>JARWIR010000029.1:4005093-4437737 GCA_029959085.1 Nemophila menziesii | reverse complement strand
CCTATTCTCATGTAATGGACGTGATTACCTTTAGATTTATATTAAGCCTCACGACTTTTGAAAATTTAGAAGTACGCCTTATGGATGTAGTCACGACATATCTATATAGATCACTTGAAAATGACATATACATGAAAATTTCTGAAAGATTTCATTTTCCTGAAGCAAATACAGTCAAACCTCATCAAATGTATGCGTTTAAACTACAATAATCCTTATACGGACTAAAACAATCTAGACGTATGTGGTATAATCGTTTGAGCGAATACTTGAAACATGAGGATTTTGTCAATGATCTAATATGTCTGTGTAAATTCATTAAGACATCAAAAATTGATTTTGCAATCATTTTAGTATATGTATATGACCTTAATCTTATTGAAACTCCCGAAATGCTCGATAAGACTGATTTCTACTTAACGAATGAATTTGAAATGAAAGATTTAGGAAGGACAAATTTTGTCTTGGCCTTCAGGTAGATATTATCCTAGAAGGAATCTTTCTTTATCAGTCAACATATACTAAGAAAAATCTGAAGCGATTTTATATGGACAAATTTCATCCATTATCAACCCCAATGGTGGTAGGATCACTCGATATAACAAAAGATTATTTTCGTCCTATTTGAGTGATATAGGTGCACTAATGTATCTTACTAATAATACACGACCAACTATTTGTTTTCTTGATAAATTATTAGCCAGGTACAGTGCAACCTCTACATACGGACATTGGCAAGGAATTAAGTAAGTCATGAGATATCCTCGTGGAACAACCAACCTAGGCTTATTCTATTCCAATGATCCTGCACCATCACTAGTCGGATATGTTGATGTCGGTTATCTATTAGATCCTCATAAAGTAAGATCACAAACATGGTATATATTTACCTAACTATTATATCTTGGAGATCTACGAAGCAAACCATGACGACTACCTCCTCAAAATATGCTGAGATTCTTACTCTTCATGAAGCTAGTAAGGGATGCGTGTGGTTAAAATTTATTACGCTCCATATTCAAAAATCATGCGGATTATCCAACATAAGCAACAATCCAATCACATTATTCATGGATAATGCAGCATGTATCACACAAATTAGAGGTGAGTTTATCAAAGGTGACAGAATTAAACATATATCACTTGAATTTTTCTACACTCATGAACTACAAGAAAATGGCGTCATGGATATTCAACTAATAAGTTCAAGTGAAAATCCAGCACATTTTTTCACTAAATCTTTACCAACGACGACATTGAAGCGGTATGTCAGCAAATGTGGAATGTGTCATCGGAAAGACTCAATGTTAGAATAAGTGGGATAAGGTATTTGTGTGTTGTACTCTTTTTCCTTCATAATGTTTCTTTCCCATTAGGTGGTTTTTTCTTGGTAAAGTTTTAACAAGCTAATCCATATATCATATATCTCTCATTTCAAATTTTTGTGGGTGATATCCAAGAAGGAGTGTTATAAAATATTATTTAATAGAGTAATGCTGGATATCACCCCAAATTGCATCACCTTTATATCGCCCCTTATGTGGACCAATCATAAAAGAGAGAGAAAATGATAAACCAGGAAAGAGAAATCACATGATTGGTCCATTTAGAATCCACGTAGGAGGCGATATAAAGGTGATGCAATTTGGGATGATATCAAGCATTACTCTATTTAATATTAAGTGGATATATACCAACAACATACCCGATAAAGTAGCAACGTGTATAAATAACTTGCATTAACTTATGATGTAACTGCACAACTGTTTGAGACAGGGCCGACCTTTGAGTACCTCCTCGACTGTATCTCTGACTATTTCTTCCCTCCTTTGTTCTGGAATAGGGATTGGTTCTTGTTCTGGTCGTGGTGGAGGCAGTTGTTTTCCACTTCGCAATTCAACTGCATGGCAAGAGTCATCTCTAGGAGCAATAACATCACTTGGGAGTTGCCCTTTCGGCCTAGTTTGTAATGTACTCGCCATCTGTGATATAGTATGCTCTAGTTGCTTGATAATCTTCTCCTGAGTTCGAACTTTCTGTTGGTTATGACTCATTTTCTTCTCAACTGTTTGCATTAATTTAGTCATACTCGAAGTTAAACTCTGGAGTTGTTCCTGTTTTTCCAATTGCATTAATTGTTTAGGTGGATCCTTCTTTGGTTCTTGACAAGTTTTTTTAACAATGGGTGCCTTTTTCTGAATAGGTTGTGGTGGACTATAAGATTGAAGTTGGGGCTGCTGATAAGTTTCTTGCTTTCTGACCCAACTCTTTTGTTGTGGAGGTTGTTGATAATTAGTGTAGCTTTCTTGAGGACAAGCATAACCATTGGAGTAATAGTTATCTTGAGGATTTTGAACGGAAGCTACTGCTGGATTATTCATACATCCTGCCCACACATGATTTCTTGATCCACAACCAAGACACGAAGGAATTGTGCGTACCGTATTCACCTGAGCAAGTGTTCGGGCTTGTTCTTTAAGTTCTTCGAGTTGTTTAGCCAAATCTTCAAGTTTCAGAGATGCTGAATTGTCTTCTTTTACTGCTCTCTTTGGCCAACTTCTCTCGTTCTCAAGAATTCTCTCCATCCCCAACTCAGCTTCTTCAGGATCTAGTAACACAAAACCTGCGTTTCCTACCGAATCTGCTTTCTCTCTTGATTGATCATTAAGGCCTCCATAAAACAAGGTTAAATAATATTCAGGCGAGGATCTATGATATGGACATCTCGCCTTCTTATCTGTAAATCGTAACCATGCTTCACCCAAACTCTCTTCCTCTTTCTGAATAAATTGTTCAAGCTCCAACATATCTTTTAAACGTCTACTAACAGGGTAAAAACGGTCTAGGAATCTTGCTTGAAGCTTGTCCCAATCTGGAATAACATGAGGGTATTGGGTATCATACCAATCGCTTGCACATCCGGTCAAGAAAAACTGGAACATCAGGTAATATACTTGCTCCCTAGTAACTCCTCTTACGATATAAGCATCACAGATCTGCATGAATTTCTGAATATATCGGATCGGATCTTGATGTGCATCTCCGCTGAATAATCCATGGGATACAAATTGAGTTAGCATCCCTGGATCGGGTTTAAATTTTGCGGCTTGGATAGCTGGAGCTCGAATTCCTCGTGGCTCCACTCTGAACTCGATGGGTAGCTCAAGTCTCCTTGGATTCTCCATCTGTAACTAAATCTGAAAAACAAAAACTAAAAACAAAAGCGTAAAATAGAACTAACTAAAAATAAAAGCACAAGATATATGCACAAGGACTAACGATGTAGTCCCCGGCAGCGGCGCCAAAAACTTGGTGGGGCCTAGGGTGTGATAAAATAAGATATAAATAAAGTGCAAAAACACCCTAGAACTACACGGTTCTGCAAGTATACAGATCGTATGCAAGTTTTAGATAAAGATTCGTTCCGCAGAGACTACAGAGGTTAGGAGAATCTTATGCAAATACCAAGTGAAATAAATTAAAGCTAGAACAACTAAACGCAAATAAAAGTAAAGACAAATAGATTTTGGTTTTATAATTAACTAAATTAAACTAAGAATTTAAAAGACAGAAAATAAATATGAAAGAGAAGTGATACGAGAATATAGCTTAAGTTATTAGCATGTAATCCCCACTAGTTTTGCCGTTCTAAACATGTAAGGGTGAATTATGTAGTATTTCCCTAATCGGTCCCAATATGCTATCGGTAGTTTCAAATAGGATTTACCTGTGTCAATAAGGCTTCCTAAGCAAACTTTTCCTGTAATTGGTAAATAGTCAAAAAGACTAAACCATAGTGATTATCTAGCTAGGTTGGGTTGTCAGATCATACCTAATACTAGACGTTATGTGCTAAACATGCAATTAAACACCGTTGTCAATGGTATCCTAATTACTAGATGGTAATTCTAATGGCGGCCGTCCACAAGAACACAGAATATAAATCCAAACACATAAACAGAGAATAAAAACTATTATTCTATTTAAAACATTAAATTCCCAAATTAGATATATGTCAATCAAAACTAGGGTTCATATATTAATGCTAAAAACTCAAGCTAAAGAAATTTAGTTCATGCAAGAAAAGAAAGAAATTACAAAATTAAAGGTAGAAGAAGACATTGTTGATGACAGCCCCTTCCAGACTTCTCTCTTGTGTTGTAAGCTTCCTCTTGGTTTAAGGTTTCACCAAGGATGATTTAAGAGTGTTAAGAGGCTGTATTTATAGTGTATAGGTTGCCCTAATTCGTTTCTTGGAGATAACTTCAAGTAATGGACTCCTGGCCCAACTCAAATTCGTAGGATAAACACTGCTGCGTTGTTTCGAGTGTATCTTCTTCGTTATTGGTCGGATTTTGCTCCATAAGATACCAAAAGAATCGCAACAGAATTATCTAGACCCATTAGAAGGAAATTACCAAAATCGGCCTATTTCTTAGGTAAAAACACCAATCTTTGGACGTGTGTGCAGAATCCCAGATTTAGGCAGCTTTTCCTTTTCCATCTTTTTAGCAATTGTTTCCTTATCTCCAATTTCCATGCATATCTCTTTCCATAAGTTGTAGTCTTTGATTTGGACTCTAATTAATCTCCATAATTATCTTTAAAACTTCACACTAAATAAACAATTAAACCCAATATGCTCTAAAAATAATAATTCTACAAATCAAGACTCAAAATAGGAAAGTGCACTAAATTAAGCTAAAATCAACATATAGACTAATAAATAAGCCTAAAATGATGTCTCATGAGTATATTTTACTATCACAAATGAGGAGACATCAGTAAAACGAGTATTCAATCAATGGCTGAAGAAATAGGGGTGACTGATGTGGAAATGGAAGTAGACTCTTGGAAGTTATGAAGGTAATTCATAAGGTAGATGAAATAAGAGGTCATGCGGCCGGCCATGGATTGGTCGGATTCGAGAGATTCTTGTGAGAAATAAATTGTTCTTCCTAAAGGGAATTTATAAATAATCCAATAAATGTGCTGATTGGTTGGTACATAGAGGGTGTCTCAAGAGGAACTATTCAATCATACATTGATCCTCCGAGTGGGATATGGGGATTATTGACATGCGATAGGATGTGGTGGAAGACGCTAAGGATGATACATATTCCAAGCTTGGCTAAGGATGTACTAGCTTATAATTTCACAATCTTTTTCGATATCTTTTGTAACAAAAGAAAATCTATTAAACTTTTTGAAATTTATGAAATTAATTAGTAATTCTGGATATGACAATAAATAGTTAACACTTTTTTGAAAATAAAATTCTTTACATATTAAGAAAATAAAAACATGTTGTAAAATATTATTTAATATTAAATGAAAAACCAACAAAATACCCGATAAAGTAGCAACGTGTATAAATGACTTGCAGTGGCTTATGATGCAACTTCTCAACAGTTTAAACTAGTAGTTGTGCCGCTAACGTTTTCCTATAAATAGTTTGTAACTAATTAGAATTCTTACAAGTTTAATACAAGACTATATTTATATCTTTTTGTCTTTAATTTTACAGCACGTTAACATACCTAGACTCTACCAGTTGAATTATAGACAAATATTTACAAGTTTGATTTTCTTGAGATTTTTTATTTTATTTCTTGATTTAATATTTCTCGTGACTATAACTTGAGAAGTTTTCCATCAATATTTTATATGTTTCATTTTTCTACGAAAAACCTAATAACTTTTTTTTGGTCGAAAAACCTGATGTTTTTCGAGAAAAAGAAAAACAATGATGATGGTCAATTACCATGTGTAGCGTTATATTATTAACAAATTAGAGTGGCGCAGCGGAAGCGTGGTGGGCCCATAACCCATAGGTCCCAGGATCGAAACCTGGCTCTGATAAGAGTGGCATCTCTTTATCATCAAATTTTTTACGAGCTAAAGCAAACATTATGCTATCAAATACTATTTTTAAAAATCATTCCTTGAAATGAATGAAATTATATTTTCTTAAGAAAATGCAATATGTTTCATATGTGTAGAATGAAATTCTGGTTACCTGAACTCCAGAATAGGCTAAGGTCGTGGAAAGAATAACTCGCAGTCTCAAAGTAGTCAGTTACTACTAGGGATGTAAACGAGCCGAGTCGAATACTAGATGTACAGGCTTATTTGTTTAATTTCTCGAGTCGAGTCGAGCTCAAATTTTAACGAGACGAGCTCGAGCTTCCAATGATCCAAATCAGAAATATAAGAACTTGTTTGTTTAACTTATTGAACAGACTTTTTTTTAGAGTCAATCACGAGTTTTTCATGAACAATTAGTTTTTTGTGGTTGAAATGGGACTTTCATGAACTGTTGGTATTTGATGGAGTGTATGGTATGAAAATATGAAACATAACATTAATGGAAAAGTAAATGTCTAAAGAAATAAAAAATATCCAATTTGATATTGAAGGTTTAATAATATGTTTATAAGTAGATAATATATTAATTTATAATTTTTATAATTACAAACGAGCTCACGAGTCGAGCTCGAGCAGGCTCGTTTATTTATCGAGCTTAAAATGAAGCTTGAGCTTGAGCTTGTTTACATTCGAGCCGATCTTGAACGAGCTTTTCTCCAAGCCAAGCTCGAGCTGCTCGCGAGCGGCTTGGTTCATTTACAGCCCTAGATACTACTAAGAAAAATAATCATCACCACTAGAAGTGGAAACTTAATGGTAAAGACATTAAAAGAAATCGTCACAAAACAATAACACTGAATGTATCAGTATAATGAAGTTAGACATTGGGTGCATGGATGACATACATCAAAACATCTGATTTATCTATATCGTGCAACAACGAAAGCAAAAAATTATTCCTTAAAGTGAATGAAATTATATTTCCTGAAGAAAATGCAATATCTTTCATATGTCTAGAATTGAAATTCTAATGACCTGAACTCCAGAAGAGGTTAAGGTCGTGGAAAGAATAACTCGCAGTATCAAAGTAGTCAGATACTACTAAGAAAAATAACCATCACCACTAGAAGTGGAAACATAATGGTAAAGACATTAAAAGAAATCGTCACAGAACGGTAACACTGAATGTTATCGGTATAATGAGGTTAGACATTGGGTGCATGGATGACGTACATCGAAACATCTGGTTTATCTATATCGCGCAGTAATGAAAGCAAATAAACAGGCAAACTAAACTAATCATGTCAATTATAATGGTCTTTATGACCATGCTTATGTTTATCATCTTTTATTTTAGATGTCAATGACTTCTTTCCTGATGAAATAAAAATATTGATTACTTGATCGGATATGGGAGCGAGAATAACTTAATGAATATATTTTTAGGTTCATATGTAAATGTGTGACTAATTTGTAATATTTAATTATGTTTATTTGCCTGTAAGAGTCGTCTATATTTTTCTAGATGGCATGTATAACTAGTCGTCTCCATGTGATGTCTTTATGTTCCAAAAATATTTTATCTTTGTAATTGCTTATTCAATAAAATATTATTTTATAGATATAAAAATGGATGATACGGGCACATGTCTGGCAGACAGTGCAACCACAAACACTATACTTCGAGATCGGGCGTATGTCACTAGCATAAAATTAATACAAGCTAGTGTGATCCCTATTTCAGATTCTACCAATTTAATTGAAGATTCTGGATACACAACAATTGTATTACTGTTTGCTACACAACTCAATACAACTGGCGCGTTATATTCTAGCAAATCCTGAAAATTTGCCAAGTTATAAGGATATTCGCAGAAATAGATATTTTATAGAAACTACAAATGACGGTGATAAGAAATATCTTTGCATTATTGCTTGTAAATAACACCAGAAATGTGTATAAGAAAAGTTCCATGCCTTTTTTTCTGGATTATATCATACAACCATACAAGCAGTGGAAACTCGTTTTAGTTAATTGTCTTTAATTTTTAGTAGTTTAATTTCTTTAATTTATATTAGTCTGTTAAATTATTAAACCCAAAATCATTTCATTATTTACTTTCTCTTGTTATCTCTTGTTTACAAACCATTCAATATTGGACTACGAAACACATCTAGTTAACCTTGATAATCCATGTAGAGACGATACACCTCGTAACTTACTTTTATTACTTTCCAACGACCGTGCAGTTGCGAGAAGTCACCCTCCTCTAGGTGTTGATTTATTATCACACCATGGGGAGACAACAATACTCAAAATGGTTTAGCTGAATCTTTTATTAAACATCTTCATTTAATTTCTAAACCTTTACTTAAGAAAACTAAATTACCTATATCTGCATGGGGGAATGCAATTTTTCATGATGGTGCATTATTTCGAATTAGGCCTACTATATATCATAGTTATCCACCTAATGTGTCGCATTTACGCATATTGGGGTGTATTGTATATGTTCGCATACCACATCCACACGTAGTAAGATGGGTCCCCAAGGACTACTTGAGATTTATATGGGGTTTGATTCTCCTTCTATTATTCGATATCTTGAACTCATGACGGGTGATCTTTTTAGAGCACAGTTTTCATATTTTCATTTTGATGAGACATTATCCCCCCTCCCCATTAGGGGGAGAAGCACAACAACCTGATAAACAATGTGACATCTCGTGGAAAATAATCTCATAGTCTCATCTCGATCCACGGAAATGGGAATCAGAACTTGAATGTCAAAATATTATTCATTTGCAAAGTACTGAAAATAATATACATGATGCATTCACAGACGCAAAGAATAATATACATGCTATAAACGCTCCAACAAGGATTGATGTCCTAGTTGGATATATAAATGAGCCTGCACCGAATGCATCTAAACTACACATGACGCGTGGTAGACCTGTAGGCTCGAAAGATACCATGTCCTAGAAAACAAGATCTCAAGGGGGAAACAATGAAATGGTAAAGTCAATGGATAGTGCACATCCACAAAAATATGACGAAAATGATTAAGTCAACTAATGTTGACAAATGTATAACTCCTGAAGGAAGTAATGAGAAAATGGTCCCTGGAGAGACTAAAGTACCCGAAAATAAGGAAACATTTGTATATTACCGCGAGTCGGTTCATATGAATGATATTTTTTATTTCAGTATAGCGTTTATAATGAGAATCCCGAACCATATAGTGTGGAAGAATGTCGACAAAGAAAAGTTTGTCCAAAATAGGAAGAAGCAATGCGAGCAGAGCTAAACTCACTCGATAAGCGCCAAGTATTTGGACCTATAGTCCAAACACCTATAGGCGTTAAGACGGCTGGGTACAAGTGATTTTTATACGAAAGAAAAATGGAAGCAATGAAATTACAAGATATAAAGCCCGGCTTGTAGCTCAAGGTTTTTCTCAAAGACCTGCCATTAATTACAAGGAAACCTATTCTCATGTAATGGACGTGATTACCTTTAGATTTATATTAAGCCTCACGACTTTTGAAAATTTAGAAGTACGCCTTATGGATGTAGTCACGACATATCTATATAGATCACTTGAAAATGACATATACATGAAAATTTCTGAAAGATTTCATTTTCCTGAAGCAAATACAGTCAAACCTCATCAAATGTATGCGTTTAAACTACAATAATCCTTATACGGACTAAAACAATCTAGACGTATGTGGTATAATCGTTTGAGCGAATACTTGAAACATGAGGATTTTGTCAATGATCTAATATGTCTGTGTAAATTCATTAAGACATCAAAAATTGATTTTGCAATCATTTTAGTATATGTATATGACCTTAATCTTATTGAAACTCCCGAAATGCTCGATAAGACTGATTTCTACTTAACGAATGAATTTGAAATGAAAGATTTAGGAAGGACAAATTTTGTCTTGGCCTTCAGGTAGATATTATCCTAGAAGGAATCTTTCTTTATCAGTCAACATATACTAAGAAAAATCTGAAGCGATTTTATATGGACAAATTTCATCCATTATCAACCCCAATGGTGGTAGGATCACTCGATATAACAAAAGATTATTTTCGTCCTATTTGAGTGATATAGGTGCACTAATGTATCTTACTAATAATACACGACCAACTATTTGTTTTCTTGATAAATTATTAGCCAGGTACAGTGCAACCTCTACATACGGACATTGGCAAGGAATTAAGTAAGTCATGAGATATCCTCGTGGAACAACCAACCTAGGCTTATTCTATTCCAATGATCCTGCACCATCACTAGTCGGATATGTTGATGTCGGTTATCTATTAGATCCTCATAAAGTAAGATCACAAACATGGTATATATTTACCTAACTATTATATCTTGGAGATCTACGAAGCAAACCATGACGACTACCTCCTCAAAATATGCTGAGATTCTTACTCTTCATGAAGCTAGTAAGGGATGCGTGTGGTTAAAATTTATTACGCTCCATATTCAAAAATCATGCGGATTATCCAACATAAGCAACAATCCAATCACATTATTCATGGATAATGCAGCATGTATCACACAAATTAGAGGTGAGTTTATCAAAGGTGACAGAATTAAACATATATCACTTGAATTTTTCTACACTCATGAACTACAAGAAAATGGCGTCATGGATATTCAACTAATAAGTTCAAGTGAAAATCCAGCACATTTTTTCACTAAATCTTTACCAACGACGACATTGAAGCGGTATGTCAGCAAATGTGGAATGTGTCATCGGAAAGACTCAATGTTAGAATAAGTGGGATAAGGTATTTGTGTGTTGTACTCTTTTTCCTTCATAATGTTTCTTTCCCATTAGGTGGTTTTTTCTTGGTAAAGTTTTAACAAGCTAATCCATATATCATATATCTCTCATTTCAAATTTTTGTGGGTGATATCCAAGAAGGAGTGTTATAAAATATTATTTAATAGAGTAATGCTGGATATCACCCCAAATTGCATCACCTTTATATCGCCCCTTATGTGGACCAATCATAAAAGAGAGAGAAAATGATAAACCAGGAAAGAGAAATCACATGATTGGTCCATTTAGAATCCACGTAGGAGGCGATATAAAGGTGATGCAATTTGGGATGATATCAAGCATTACTCTATTTAATATTAAGTGGATATATACCAACAACATACCCGATAAAGTAGCAACGTGTATAAATAACTTGCATTAACTTATGATGTAACTGCACAACTGTTTGAGACAGGGCCGACCTTTGAGTACCTCCTCGACTGTATCTCTGACTATTTCTTCCCTCCTTTGTTCTGGAATAGGGATTGGTTCTTGTTCTGGTCGTGGTGGAGGCAGTTGTTTTCCACTTCGCAATTCAACTGCATGGCAAGAGTCATCTCTAGGAGCAATAACATCACTTGGGAGTTGCCCTTTCGGCCTAGTTTGTAATGTACTCGCCATCTGTGATATAGTATGCTCTAGTTGCTTGATAATCTTCTCCTGAGTTCGAACTTTCTGTTGGTTATGACTCATTTTCTTCTCAACTGTTTGCATTAATTTAGTCATACTCGAAGTTAAACTCTGGAGTTGTTCCTGTTTTTCCAATTGCATTAATTGTTTAGGTGGATCCTTCTTTGGTTCTTGACAAGTTTTTTTAACAATGGGTGCCTTTTTCTGAATAGGTTGTGGTGGACTATAAGATTGAAGTTGGGGCTGCTGATAAGTTTCTTGCTTTCTGACCCAACTCTTTTGTTGTGGAGGTTGTTGATAATTAGTGTAGCTTTCTTGAGGACAAGCATAACCATTGGAGTAATAGTTATCTTGAGGATTTTGAACGGAAGCTACTGCTGGATTATTCATACATCCTGCCCACACATGATTTCTTGATCCACAACCAAGACACGAAGGAATTGTGCGTACCGTATTCACCTGAGCAAGTGTTCGGGCTTGTTCTTTAAGTTCTTCGAGTTGTTTAGCCAAATCTTCAAGTTTCAGAGATGCTGAATTGTCTTCTTTTACTGCTCTCTTTGGCCAACTTCTCTCGTTCTCAAGAATTCTCTCCATCCCCAACTCAGCTTCTTCAGGATCTAGTAACACAAAACCTGCGTTTCCTACCGAATCTGCTTTCTCTCTTGATTGATCATTAAGGCCTCCATAAAACAAGGTTAAATAATATTCAGGCGAGGATCTATGATATGGACATCTCGCCTTCTTATCTGTAAATCGTAACCATGCTTCACCCAAACTCTCTTCCTCTTTCTGAATAAATTGTTCAAGCTCCAACATATCTTTTAAACGTCTACTAACAGGGTAAAAACGGTCTAGGAATCTTGCTTGAAGCTTGTCCCAATCTGGAATAACATGAGGGTATTGGGTATCATACCAATCGCTTGCACATCCGGTCAAGAAAAACTGGAACATCAGGTAATATACTTGCTCCCTAGTAACTCCTCTTACGATATAAGCATCACAGATCTGCATGAATTTCTGAATATATCGGATCGGATCTTGATGTGCATCTCCGCTGAATAATCCATGGGATACAAATTGAGTTAGCATCCCTGGATCGGGTTTAAATTTTGCGGCTTGGATTTCTGGAGCTCGAATTCCTCGTGGCTCCACTCTGAACTCGATGGGTAGCTCAAGTCTCCTTGGATTCTCCATCTGTAACTAAATCTGAAAAACAAAAACTAAAAACAAAAGCGTAAAATAGAACTAACTAAAAATAAAAGCACAAGATATATGCACAAGGACTAACGATGTAGTCCCCGGCAGCGGCGCCAAAAACTTGGTGGGGCCTAGGGTGTGATAAAATAAGATATAAATAAAGTGCAAAAACACCCTAGAACTACACGGTTCTGCAAGTATACAGATCGTATGCAAGTTTTAGATAAAGATTCGTTCCGCAGAGACTACAGAGGTTAGGAGAATCTTATGCAAATACCAAGTGAAATAAATTAAAGCTAGAACAACTAAACGCAAATAAAAGTAAAGACAAATAGATTTTGATTTTATAATTAACTAAATTAAACTAAGAATTTAAAAGACAGAAAATAAATATGAAAGAGAAGTGATACGAGAATATAGCTTAAGTTATTAGCATGTAATCCCCACTAGTTTTGCCGTTCTAAACATGTAAGGGTGAATTATGTAGTATTTCCCTAATCGGTCCCAATATGCTATCGGTAGTTTCAAATAGGATTTACCTGTGTCAATAAGGCTTCCTAAGCAAACTTTTCCTGTAATTGGTAAATAGTCAAAAAGACTAAACCATAGTGATTATCTAGCTAGGTTGGGTTGTCAGATCATACCTAATACTAGACGTTATGTGCTAAACATGCAATTAAACACCGTTGTCAATGGTATCCTAATTACTAGATGGTAATTCTAATGGCGGCCGTCCACAAGAACACAGAATATAAATCCAAACACATAAACAGAGAATAAAAACTATTATTCTATTTAAAACATTAAATTCCCAAATTAGATATATGTCAATCAAAACTAGGGTTCATATATTAATGCTAAAAACTCAAGCTAAAGAAATTTAGTTCATGCAAGAAAAGAAAGAAATTACAAAATTAAAGGTAGAAGAAGACATTGTTGATGACAGCCCCTTCCAGACTTCTCTCTTGTGTTGTAAGCTTCCTCTTGGTTTAAGGTTTCACCAAGGATGATTTAAGAGTGTTAAGAGGCTGTATTTATAGTGTATAGGTTGCCCTAATTCGTTTCTTGGAGATAACTTCAAGTAATGGACTCCTGGCCCAACTCAAATTCGTAGGATAAACACTGCTGCGTTGTTTCGAGTGTATCTTCTTCGTTATTGGTCGGATTTTGCTCCATAAGATACCAAAAGAATCGCAACAGAATTATCTAGACCCATTAGAAGGAAATTACCAAAATCGGCCTATTTCTTAGGTAAAAACACCAATCTTTGGACGTGTGTGCAGAATCCCAGATTTAGGCAGCTTTTCCTTTTCCATCTTTTTAGCAATTGTTTCCTTATCTCCAATTTCCATGCATATCTCTTTCCATAAGTTGTAGTCTTTGATTTGGACTCTAATTAATCTCCATAATTATCTTTAAAGCTTCACACTAAATAAACAATTAAACCCAATATGCTCTAAAAATAATAATTCTACAAATCAAGACTCAAAATAGGAAAGTGCACTAAATTAAGCTAAAATCAACATATAGACTAATAAATAAGCCTAAAATTATGTCTCATGAGTATATTTTACTATCACAAATGAGGAGACATCAGTAAAACGAGTATTCAATCAATGGCTGAAGAAATAGGGGTGACTGATGTGGAAATGGAAGTAGACTCTTGGAAGTTATGAAGGTAATTCATAAGGTAGATGAAATAAGAGGTCATGCGGCCGGCCATGGATTGGTCGGATTCGAGAGATTCTTGTGAGAAATAAATTGTTCTTCCTAAAGGGAATTTATAAATAATCCAATACATGTGCTGATTGGTTGGTACATAGAGGGTGTCTCAAGAGGAACTATTCAATCATACATTGATCCTCCGAGTGGGATATGGGGATTATTGACATGCGATAGGATGTGGTGGAAGACGCTAAGGATGATACATATTCCAAGCTTGGCTAAGGATGTACTAGCTTATAATTTCACAATCTTTTTCGATATCTTTTGTAACAAAAGAAAATCTATTAAACTTTTTGAAATTTATGAAATTAATTAGTAATTCTGGATATGACAATAAATAGTTAACACTTTTTTGAAAATAAAATTCTTTACATATTAAGAAAATAAAAACATGTTGTAAAATATTATTTAATATTAAATGAAAAACCAACAAAATACCCGATAAAGTAGCAACGTGTATAAATGACTTGCAGTGGCTTATGATGCAACTTCTCAACAGTTTAAACTAGTAGTTGTGCCGCTAACGTTTTCCTATAAATAGTTTGTAACTAATTAGAATTCTTACAAGTTTAATACAAGACTATATTTATATCTTTTTGTCTTTAATTTTACAACACGTTAACATACCTAGACTCTACCAGTTGAATTATAGACAAATATTTACAAGTTTGATTTTCTTGAGATTTTTTTTTTATTTCTTGATTTAATATTTCTCGTGACTATAACTTGAGAAGTTTTCCATCAATATTTTATATGTTTCATTTTTCTACGAAAAACCTAATAACTTTTTTTTGGTCGAAAAACCTGATGTTTTTCGAGAAAAAGAAAAACAATGATGATGGTCAATTACCATGTGTAGCGTTATATTATTAACAAATCAGAGTGGCGCAGCGGAAGCGTGGTGGGCCCATAACCCACAGGTCCCATGTTCGAAACCTGGCTCTGATAAGAGTGGCATCTCTTTATCATCAAATTTTTTACGAGCTAAAGAAAACATTATGCTATCAAATACTATTTTTAAAAATCATTCCTTGAAATGAATGAAATTATATTTTCTTAAGAAAATGCAATATGTTTCATATGTCTAGAATGAAATTCTGGTTACCTGAACTCCAGAATAGGCTAAGGTCGTGGAAAGAATAACTCGCAGTCTCAAAGTAGTCAGTTACTACTAGGGATGTAAACGAGCCGAGCCGAATACTAGATGTACAGGCTTATTTGTTTAATTTCTCGAGCCGAGTCGAGCTCAAATTTTAACGAGACGAGCTCGAGCTTCCAATGATCCAAATCAGAAATATAAGAACTTGTTTGTTTAACTTATTGAACAGACTTTTTTTAGAGTCAATCACGAGTTTTTCATGAACAATTAGTTTTTTATGGTTGAAATGGGACTTTCATGAACTGTTGGTATTTGATGGAGTGTATGGTATGAAAATATGAAACATAACATTAATGGAAAAGTAAATGTCTAAAGAAATAAAAAATATCCAATTTGATATTGAAGGTTTAATAATATGTTTATAAGTAGATAATATATTAATTTATAATTTTTATAATTACAAACGAGCTCACGAGTCGAGCTCGAGCAGGCTCGTTTATTTATCGAGCTTAAAATGAAGCTTGAGCTTGAGCTTGTTTACATTCGAGCCGATCTTGAACGAGCTTTTCTCCAAGCCAAGCTCGAGCTGCTCGCGAGCGGCTTGGTTCATTTACAGCCCTAGATACTACTAAGAAAAATAATCATCACCACTAGAAGTGGAAACTTAATGGTAAAGACATTAAAAGAAATCGTCACAAAACAATAACACTGAATGTATCAGTATAATGAAGTTAGACATTGGGTGCATGGATGACATACATCAAAACATCTGATTTATCTATATCGTGCAACAACGAAAGCAAAAAATTATTCCTTAAAGTGAATGAAATTATATTTCCTGAAGAAAATGCAATATCTTTCATATGTCTAGAATTGAAATTCTAATGACCTGAACTCCAGAAGAGGTTAAGGTCGTGGAAAGAATAACTCGCAGTATCAAAGTAGTCAGATACTACTAAGAAAAATAACCATCACCACTAGAAGTGGAAACATAATGGTAAAGACATTAAAAGAAATCGTCACAGAACGGTAACACTGAATGTTATCGGTATAATGAGGTTAGACATTGGGTGCATGGATGACGTACATCAAAACATCTGGTTTATCTATATCGCGAAGTAATGAAAGCAAATAAACAGGCAAACTAAACTAATCATGTCAATTATAATGGTCTTGATGACCATGCTTATGTTTATCATCTTTTATTTTAGATGTCAATGACTTCTTTCCTAATGAAATAAAAATATTGATTACTTGATCGGATATGGGAGCGAGAATAACTTAATGAATATATTTTTAGGTTCATATGTAAATGTGTGACTAATTTGTAATATTTAATTATGTTTATTTGCCTGTAAGAGTCGTCTATATTTTTCTAGATGGCATGTATAACTAGTCGTCTCCATGTGATGTCTTTATGTTCCAAAAATATTTTATCTTTGTAATTGCTTATTCAATAAAATATTATTTTATAGATATAAAAATGGATGATACGGGCACATGTCTGGCAGACAGTGCAACCACAAACACTATACTTCGAGATCGGGCGTATGTCACTAGCATAAAATTAATACAAGCTAGTGTGATCCCTATTTCAGATTCTACCAATTTAATTGAAGATTCTGGATACACAACAATTGTATTACTGTTTGCTACACAACTCAATACAACTGGCGCGTTATATTCTAGCAAATCCTGAAAATTTGCCAAGTTATAAGGATATTCGCAGAAATAGATATTTTATAGAAACTACAAATGACGGTGATAAGAAATATCTTTGCATTATTGCTTGTAAATAACACCAGAAATGTGTATAAGAAAAGTTCCATGCCTTTTTTTCTGGATTATATCATACAACCATACAAGCAGTGGAAACTCGTTTTAGTTAATTGTCTTTAATTTTTAGTAGTTTAATTTCTTTAATTTATATTAGTCTGTTAAATTATTAAACCCAAAATCATTTCATTATTTACTTTCTCTTGTTATCTCTTGTTTACAAACCATTCAATATTGGACTACGAAACACATCTTGTTAACCTTGATAATCCATGTAGAGACGATACACCTCGTAACTTACTTTTATTACTTTCCAACGACCGTGCAGTTGCGAGAAGTCACCCTCCTCTAGGTGTTGATTTATTATCACACCATGGGGAGACAACAATACTCAAAATGGTTTAGCTGAATCTTTTATTAAACATCTTCATTTAATTTCTAAACCTTTACTTAAGAAAACTAAATTACCTATATCTGCATGGGGGAATGCAATTTTTCATGTTGGTGCATTATTTCGAATTAGGCCTACTATATATCATAGTTATCCACCTAATGTGTCGCATTTACGCATATTGGGGTGTATTGTATATGTTCGCATACCACATCCACACGTAGTAAGATGGGTCCCCAAGGACTACTTGAGGTTTATATGGGGTTTGATTCTCCTTCTATTATTCGATATCTTGAACTCATGACGGGTGATCTTTTTAGAGCACAGTTTTCATATTGTCATTTTGATGAGACATTATCCCCCCTCCCCATTAGGGGGAGAAGCACAACAACCTGATAAACAATGTGACATCTCGTGGAAAATAATCTCATAGTCTCATCTCGATCCACGGAAATGGGAATCAGAACTTGAATTTCAAAATATTATTCATTTGCAAAGTACTGAAAATAATATACATGATGCATTCACAGACGCAAAGAATAATATACATGCTATAAACGCTCCAACAAGGATTGATGTCCTAGTTGGATATATAAATGAGCCTGCACCGAATGCATCTAAACTACACATGACGCGTGGTAGACCTGTAGGCTCGAAAGATACCATGTCCTAGAAAACAAGATCTCAAGGGGGAAACAATGAAATGGTAAAGTCAATAGATAGTGCACATCCACAAAAATATGACGAAAATGATTAAGTCAACTAATGTTGACAAATGTATAACTCCTGAAGGAAGTAATGAGAAAATGGTCCCTGGAGAGACTAAAGTACCCGAAAATAAGGAAACATTTGTATATTACCGCGAGTCGGTTCATATGAATGATATTTTTTATTTCAGTATAGCGTTTATAATGAGAATCCCGAACCACATAGTGTGGAAGAATGTCGACAAAGAAAAGTTTGTCCAAAATAGGAAGAAGCAATGCGAGCAGAGCTAAACTCGCTCGATAAGCGCCAAGTATTTGGACCTATAGTCCAAACACCTATAGGCGTTAAGACGGCTGGGTACAAGTGATTTTTATACGGAAAAAAAATGGAAGCAATGAAATTACAAGATATAAAGCCCGGCTTGTAGCTCAAGGTTTTTCTCAAAGACCTGCCATTAATTACAAGGATACCTATTCTCATGTAATGGACGTGATTACCTTTAGATTTATATTAAGCCTCACGACTTTTGAAAATTTAGAAGTACGCCTTATGGATGTAGTCATGACATATCTATATGGATCACTTGAAAATGACATATACATGAAAATTTCTGAAAGATTTCATTTGCCTGAAGAAAATACAGTAAAACCTCATCAAATGTATGCGATTAAACTACAATAATCCTTATACGGACTAAAACAATCTAGACGTATGTGGTATAATCGTTTGAGCGAATACTTGAAACATGAGGATTTTGTCAATGATCAAATATGTCTGTGTAAATTCATTAAGAAATCAAAAATTGATTTTGCAATCATTTTAGTATATGTATATGACCTTAATCTTATTGAAACTCCCAAAATGCTCGATAAGACTGATTTCTACTTAACGAATGAATTTGAAATGAAAGATTTAGGAAGGACAAATTTTGTCTTGGCCTTCAGGTAGATATTATCTTAGAAGGAATCTTTCTTTATTAGTCAACATATACTAAGAAAAATCTGAAGCGATTTTATATGGACAAATTTCATCCATTATCAACCCCAATGGTGGTAGGATCACTCGATATAACAAAAGATTATTTTCGTCCTCGGGAGGACGGGGAAGAGTTACTTGGTCCAGAAGTACCATATTTGAGTGATATAGGTGCACTAATGCATCTTAATAATAATACACGACCAACTATTTGTTTTCTTGATAAATTATTAGCCAAGTACAGTGCAACCTCTACATACGGACATTGGCAAGAAAATAAGTAAGTCATGAGATATCTTCGTGGAACAACCAACCTAGGCTTATTCTATTCCAATGATCCTGCACCATCACTAGTCGGATATGTTGATGTCGTTTATCTATTAGATCCTCATAAAGTAAGATCACAAACATGGTATATATTTACCTAACTATTATATCTTGGAGATCTACGAAGCAAACCATGACGACTACCTCCTCAAAATATGCTGAGATTCTTGCTCTTCATGAAGCTAGTAAGGGATGCGTGTGGTTAAAATTTATTACGCTCCATATTCAAAAATCATGCGGATTATCCAACATAAAGCAACAATCCAATCACATTATTCATGGATAATGCAGCATGTATCACACAAATTAGAGGTGAGTTTATCAAAGGTGACAGAATTAAACATATATCACTCGAATTCTTCTACACTTATGAACTACAAGAAAATGGCGTCATGGATATTCAACTAATAAGTTCAAGTGAAAATCCAACACATATTTTCACTAAATCTTTACCAACGACGACATTGAAGCGGTATGTCAGCAAATGTGGAATGTGTCATCGGAAAGACTCAATGTTAGAATAAGGGGGATAAGGTATTTGTATGTTGTACTCTTTTTCCTTCATAATGTTTCTTTCCCATTAGCTGGTTTTTTCTTGGTAAAGTTTCAACAAGCCAATCCATATATCATATATCTCTCATTTCAAATTTTTGTGGGTGATATCCAAGGAGTGTTATAAAATATTATTTTATTTAATATTAAGTGGATATATACCAACAACATACCCGATAAAGTAGCAACGTGTATAAATAACTTGCATTAACTTATGATTTAACTGCACAACTGTTTGAGACAGGGTCGGCCTTTGGGTAAGGCCACCAAGGCGGCCGTCTTAGGCCCCATTTTTTTAATAAAAGGGAGCCCCAATTTTATTAAAACGAATTTTTTATAGTTACAAAAGGTCCTGAAAAATAAGTCTTGCTTTAGGTAACTAAGCATATTTTGGTTTCTCGGGCCGGCTCTGATTTGAGACACACATTAGTTTAAGCTAGTAATTGTAGAGTTACTTACATTTTTATATATATATATAGTTCGATATTCATATCAGTTTGTAATATATTCGAATTCTACAAGTTTAAATTTACAACAAAACATGATTATTGGTAAAGAATAGTTGAGTAAAAACCGAATAATTTCTAATGACCCAGATTCGTTGAATATCACATTATTGACATTTGTGTTAAGTAAAACTAAGTCAGTGCTTCCGTCATAAATATTAAAAAGAGTAAGCCGTCAAAATAAATGAAATCCTACAAGGGTCAAGGGAAGCGGTAGAAGAAATGCATGAAAGAGGCAGATTAATATAATCTGAGCTAATTAAAAAGGCGGCCAGCTCTTTCTTATTTCGAGCAGCCGTTAATGATGTCCGTATAAATACCCACCCAATGAATTTGCCTTGTTCACCAAATCAAACACAAAACTAGTAGTCCATTTTCTTACTTTATATCCCTTAATCTTCTTACAAAGGAAAAAAAAAGATGGGTGAGTCTAAGTACACCATTCAGAATGTCAGAGAATGGGTTGTTGACCATAAACTTCGTACAGTTGGTAAACTCTATCTCTTTCTTTGTTTATGTTACCTTTTGTTGAGTACTACTAAGTTTAGCTTATTTATATGGTAGAAGTTAAAACCTTTAGTAATTTATGTTTGTTTATTTTGGAATCAGGTGGTCTATGGCTAAGCGGTATAACAGGATCAATTGCTTACAATTGGTCTCAACCAAGAATGAAAACCAGTGTTAAACTCATTCACGCTAGGTACGTCTTCTCTTGTACACTACTAATAGTTAAACTTTTACCAACAATCAAGTTAAGGTTGATTTGGTATAATACTAATAATATGTTTTTGGCAATACAGGTTGCACGCACAGGCTCTTACATTAGCAGCTTTAGCTGGGGCAGCTGTAGTTGAATACTATGATCATAGAAACACATCAAACACAATACATCGCTACCCCAAGTTTCTCCCTCCCCCTGATATGCCCCACAAACACTAAACTAATAAACTCTCTATGTTTTACTCCTTGTAATTTTTACTCTAATTTTCAAATTGTTAACCTTGTTGTATTTTTTTAAATAAACTTGAGTCTTGATATAAACAATTGTTATTGGTAAAACAAGGTCTGTCCTCGAATACTTATCGAGTAATGATATATGTCACCCCTTTTCATGTCACCTTTTTATCACCCTTCTATATATATGTATTGATTTCCTTGAATAAAAGATAGAGAAAAATTAAATAGGATAGAGAAATCAATTCATTGGTCCATGTAGGCATACACGTAGGAGGTGATAAAAGGGTGATACAAAAAAGGTGACAAATATCATTACTCATACTTATCACAGCATTTAACCATTATTTATATATTTATTTTGAATATGTCCGATTTTATTTTATTTTGTTCTGGAATGTCGGATCATAGAAGATAAATGTTTTACAATAGTTATTAGCCAATAGTTAGAAATCGTAACTAATGATTTAGTTGCACTTGGCCTTATTCTTCTAATAGCCTAATGGAAAAAGCTCCAACAACTTACCTGAAAATAAAATTAAATAATTAAGAAGATAAAGAAGAAACTACATTAAAAAAAAGAAAGCAAACCTTAAAATTAAGATCCTTAAGGAATTTCATTGTATGTGGGTATGGGAACCCCTGAATCTTGAGTAAGTAATTTATATGAATTCTGCAATCTTCGAGTCACGGGTCCCACTAAACCATCACCCACTGTTCGTCCATCAATCATAATCACCGGACTCAATTCTCCCATGGTCCCACTTGTCCAAACCTGCACTTATATCACATACACAACATATTAAAATACTTTAATAATTATTTTAAAAGAATTAAAATAAATACCTCATCTGCACAATGAAATTCAGATAAACTCACTCTCCTCTCCTCTAATACAATCCCTTCCTTCACAACAAGTTCCATAACCTGCGATTAAACGAGTTAATATTCGCTTTTAAATGAAAAAATAAAAAAAACAAAAAAAAACTTACTGTTGATCGAGTAATACCGGGAAGACAATAATCAGCATGAGGTGTAATTACACGACCTTTCTTAACTAAGAACTTCAATAGTCGAGAAGAGGTTAGTGTAACTGTGTAAGGATAAAAGGGTAATTAATTAAACGAACTTACAATATTTGTAGCATTTGTTTCCGATACATAACCGTCTTTATCTAACATAATTGCATCATCAGCTTTTGCATTGTTTCCTTCTATCTGTACACTTTTAAGTGTAAATAATAAAAAATTAAATAAACCTTAAAAAACAAACACACCTTCGCTAAAATATTGTTGAGAAGATTGTTATGATGAATCTTTGAATCCAAGTTCTGAGAATAAAAAAACATAGTAACAGTTAAAAAAATAAAAATAAAAATTACTGAGTCTAAAAAAATTACATTTGGTGAATTTCGACGAGTAGTTGCTGTAACTAAATTTATTCCTTTTGTATTATCATATACTGGTGGTTTCCATTCAGCAAGTACTGTAACATGTTAAGCATTTAATTTTTTTTTTTTTTAGATTTGGAATATAATTTTATTATAAAAAAAATAGAAATAGCTTCTCACCTATTAAAGTACATCCATAGAGGTTAAAAACTGGGCTCATTCCGGAAGTTACCTAAAATAAATACATATTTTATTATTTATAACGGAACCAAGAAAGCACGAGATTTACCTTTTTACCACGAGTTAAAGTTAATCTGATATGTGCATTATCAAACATTCCATTAACAAGGAGTGTTTTGAATATAGCTTCTTTAACCTGCAAAATGTTTCATTTTTATTAACTTTATAATAAAAAGTTTGTATATACAATTTCACCTCTTCGCGAGTTGGTACATTGTTGAAAGCTAAAGCCTTTGCTGAATCTAACAACCTGGAAAATTAATTAATTAAAATTAAATCTTTATTTATGTAATTATTATTTTTTTATTTAACTAACCTATCTAAATGCTCCTCGAGTTTAAATATTTTGCCAGAATAGATTCTAAGCCCTTCCCAAACTCCATCACCACCTTGGACAATTGAGTCAAATACCGAAACCTTAAAACGTTTTTAAGATATTGAATTATTAAGTAAGTATTGCATAATTTGTATTAGTACTTTAATTATTATTTGTTTTATAAACCTTTGCACTTTCACGAGGCATAATTTCATCACCAACCCAAGCTAGAAGCTTTTTGTTAGTGTGTACAGGAAGGGTGGGATCAGGTGTGTGTGCGGTCTTTCTTACTTGACACTTAAGCATGTTGTAAAAAGGTAAACTTTGTTCCAGTAACTCATAACAAGATGAAGGTAATTTCTGAAAAAAATCAAAGTATTATTAAAAGATTTAAGAGTAAAGAGATAAAGAGTAAAAAACATACCAAAGGGTACTTTCTTTGTATTGTAAAGCCTGTAGATTTATGTACACTTGTATACCACCAAGGGGCCCAAAGCCCATCTATTGATTTTGGCCCAGCTTCCCATCTGAATAAATAAATTTAAAAACTCTAATGAACAAAACAGATCAAGAATTCAAGATACATTTTTCTTACTTGAGCATTGAAGGTTGAAAAGGAATACTAAGATCCTCACACAAACCACGTAAAGCGCTCTATTATTACAAAACATTGATGAGTTTAATAAAGGAAGAATATTTATTTAGCTAAAAAAAATTAAAAATAAAAAACCTCGGGATTTTGTTGAAGTTGAGCTGCATCAATAATAGGAGGGCATTTTCCGAGTTCACAAAGCTGACTGTATATTGAAACTAAGCTTCCCAAACCAAGCTCAAGAAATGATGGAGGTACAACTTTGTCAAAAGATGGCTGAAAATTGAACAAAAATTCAATTAAAAAACAAAATTAAGTAAAAAAAATGGTTAAGGTAAATACTTACCAAAATTTCTAGAGGATTTCTTATTAATATGAAGTGTTTTCCTTTCTTCATTAACTCATCAGTTAAACCAGATACATGTTGTTTAGCAATATGCTGTAAATTGAAAATGTAGAAATGAGTTGAGAAGTTAAGTTACAGAGATATAAGTAGAGAAATTACCTTACAGAGTCGATATTTTTTATCTCCTGGACCAAAAATGATGTCTCTCACTACTTTATTACCATCAGATTCCTAATTTCACAATTAGAGTTGAGTATAAGCAAAAGAAAGGATAAAAGTTTAACATTTTTATACCGTTTCTGCTAGAAGTTGTTCACGATAAGGCCTTTTAACTCCTGTTACTCGCAAAAAATTTGCGTATAATGGTTCATCCAGTACTTCAATATCATCTCTCTGGTAAAACGATGAGGAGAAGCTTTAAAAACTATATGTTATGGTGTTAATGAAGATAAGTAAGATGAAGCATCTTGATCCAGACCCAGGCCATTAATGGTGAATCACAGGGGAGTGATATTAAAGGTCAAATCTGCTTAATTAAGCAACCTAAAGTGTAAGGTCAACTCAATTTAACTAAAACAGTAGAGATATAATTACTTAAAACAAATAAATAGAAAACAATTTAGAAAAATTAATGAATATGGGTATGAATTACAGAGGATCAATCGATGATGAGGTGGTGACCTGAGCAAAAGAGTACATGAGGCAAGTACTAAGGGATCTTGGTGCAGACCACAAGTGTATCACCTCTATTTCTTCTCCATTTTTTTCTGGCGTTTTTCTTTTTTTCTGCTGCATACCTTCTTCCATATACCTTTTTTTTTCTTTCTTTCTTGCTATTAGTATCACACTTGATTGAGAACTTTCTCTTCTCTTCTCTTTTCTTTTTTCTTCTTTCCAAGTGAAAAATAGGATAGTTCGATTTGTTGTAACTCCCACTATTTCTTTTTTTTTTTTTAGGAAAAATTGTAACTCCCACTAAAAACAACCAATGCGTCATTATTTTGATTTGATTAGGCTACCATTAAAATTAAAAAAAAAAAAATCTGATTTACCTAGTATGCATAGATTGGAGGGTGTATATTTTCCAAGGGGTAATAATATATAACACCCAAAATCATATCATTCAACTATCACCTAATGACGTGGCTATAAATCGTTAATTTATTTATTTTTTTAATCTAATTAACGATTTATTACCCACCAATTCACGCCACGTCATTAGGTGGTATATATCATTACTCATTTTCCAAGTGAAACTAGTCATGGTGCGCATTAATTGACCCGAATCACGCACGTACCAAAAAAGAAATAAAAAAGTAAATCATTAATTTCACTCTATCTTATATTCAAATGAATATAGCCTCCAAAGACCTTCATCTTTCGAGTATTTTTCTAAACATGGTCTGATCTTTGAATATAATCATACATGGTCATAACATTATATTTTTTGTTCATCGTAACCGTTTTGTTAATTTTATTGACAAAATCAGCACATGCACTGATGCACGACACATGTTTATGGTATTATAAAGGTATTTAACATACTATTTTACCCTTTGATTGCTGAATATGTACACGCACGTACCTTGCGCGAGTATGACCATATTTGAATGTAAGGTTGTGTATTGGGTTAGACAACCCGACCAACCCGACCAAAACCAACCTGCCTAAACTAATTTGAAACTAGACGGGTCGTTGTCTTCCTTTCCTTTTGAAATCATTGAAAAATTCAATAATATTTCATCTAATTTTGTATTCTATTAGGCTATTATCTCTGTCTTCGAAAATTCCAGTTTTATTTTCCTAAAATCTCAACTTGTATATATATATATATATATATATATATATATATATATATATATATATATATATATATATATACTAAAATCAAATATTATTTTAGTGTAGATAGATATACTAAGTTATATATATAGTTACAACTTTCATTTGTGTACGATATGACCCCATATACAAATTCGACATGTTTATTAACCTAAATCACTTGCAATTCACCCGAAATTCAATGGGTTGTATAATGTATTGGGTGGATGCAGATCTAATCTTTCAAGACTTGCACAAGAACTGACGGTTCGTGGGTTGAGACTTTTTTACTTCAAACCGACCTGCGTACTATAATGTAGATTTCCATGCCTAGGCGTCAACTCCCCCCCTCAACCGCTTACGTCTAGGTAAACTTCTAGGCGTTTTTGCTTAGCGCCTTAGTCGTTGTGGAATAGGCGTCTGACCCGTCTAGGCACCGATTAATGGCAAAAAATGGCCGCTAAGACGCCGATTAATGGAAAAACATGCTTGCATAGACTTAATTACTCTGAATTTTAAGGTTATCTCATGTATGTGTTAAGTTTGATCCACTCTAGTCAATATTGTGTATATTAAGTATATTATTCAGAATCAGAGTCCTTTCACTTATGGATTGTATCAAAGCCTTTGGTTCCTTGTATTCATATAAAATCACCACTTGTATTATTGTTTTAAGATAGTCTGGTACATAATGTATAATAATGTTGTGTTGTATCTAGCTTGGATTTTATCGCTCACTTTTTTCATCATAGCGATGGCCTATGTTGTAGATCTCGGTTTTTAGGCCTAGGCGGTCGACCCGGGCCTAGCGCCTAGGAGGGATTACACGGGGCCTAGGCGGAATTATACGGTTTTGAACCCCGCTGTGTAATTTTGTATATTTAATAACATATATGTGGTAACTATGGCAATTTTAACTATTTAAGTCATAAAATTCATCTAACAACACTATAGTATAAAATTACTAAAACTTGAGTTATAATATCAATTAAAATATTCTAGAGAATCAAAAAAATAACAAGAAGGCCTATGCGGACATATTTTGCCACTAATCGGCGCCTAGGCGGTTATTTTTTGCCATTAATCGATGTCTAGACGGGTTAGGCGTCTATTCCACGGCGACTAAGGCGCTAGGAAAAAACGCCTAGAGTTTTAACTAGGCGTAAGCACCTGAAGGGGGAGTTGACGCCTAGGCGGCGCCTAGACGCGCCTAGGCGGGGAGATCTACAACATAGGCGATGGCACATATTTCTTGTCGACCACATGAATACACTTAAATGCTCAATCTGTAAGTATGGTTTCCATCCTCTTGAAACACCTTGCTAGAGTTGTTTACACTATGAATTTGTCGATGGAAATGAGATTTGTCGTAGTGTTCTCTCAAAATGCCAAATCTTCCTGTGTCTCACTGTGAGTAAACTTTCAAAACTTTGGTACTGAACCTGGAACATATCATATAGTTCTATTCAGACTTGGATATCTGATTGTCACATTGTTTATAAATCACTTAAAGAGATTTGAAATATGTCTTGAGTTGTTTTAAAGGTTCAATATTTTGTTCTTGGTATTGTAAAAGTGTTTAAGTAAAATATTTTCAATATCAAAAGATTATGAAAACATGCAAGGGTTTGAGATAAAAGTGTTCTTGGTATTGTTCTCGTGTCTCACATGAAGACATGAAATAACCAATAACCCATAACATAACAAGATCGATCACTAAGATTATGAAGAATAGTGAATTGGGTAAATTAAAAATAGTCAGGATTCTAAAATCTCATATATCCTCTTTCAGGTGGAAGCAAGCTACTTACTACGCCTACAAACGTCTCTTATATATACATAAGACTAGAAAACTCTTTTAGTAAAACACCCATTTAAGACTATGTAAGCAGTCTCTTCTCTTGATTGAATAGACTCGCACAAATTAATATCTAAATTAAGATCTAATTAAAGCACCATTTTCGAGTATAAACCAGTTGCTATTACAACTTGACACATGGCCTTAGAATTAAGAGGCACGGTAAGCACTATATAGCATTCAAAACAAGATACATAATTCTTTTAAATAAAAAATTATTACAAAATTAAAAAAATTAAAGTAAATAACCAACTAGGGTTTATCACAAAATCTAATATATTTAATCATTACATAGATTAATAGAATATTAAATAATATTGAATATCAAAAATTTCTCTTAACAATGAAAAGATTCAAGATTCAAGCCCAACGTTGCTCCAAGAAGATGAAAAAATACTCTAAACTATTTACAAGGCTAAAATACGGGTTTAATGAAAGATGACTAATGAGATAATAATTTAGATTTTTACTTATAGGTGCTTCAGTTTGTAATAGTTAAAACTCGAACAAGTGATCTTGAACCCAACTCAAAAGCCCAAAATTCCAATATGATAGGACTTGTGGTTCTTCCAACATGCACGATCCGCATTCAACTTCCTCATACGAGCATTGATTTCTGTGTGGTTTACATCGTTGGAAATGAGACTCTTAGAGATTACCAACGGTGTGTTGCACATCACCAGGTTCCTCTCCAATTGTTCTCAGCAACTTGTTGAACTCAGGTGATGTCTTTTACTTATATGTCTTGCACGGGCGTTGCTTTGCTTTTGTTCGCACTTTGCCTCAGATTCTTTTGGGTAGTTCTAGGGGCTTTCCTTTATAGTCTAAAAAACTTATCCTTTCATATTTTTCATTTGTATTGTTTCGTCTCAATCTACATAAAATTCTATTCAAATAGACCAAAATGACACAATGACACTAAAGTCGCTATAGTACACAACATACTCATATATGACAATAAATACGTGTTTGACCAATAAATACAAGCTAAATGGTATATTGATCCTATAGTATATAAGGATGAAGCTCGAGATATCATTTATCATGATAATTAAACCAAATAATCACATGATCAAAACAAAACATAGAAACATTGAAACATTCAGATAAAAAATGAAACATAATTTTCTTTTCTTTCCCTTACATCGAAATAATTAAATAACCATTTTACTCGATCATGGTACTAAAAGGGTAAGGCTTAAGGTCTTTGTTAGCAATGTGTCGGGTTGGATTAAAGTGATTAAATTTGTATCTGAAAATGAATATCCAAACAACTAGAAGAAATTGGAGGGGGTGTTCTATTGTACTTTGTAAGATTTGAAAGAAAAATTATGCAAACATATCAAATGATCCGTCACCAAAGCAACCACTTGTAAATTTGAAAATGGAGATTCAAAAGATACAACAAAGAATGGGTAGATGGGGCATGCGTTCTTATGAGGAAGAATATGAAACCGGTTAGTGGTGAAATGTTGCATACGTAAAAGAAGAAGAGGGAATGGTGGTGGTGGCGGTGAAGATGTACCTTTTTGTTCTAAAATTATTTCTATTAACAAAAGTCATTACAAAATTAGCCAATTCCAGTGGAATTATCTTCTGCGTGCACCTAAACACATCCATTTTACATATCCCGTTTTCGACTAAGCATGAACTGAATTATGCCCGACTTATTTACAGGTGACAAATCGTACATTGAAAGGTCAATATTTACTAACATCCTCCACTAAATCTCGACATCGGAATCTTGAATTTATACATAAAATTTGACATATCGTTTGTTAAAAAACGGTTATTGTTGTGTAAAAAAAAATGAATTTCTTTAATGTAAGCAACTGCGTCATTAACTGGACATAAACACGTCCACGATAATTACAACTCCACTAAAATATCATGACCTACAAAGTTAATAATAATATTAACACTTATTTAAATATTATAATAATATTATGTTAAATTCACACGAAAAACTATTTCAAAAACTGGAACTTATTTTAGAATTTGAGATTTCAAAACCATATATTTCTGCAATTCTTTTCGAATTTGGTATAAAAAACAAAAAACGAAGGAAACATTGGGTGGGTTCCTATTCCGTAGTAGACCTCCAGAGATAACTCGAAGCCAATGTGGTACGCGTAGTACGTATTGATTGTCGATTGAGAATCTGAGATGGTCTATAAGATGTTTTACTCTGTTTCGCATGCACGTTTTGATCTGTGAAGATGTTTTGTAAGTTTCATACAAAACTCTTTACCTTTGCTCAAGTTCTCTGCGATATATACAGAGTACATTAATAGTTGTCTTTGGCATGTGGACAGTGGATTCTGTGGTTGAGGAGTATTGGGGAAACTTTTTGCGAATAGCTGTTTGCTCTTATAATCTTACCACACTGACTGTAATAGGGGTGTCTAATATGGTAATCACAGGAAGGGCCCAACTACGATTTGTATGGGCTTCGGTTAGGCTCTCGTGGATTGATAAATACAGAGCAGGATTGGATGGTGCTCTGGTTCGCAGGTGTGAGGAACCATTCTGGCAGGGAGGACTTTCAACGGAACTGTTCAGACAGTTTGGTGAATGCTCCACTTGATTGCAAAAATGTGGAGCTATTACTGAAGTTAGAGGCAAATTGGAAAGAGAGCTGATGGAGCGATAATGAAGAGGATTACGAAAAAAATATTTAAATAATTCACATAATTTGTGGGCCATTTGGTCCAAGTTACGATGGGGTATTGAGGAGTTAAATGGGCCGGCTGTAATGGATGGGTGCAACCATTAGTTGGGCCAATTGTTTAGATAATAAAGGGGGTTGGTGGGAATCATTAAGGAACGTTAGGAGCTAGGATTTGGTGACATATTGGACAAGGAATTTTCAACTTTTTTTGAAACATGCGGATTGGAAGGAGGGAGGGTGGATTGGGAAACGACATGAAATTCGATATCAACTTAGTGCATCTTTTTTCCGAGGCAAGGGTGGTTAACAAGGTTAGAGATCAAAATCCATTGATGGACTGCTTGACACATCAGATAGAGAATAGTATGAGGAGGATAACATGAGTTTTCATGGGGAAATGGAAATCATAGTTTTGAAGGTGGGGGATTGGATGATGATCGATCGTATGGAAGAATTGAACGCTACGATGAATATGGAAGGGGATACTCATAAGCTGAATTACTTGACATGGAGACGTTAAGATTTCTTTAGGGGAGTCTTTGGCTCACTGGATTAGGGATGACCGTCCAATAAGGGATATCCATAATATCCCAAGATGCTTGAAAACTTTCTATAAGTATGCTGGTATAGAGCTGTCAAGGAGTATGTGTACCATTGATGGAACAGGTATTTCAGGTGTTAATTACACATACGGTCTATCTTTTATATGTCTTTTTGAGACAATGTTAACTACCCGTGACGCAGACCCTCTTATTAAACAGGTTAGTATGACAATGTTTTCATTCGATATCCTGAGAAAACTGCATTTGAATCAGGGGTATTTTGGTTCTCTGGCAGGATTCCATTAATATTAGTATAGTTAACGAGTCTAATCTTTTTTGTTATTAGTAAAGTAAATTACCATATTATGTCGTATTATATTGTGTATTTGCATGTTCCCTCGACCCATAAGGATCGCTTATTGATTTGGTTTGAGTTAACTTGGTGGAAAGAAAACCATAACGAGCCCTGGATTATAATAGAAGATTTTAATGTTGTTTTGTCGGCTAGAGAAAAAATTAGGCGTAATTCTGTTGATGCTCAGGATGTGTTGTCTTTTATAATTTTATTTCGTCGAATGCTTTGATTAAAATACATTATAATGGTTGTTATCATACATGGACAAATCTTCACATTTTTATCTTGTTAAGAAAAAACTTGATCGGGCACTTGCATGTTTTGATTGGATCGATAAGTTTCCCAACGCTCAGGTGATGATACCATCGGCTATTGGATCAGACCATTTGCCGCATATTTTTCAATACGAGTTATACACAAGGAAACACCGACGCTTTTCAAATTTGAGTCATTTGGGTGGATCATGCCTAGTGTAGAAGGATTATTCGGAGGGCTTGGAGGAGTCTGTCATGGAGCATTCTATTGATATTTTTGTAGAGAAACAAGATGGTATGATTGTGTCTTATAGATATGGAGCAAAGAAGTATTTCTGAATAACAAGATTCGTATAAACGATATTCAACACAAACTAACAATGATTGCTAACATGCCTAGCGACTAGTTAGAAATCATGTGGTCAAACGAGAAGCAGTATTAGGTTGATATGGCATGCCAACAATGTATTTTGTGTGGGTATAGGAATGCAATTTTTTTCCATGCATAGTCAGTTCAACAACAAAATTTGAATCACATTCTCTCGATTAAGGATGAGACTGATAGGTGGTATGAGAACCTTTCTGACATCATGTCACTGTTTACGAGTTTCTATAAGGATAATTTTACTGCAATAGGGGGAGTAGATGTCAAAATAGCAACTCAATATGTTAACAAGAAGGTTACAGATAAAATGACTGATAAGTTGGTTAAGGAACCTATGATAAAAGAGGTAGAAAAAACAGTGTTCGATATGTCACCATCCAAGGCACCTGGTCCAGATGGCATAAAGAGTAAATTTCATCACAAGCATGGTTCTAAAAACCTCTAGGCGCTACTAGGACAGTCGACCACTTTCGAGCATCTAGATGGCTAGACGACCCATTAATCTGAATTTAGGCGGTTTCTACCTAGGCGGGTTTTATATTATTTTATACAAGATATATATTACTAATATATTGATTTGAATAATATTTACATCCTAATATACTTAAAGTAGACCAGTCTAACATAAATAACATATATTTAACTATAAAATAATAATTCATTATTATTAACCTAAAAAAATGATCAATTCAATAAACCTAGACTTGAAATTTGAAAAATCCTACCTTCTTTTTTTTTCTCGCGCATTCAAGCTCTAACCTAAGTAGTTTTTTCTGTATATTTTGCTTATGTGTTAGGTTGGATTAGATTGAATTAGTTATTTATGGGCTAACATGATAGGTAGTATTCAGGTTGGGCCACCCATCAATCCGATTGAGTAGTTTAATAATTAGATTATGCGTAGACGAACCTTTGAGCCAGCTTCGAGAGAAATTCTAGGCGGATCGCACTATCGAACGCCTAGGCGGAGCGGCTAGGCAACCTTGTTTTAGAACACTGATCACAAGTTATGGGTTATTAAATGGGGTATCTCTCTTATGGTTCATGACTTTTTTAATCATAATATTTTATTAGATCGTTTTAATGAAACGTTGATAACTCTTATTCCTAAAGGGGATATCTAGGAAGGAGTGCGGTGCAGGGGTGCGGTGCATGGGGTAGTCCGCACCATCTCCGTCAAAAAACCCGCGGTACACAACCCGTGGTACGGGTTTTTGAGGCGCGGTATAGGGCGCGGTGCACCGCGGCTATCAGCTTCATTTTTTTCTTGCTTCTGGATAAAACCCGTGGTACAGACCCGTGGTACGGGTTTTTGGGGCGCGGCACATCCCTGCGGTATAGGGGGTACACCGCGGGGGTAGTCCGCGCCAGCCTTTGATTTTCCAAAAAATTTCTCCAAGCTTCCCAAACTCGATTCCTGCACCATTAACACAATACCCTTCTCATTTCTTTAAAAGTAGACACTAAAACTTGACACTAACTTAGAATTATACACTAGGAATTGAAAAACTGAAAGCAATAAACTATTATACAATGAAATGGCTTTTGTTTAACGTCGTTAAGCTCGACGGGTTACCTCTCGCATCTATTCAGCTTCGAGGAGGTACATGACCTCTCCCGGATGTGGATCCACCATGCGATTAGTATCCTCGCCTCCATGATAGATTTTCAAACGATGACCGTTCACCATAAAGGTGCGGTGTTCAGTTGGATGTTCAATCTCGATAGCTCCATGAGGCGTAACTTTGGTCACAATGTAGGGACCAGACCACTTTGATCTCAACTTTCTCGGATAATTACTGAACTTGGAGTTGTATTTTAGGACCCTCTGTCCCACTTCGAATGTCTTTGCACGGATACGATTATCATGCCACCTCTTCGTGTTTTCTTTGTACAGCTTCGCGTTTTCATAGGCATGTAATCTAAACTCATCAAGTTCATTCAGCTTCATCAAACGATTCTCACCGGCCAAAGTAGGATCTAAATTCAACTGCGCTATCGCCCAGTACGCACCTAATTCAAGTTCAAGAGGCAAGTGACAAGCCTTACCAAAAACCATACGATACGGAGATGCACCAACTGGAGTTTTAAACGCAGTACGATAAGCCCACAACGCATCATCTAGCTTCATAGACCAATCCTTCCTTGTGGGGCCAACAGTCTTTTCCAGAATAGATTTTACCTCTCGATTAGAGACCTCAGCTTGACCATTGGCTTGTGGATGATACGCGGTAGATACACGATGTCTCACACCATACTTCTCTAACACTGTCTTTAGATATTTGTTCACAAAGTGTGAACCTCCATCACTGATAATAACTCGAGGTGTCCCATGTCTAGTGAAGATGTGTGATTTTAAGAATTTAATCACTACTCGCGAATCGTTAGTTGGTAGAGCTACAGCCTCTACCCATTTAGACACGTAATCAACAGCTAGTAGGATGTAGAGATTTCCGTTAGATGGTACAAAAGGACCCATGAAATCAATACCCCATACATCAAATATCTCAACTTCAAGCACATTATTACGCGGCATCTCATCCCTCTTGGATATATTACCAGTAAACTGGCATCTATGACACTTCTGAACATACTCATGACAATCCTTATGTAAAGTAGGCCAATAAAAACCGGATTGTAGTACCTTAGCAGCTGTGCGGTCTCCTTTGAAGTGTCCTCCGTATGGCGAATCATGACAACCCGCAACCACTGCCCAAGCTTCTTTCTCAGGTATGCATCTCCTCACCATTTGATCACTACACATTTTGTAGAGGAAGGGATCCTCCCAAAAGAACTGTTTAGCACGATGGATCAATCTTTTCTTGTCTTGTGATGTGGCTCCTTGAGGAAAGTTACCACTCACAATAAGATTTACAATGTCAGCATACCACGGAGTACCATCATGTATAGCAAATAAACTCTCATCAGGAAACTCTTCTCGAACCAACTCAGGATCATTATTAAGCTCTGAACCTTCAAGACGTGACAGATGATCTGCAACCTGATTTTCACACCCCTTTCGATCTCGGATTTCTAAGTCAAACTCTTGCAACAATAACACCCATCTGATTAAACGCGGCTTAGCATCTTTCTTTTCCATAAGGTATCTAATTGCAGAATGATCAGTAAAAACAACAACTTTTGCCCCAAGAAGATAGGAACGAAATTTGTCGAATGCATATACTACAGCTAGTAACTCTTTCTCAGTTACGGTATAATTTACTTGAGCACTTGTAAAGACCTTACTAGCGTAGTAGATGGAGTGAAATACCTTATCTTTTCGTTGTCCCAGAACAGCACCCATAGCAAGATCACTAGCATCACACATAACTTCAAACGGAATCTTCCAATCAGGAGGTAATACAATAGGTGCAGAGATAAGCTTCTCCTTAATCTGTTGAAAGGCCATCATGCAAGCTTCATCAAAAAGGAATTTGGCGTCCTTTTCAAGTAAGTTACATAATGGTTTAGAGATCTTGGAGAAATCCTTGATGAAACGTCGGTAAAAACCAGCATGACCTAAGAAACTTCTCACCCCTTTAACAGAAATTGGAGGGGGAAGAGTTTTAATTACCTCAATCTTTGCGCGATCAACTTCCAAACCTGAACTCGAAACCTTGTGTCCCAACACTATACCTTCACGAACCATAAAGTGACATTTTTCCCAGTTCAAAACCAAATCAGTTTCCTTGCATCTAACTAACACCTTCTCCAAATTCCGCAAGCACTCCTCAAAGTTATCACCAAATACAGAGAAGTCATCCATAAATACCTCAAGGAAATCATCGATCATGTCCCAGAAAATCGCCATCATACATCTTTGAAAAGTAGCAGGTGCATTACATAATCCAAATGGCATCCTTCGGAAGGCAAAGGTACCAAAAGGACATGTAAAGGTTGTCTTGTGTTGGTCTTTTGGATCCACATAAATCTGATTGTATCCTGAATATCCATCCAAAAAGCAATAATATTCTCTACCAGCTAGCTTGTCTAACATCTGATCAATAAACGGAAGAGGGAAGTGATCTTTTCTGGTGGCCTTGTTCAACTTACGATAGTCCATACACACTCTCCAACCAACAACGGTCCTCGAGGGTATGGCTTCATTCTGTTCATTCAAGATGGTAGTAATACCACCCTTCTTTGGTACGCATTGAACCGGACTCACCCATTCGCTGCTAGCTATGGGATAGATAATTCCCGCATCTAGCAACTTGATAACCTCTTTCTTCACTACTTACTTCATAGCTGGCATCAATCTTCTTTGTCCTTCGATTGAGCGCGCATTTTCATCGTCCAGAATGATCTTGTGTTGGCAATAGGAAGGACTAATGCCTTTGATGTCAGCAATAGTCCAACCAATTGCCTCTTTGTTAGCTCGTAGGATGCGCAATAGTTTTTCTTCTTGAAGACCTGTTAAAGTAGCTGAAACAATAACAGGCAGAGTTTTGTTAGTACCCAAATACGCATACCTCAGGTGTGTCGGAAGCGGCTTTTCTTCTAATTTTGGGGGAGCTTCGATAGATGGTTTATTTTTAAGAACTATCTCCCCCGGTTCTCTGACAGGTTCATAAGTGAGACGCTTCTGCTTCGGATATCCAGAGTTAAGAGCTGCCACTGTTTCGGCTAACTCTTCAATTGGTTTTGGTACGTCAAGTGTTAGGGCAGCTTGTAAGATATCACCGAAGTTCATGTATTCCCATACTTCTCGTGTGGCTAAGTCAATCATGTCCAATTGGAAACAGTCTTCTTGCAAATCTGGAAACTTCATTGCCCTAAACACGTTGAACTTTACCTCCTCGTCTTGGATTCGCATTGTCAATTCTCCGTTTTCTACATTAATAACAGTACGCCCCGTGGCTAGGAATGGTCGTCCCAAAATGATGGGGACATTCCTATCCGCGTCGTATTCAAGAATAACGAAATCGACAGGAAAAATTAAAGTACCTGCCTTGACGAGGACATCTTCTATGCGTCCCTCTGGATGTACGAGGGATCTGTCAGCCATTTGTAGGACCATGGATGTCGGCCTTGCTTCTCCTATCTTCAACATCTCGAAAATTGATTTGGGCATGAGATTGATGCTCGCTCCCAAATCACACAAAGCTTTACCTTGCCACTCATTGCCAATGGAAATAGGAATTGTAAAACTCCCAGGATCAAGTAGTTTTGGTGGCAATTTGCTTTGGCATATGGCACTACATTCTTCAGGCAAACCTATCATCTCATTCTCAAGGTGTGGTCTTTTGTTGGCGATGGCTCTCTTCAGGAATTTGACATATTTCGGCACGTCTCTAATGGCATCTAAGAATGGAATGTTAATATTAAGCCCACGTACCACATTCAGGAATTTCTGATAGTCAGCCATATCGCCTTTCTTCTGAACTCTCGAGGGAAAAGGTGCAGGAGGACGGGTTACTGTAGTATCTGGCTTCTTTGGCTTTTCCGGAATCTTCTCCACTTCTATTACTTCAGGTTCATCTTCTTTCTCCCCCACATCTTTTACCGGTTTTTCCTTCACAGTTGTTTCTTTTTCTTTCATTACGGGAAAAGGAGGTGGTGGGAGATTCTTACCACTTCTAAGTGTCACTGCATTACAATCTTCTCTTTTCTTGGGTTCTTCAGTGTCACTTGGTAATTGTCCTTGCTGACGTTGATTTAATTGCTTATTTATCTGCGCCATCTGAGTTTCTATCAATTTAAGTGCTGCGGCTGTAGATTGTTGAATGCTGATTAGTGTTGTCAAGGTTTGTTGAACATCTAGAGCACCTTCTTGAGGTTGAGCAGGTAAATCTTTCTGGTTCATGGTTTCGGTATAAGCATCTTGAGGAGGTTGTCTCTGCACTTGATTTCCGTATGCTTGTCCACCTTGGTAGTTGTTCTGAGGTCTTGGTTGAAAGTTGTTTCCTTGGGGGCGTGGTTGATATGCATAAGTTGGATTAGCAGCCCCATTTGGATTTGAATATTGGAAACCCGGATGGTTTCTGTTAGGTTGATAGCCTTGACCACTTGAATTATAATTTCCTCGGTTGGATATGAACATTACGGATTCTGGATTGTTTTGACAGGTCTCCCAATCATGATCTTGTGTACCGCAGTTAGAACATCCATAAACTTCTTGTGTAACATTAACATCTGCTCTTCTACCAGTAGCACCTTTTGTAACAGCTAGAGTAAGCTGTTTCAGTTGTTGTTCGAGTTTGTTTTCCATGGCGGTGAATTTTTCTTCAATTGACGCAGTATTTCCACCTCGAATAGGTGTTCTTACAGTGTTCCAACCAAGTTCATTTGTTACAGTTCTATTCAAAATAATCTTCGCATGAACTGGTTGTACCTGTAGGAATCCACCACCACAAAGCAAGTCTAGATCCTTTCTTGAAGAGCCATCAAGTCCTCGGTAAAATATCTTCATCTGTTGAACTTCTGTGAGGCCATGATCAGGGACTCTTCGTAAGCAAATCTGAAATCTCTTCCAACTTCTACCCAAAGTCTCGTCTTCCTCTTGTTTGAATGAGGTTAGTTCAACTTGCGCATCTAATCTCATATTCGTTGGGTAGTATCTATCGAAGAACGCGGTTTGTAATGCGTCCCATGTTGTAATTGTTCCGGGTTCTTGCGAATCATGCCATTCACTTGCTCCATCAATAACGAAGAATCTAAAATTAGCAAAATACATTTGCTCTTTAGTTACTCCTTGCGTAATATACGAATCGCAAATTTGCATGAACTTCTGTACAGCACGGATCGGATCTTCACAGGGTGTACCTCGGTAATTGCCATAACTTTGAAACTGAGATAGCATACCAGGATCGGGTCTGAATCTCTCGACATTAATATTTGCAGGGCCAATTCCGAGGGGAGGAGCTCGAAACGGAGCTTCTGCAGGGCCATTGGCGAACCACGGATCATTGTTTCGAGGAGCAGCTGGATTGAGTTGACCAGCCATTGTTTCTCTTGCTAATTTCTCCTCAAACTCTTTTGCTTTAGCGTCTTTCTTTCTTTTGTTTGCTTCACGAACTAGGTTTTCGGGATTTGCAAGAATCACGATATCTTCACGCATAAACCAAAACCTGTAAACCTGAGAAAGAAAAACAACCCAAAGCGTAAAACTGAAAAATAAAACTAAAATTAACAATTAAACTACTAAAAGATTAACACCGGGGTCACACGCTACCGTCCCCGGCAGCGGCGCCAAAAACTTGGTGGGTCCTGGTGTGTTATTAAATTAATTCGAAAGTAAAGGAACCACAATCACCGCAAGTGTACGGTTGTCCAAGTAATATTCGATAAATCGAGTTGGTTCGCAGGGACGGATTAGGCACAACTCAGGTATTAATCGAAAAGTAAGAGTAATTGCTTAACAGAAAATAAAATAAAGATTTTTGTTTTGTTTTTATAAATTAAAAGATGCAAGAAAATAAACTACTGAATTAAAAGAAAGCAAATAAAAGAGATTTGAAACTTCAGATGAGAAAGAGTACTTGATCCTCGCAAGGGTTTCACCTAATCTATCTAATTCATGCTTCTGTTTAAGGGCTAAACTGGTATTATTATGATAGTCGGGACTCTAATATCTCCTAGCCCCCGTCAGGGTGGACCTAAGAGCTATCCTACGGTATTACAAACCCTGTCAGGGTGAATATAAGCTACTTTCAGATGAATAATAATTTACCTCATTGGCTGCATGGTTAGTTAAGCCTGTCAAGGTCAATAACGGATACTATGCGTCTATTATCTAAGTCTGTAATTAAACCCCCCGTCAAGGTGATCCATACGCCACTATATGGAATAGCCTAATTACTATGAGCTAAGTTTGATTCATGACTTCAAAATTAGTGATTAAAACAAAATAATAGTCAACACAAAATACCTAGTCTAATTTAAACTATTAAATCCCAAATTCAGAAAACATAAACTAAACAGAATTAAGTTCAACCCATATAGCGATTCTCAAGTACTAAAGAAATTAGTTCATAACGGAATGGAAAACTAAAATTAAAATAAATGAATTCATAGTTTCGAATTACAGAAAGAAAATAAAGAACCTAAAGGTTAAGATGACTGATGATGGAAGAACAGGACTCCTCCAGCACTAGCTTCTCCTTGCCTTCTTGCTCTGACTTGAAAACCTTAAGCCTCTTGTGTAATTCTCTGAAGTGTGTGAAAGTAGGAGGTTAAGGGGTGTATTTATAGGTGTTGGAGGAGTCTAGGTCGAATTTTGCTTGGAGTGGAAGACAAGTCAAAGACTCTCAAATTCGTAGCTCTTAAAAGATAAGATTCTGCTGATTTGATTTGGTCATATCTTTTTCAATACTTATCTGTTTGAGAAGTTCCAATATATGAAACTGCTTGTCTTGGAAAGCTCTTTCTATTGGTGCAGACCATTCGTCCAGAATCCTAGCCAATCTTTTATTATGATTTAATTCCTAAAACGTGGCTGGATTTCAGATTTCAAAAGGCATCTTTATCTTTTCCTCCTTTAAATAAATCTTTACCAAATCTTCTTATTTCCATGTAAATCTTCTTTCTTTTCATCTTTATCTTGACTTGGCCTCTAAGTAATTACCATTTATCTTTAAAAGCTTCACATTAAATAAATAATTAAACCGCATATGCTTAAAAAGAATAAATCAATAAATCAAGAAATCAAAATAGGAAAGTGTACTCTAAAAATAGAAACTCGACTAGAAATCATTTCCTAACACTCTAAAATACACTAAGACTTTATTCTCACTTTTTCTCCTTGGATTGGTCTTTCAAGAACCTATTAACTTTGCATTAAAAACAGTTAAATTTATGCACAAAAGCTCAGATTCTGCAAATAGTTAATTTCCAAGGGGAGAAAGTGCAATATGATCAAATAAGCTTAAAAGTCTATCAAACAAGTCATTTATTCACCTAAAAGGATGTCTCCAAGGGGCTAATAATTAGAACAAATCGGGAGACATCAGGGCGGTCGATCACCTTTAAGCGTCTAGATGGCTAGTCATCTCATTAGCCGGAATTTAGGCGGTTTTAACCTAGACGTTTTTTATATTATATTAAATATATATTACTAATGTATTGATTTGAATAACATTTATATCCTAATATACTCAAAGTAGATCAATTTGACATAAATAACATATATTAGACTATAAAAGAATAATAATAATTTATTATTACTAACCTAAAAAATGACCAATTCAAGATCTCTGGACTTGAAATTTAAAAAAAGCCTACCTTTTTCTTTTTCTCGTGCGTTCAAACTCTAACATAAATAGTTTTTTCTTTATATCTTGCTTATGTGTTGGGTTGGATTAGATTGAATTAGTTATTTATGGGCTAGAATGCTAGGTGGTATTCGGGTTAGGCGACCCATTAATCTAACTTGGTAGTTTATTAATTAGATTATGCGTATACAAACCTTTGAGGCTTTTAGCCACCTTCTAGAGAAATTCTAGGCGGATCACACTTTGGAACGCCTAGGCGGCCTTGTTTTAGAACACTAATTATGACCCACCTAAGTAGGCCCACATGCCAAATTTTTTTTCACACGTTACATGTCATAAAATAGAGAATCAAATGAACACCCACCACTTTGAAAAAGAGAATAACCCCTGGAGAGCAAGGAGGCAAGAGTTGGAGTTCAAGACAACACTTTTTATTCACTTAATTAGTGTAACTCTTCCACCTTTTTAATTCTTGATTTAGTCATGACATTAATTGCTTTTATTATTTCTTCTTTTCCTTTATGATCTAACTTGAGAAATATCAAGGTATGAACTCTAGATATTGATTTCATGCTTTTCTTTAAATTTTGGATTTTAGATTACAATGAATTTGTGTTATTTCCACTGAATATGAATTTCTTAATTGTGTGAGCTATTTATCTGATCAATCAGTAGTCTATTATAGAAACTTGACTATCTTCCATACGGAGTTGGGTTGTGGAGCATAGTTTATATTCATTTGATGTGTGTTAGTGAACCGAGAGGTCTTGACTAATCAAATAGACAACAGGGATAGCATTTATTCATCCTAATACTTGGTAATGTCACTCGATAGAGGTCGTGAGATTACCAAGGGAAGACCCTTATCTTTTTTAGTTACGTGGGTATCTATGCCAACACCTCGACTATTCCCATGGAGAATATACACGTTTACCCATGTATATCCCAATGCAAGTCAGGACTAGGTTACCCATGTTCATAGAGGGATTCAAACCTTGCACTTCCAAGAAGAAGACACAAATCTCTAGCCAGTTGAATCACTATTAGTGGTTAAATACCAAAGTCTCCCTTAAAACAAGAAAAGTTAAATCTGTTTCTAGTGAGGATTACTAGCAATTATTGAGTCTCTCTCTCTCTCTCTCTCTCTCTCTCTCTCTCTCTCTCTCTCTCTCTCTCTCTCTCTCTCTCTCTCTCTCTCTCTCTCTCTCTCTCTCTCTCTCTCTCTCTCTCTCTCTCTCTCTCTCTCTCTCTCTCTCTCTCTTAAACCCTTTAGTTTAATTTGTTTTTACTTAATCATAGTTTCATATTATATTCATCTTATCTTCTTAACAAGAACATCATACAAAAAAAATTTACTTTTTCTGTCTTTTGTTTCAACAACGTTTAGCTGATCCTAGAACTAAGTCATTTACTAACTATCTAGTCCTTATGGAGACGATTTACTTATTTATTATATTATTTTGCGTCCTGTACACTTAAAGGACACAACTTTTATTGGTAATTTTATATCACACTTTGAAAGACAACAAGTTTTTGTACCCCGGTGCGTGATAGAAAAACCAACGCAAGTCAGGGGGCAGGCTACTCGTTGCAAGTGTACGAGTCACTCCAAGTAATAATGTAGTACGTATATAGTACCATTCTCCATAAATATTATAAGGTTAATATTGTGTTTTTATTCAATGTATTAGGAGTTTAGTTGTTTTCGTTTTATGTGTGGTTTCTTTGTTTTCTCTCTCTGGCAGATTCTTAATTTTGGTGTCTGCTCTTGAACCCCGATAGGTTTCTTAAAGCTTAAAGGAAACAATAGAGGGATAAAATAGATCAAGAAAAGATGATAAACATGAATGTGAATGCAAATTCAAATGCAAATCTGAATGGAGCTCAAGCCCAACCGGGATAACAACCATGGTTTATGCATCATCCCGAATGATTTCAGTTTTGTTTACCGACACTTGGGATCTACCCGCAGCTATTTAATTCATGAGGTTCAATCCTGATGCATGTATAATAATATAATTTAATAACTATGGTAATTAAAGTGGAGCCACTCGTGCAAACCAGTTAGAGCCATTTAGAAATTTATGCAGATATGTGACACCTATATCACCCCTAGCGTCACTCAATAATCAGTGCACCTCATTTTGTTTTTGTATTTTTTAACCGAAGGTGCAAGTGAATGGTATGATAAACAGCTATGCAAGCTCATCACTAAATGGGATTAGTTACAAACGATGTTTTTTGACAGGTACCACCCTCACAACATGAGGTTGAGTGGTCAAATGGACTTGGCAAGTTTCCATCAAGATCAAGATGAATAGTTAGGGGCGTGGTGTCGCCTAGGGTGTGATAAAAATAAGATCAAATTAAGTATGGAAAACTATGCACTCTCACCCTAGACAGGCACAGTACTGCAAGTATTACAGGACGTATGCAAGTTTTAATGATAAGTAGAGTTCGTTCTCAGGGACTTAAGTGTGTTAAACGCGTAGGAACAGATATCGAGTAAAAGTAAATAACTAGAAAACAGTAAATAAATATTTGGTTTTTCGATTTTATGAATTAAAACTAAATTAAAACTAAGAAAATAAAGACAATAAAGTAAAAGATTAAGAATATGAGATGAGAAGTATAGCTTAGGTTTTGCTAGTATGCACTAATCCTTCTAATTCTATCTATAGATCTAGTTCATAAGGGAGAATATTAGCTCTTGGTAATACTTAGTCAGGATTCTAAATTCCACTACCTTAGACCTTGAGAGCGACTAAGGGGGCTACGTCACAACCAAGAAGTGATTTAAAATAGGGTTATCAAACGCCACTAAGGCCCTAAGCAAATACTACAAGTCTTGGTGATACGGTGGTTAAAACAAACCTTAATGACTATCTAGTTAGAAGTATGTTTTGTCAGAACTGCTATCGACACTAGACATTATGTGGTGGTTCAATAGTTAAACACCCTTACAAGGTGACCATCTAACTACTCTTAAAACAATCCTAAAGTGATCAATTCTAGGAAAGACAATAAATCAAAACACATAAGCAAATATAAAGTAAGAAGCTAATATCAGATTAAAACATATAATTCCCAAAGAAACTTAGATAGAAGAATTAGAATTCATAGATTATACATATGCAAAACCCAAGCTATGGGAAGTTTAGTTCATACCTGAAGGAAATAAACTAAAAGAAATAATAAAAGACATCATCTTGCTCTCTACAATAAACTGGAAGAATAAAACCTTAAGAACTAATTACTATGAGGCAAGGATGATTTACAAGTGATATAAGGGTGTATTTATAGGTGTTTAGAAGACCTAATTCGTTTTCTTGAGGAAGAGTTAAGGTAATGGACTTCTAGCCCAACTCAAATTCGTATGGAAATAAAGATAAACACTGCTGCGTTGTTTTGGTCATAACTTCTTTATTATTGGTCCGATTTCGCTCCACAAGATACCAAAAGAATCGCAACAGAATTATCTAGATCCTTTAGGAGTAATCTACCAAATTCGGCCTCTTTATTAGGTAAAAACGCCTATCTTTGCAGAATCCCAGATTTAGGCAGCTTTTCCTTTTCCATCTTTTTAGCAATTCCTTCCTTATCTCCAATTACCATGCATATCTCTTTCCATAAGTTGTTGTCTTTGACTTGGACTCTAATTAAACTCCATAATTATCTTTAAAGCTACACACTAAATAAACAATTAAACCCAATATGCTCTAAAAACAATAATTCTACAAATCAAGACACAAAATAGGAAAGTGCACTAAAACTCAAGAAAATCGACATTATTGACTTCTAAAACACTAAAAATGATGTCTCATCTTAACATAAATCTATCACAAATGAGGAGACATCAAGACCCCCAACTCAAAGTTGTATCGTCCCGATACAATAAAAGATAAAAACATAGGGAAGTCTAGAAATACACACTTATAAAATTCTCAACACAAGGGAAAAAGCATAGCAGAATATATAGAATAAACCTAAAGCACATAACTCAGAAAATTTCATGCAATAATATTCATAAACTACATACCTGTACACTTCTCATATCCACAGTCAACACGGCTTGATTTCAAGATCAGATTAGTTTCGCAATGTAAGAAGGATTGGGACTTTACTCAGTTCCCCTTGAGAGCTATAGATTGTTCATCGAACCTCGCTAGTATCCAATGATCCACTTAACTAGTCTCTAATGGCTCAATCACTTCTCAATTACATAGCAAAGAATCACAAGGTCTTTAAGGTTGTAATGTAGGCTTAGGGACGGTATGATAGTATATTTGGATAATTTGGAGTGAGCTTTTGGCTCTCTCCTCACTAGCCATCAACGAATCGCCCTAGAGCTTGAGTTACTCTCATAAAACGTTTCTCACTCAACCCACTGAATTCCTTGATGCACAATTTAGCATCCCCAATAACCCAATTAAGTTTTAAGATGTTCATAAAAATCCACTTTGCCGGTCCGAATATATATATTTTCTTTTCTTTTCAAATCAATTCTCTTTTCTATAGCTATGACTCTCTTTTAATGTTGAGATATCACACTAATTTTTCTCATATATATATTTTTCTTTTAATGCCCTTGTTGGCAAAATTAGCTCGAAGCTTCTTTTTCATTCACTATTACCCCGGCAAAGGGTTACAATACAATTCTGTGAAACATCCTCAATATAAAGCACAAAGCACAATTAATAAGCTCAAAAATCCCAACATAATAACTCCCATAATGGTGGACCCACCACCCCAAACTCAAGCTCTAAAACAACTGTCTAAGCATCGCGATTCGAGTGCGGGTCATATGGAAAAGTCCTAAAAATCTAAAGGATATGGCTTATAATGTGTTTCAATAAAAAGGTTTTAGAAAGGCTAGAAGGGGCTAAGAAGGATATACTTTTAAACTCAAAAATCACAAGGTGAGAAGGTATAAAAAGGCTTCAAAGGCTTAAAAATATATGAAAGAACCGCCTTGATCACTTTCTACACTATGTAATTCAGAAAATTTCTTACCTTTAGCACTTTCATCAAATGGTTTTTCAACTAGCTTGGATCTCACGGCCTACACACTTTCAAGGTTCCCTGAGATCGAACATACTTTCTATCGCATTGCTCACTAATTTTTTCTTTACTATCAATGTGTGTTTTCCTGCAAATACTCAAAGCATACAAATACATAGCTCATAAACATATCACTTACTATCATTAATCTACTGAGCTCATGCTTTCAAGTTATTAAACACACTCTACATCTAATTCCCATGCATCAAAAATTTTAATTTCACTCAAAAACAGAAAAATGGAGATGAGAGACAACGAATCCCCACACCCCCAACTCAAAAATGAGCCGTGTCCCCACGACTCGAAAAAGGACTCGAAAACAGAAATTAAAATTAGCAGATAGACATATTTACAGAAATGGTAAGGAAGAAAGAGAACATACTCTCGAGGCTATTGCCTCGCATCATTGACATCCAAGATTGGAATTGCTGGACCTTTCGTTAATTGCTCAAGGAGTTTCATGATGTGCACTTGATTCGCATTGATTTGTGCCACATCATTGACTAAAGAAGTTTGAGCTGCTTCAAATTTCGTTAAACGCTCCTCCATCTTCTCTTGCCAAGATTGCTCCTTTTCTTCCTTCGAGATTTGAGTAGAACCCGCTCTTCGAAGGCTTTCTTTGATCCAAGCATTATCAATATAACTTGTCTTAAACTCGAGTTTCTCTTCTTCACCCAATACTACATTCGCTTTTCGCACAAGACACGTGATCATAGTTGGAAATTTAACGTTATAAACCGATTTAGGAGAGACCGAAAATCGTATCACCTCCTCATAGATCAACTGTGCCACATCAACTTCTTCTCCTCTTAAAATACAGTCTAACAGTAGCGCGTTCTTCATGGTCACCTCCAAAGTTCGTGTGTTTCCAAAGACATTCGGGATAAGGAAATTGTGCCAAATTCTAGCATCTGCTTGAAGATATTTGTAAGGCCAAGGTGCCTTCAAATCTCCTATATGTAATTGCACTTTCTCCTTGTCTAAAACATGCTCAAAAAGTAATTCCTTATCAAAGATTTTTCGTTTAGCAACTGCTTCCTCAAATTTGCAAAAACCTTTCAGTTTCTTAAACTTGAAGTGGTTCCTAATCTCCTCAACTGTAAAAGGAACTAACTTTCCTCTAATCGGAACACAATCACTATCTCGGCTAACAAGGCCCAGATAGAACTCGAAAACTAATTCAGGACATAATTCAGAACGGCTTACCATGAACGTAGACCAACCCAACTTCTCACCAAGCTCAAAGAATCTCTTGTATTCTCCATCTCTAATTTCCTCCTTGAATACTTTCTCATAGGCAAAAGGTAGTTCTTTTAATTGTTTCTCCGCAGAAATTTTCAAGGCATTTGAAGTATCCACTTTCTCTATAGGTATAGGATTTTGTTGAGGTTGTGTTCTTTCCTTTGCATAAAAATAAAGCTTTTTACCATTACTATCATACGAAGGTTTCCCACTCTTCAATTTATCTTTACCCTTTGATCTGGAACTAGCACCTTTGTCAATTGATTTCTTCTTGTTTAAATCCACTCCCTTGTTACTCTTCACCTCCCTCTTGCTAGATAAGATTGTTGTTCTATTAGTCATCTTCAATTAACCCCCAACTCAAAGCTTTAGCAACCCTTGAAATTTAACTCTTGAATTAATGGATGAACAAGCTTGATTTGTCCTAGGATGGGTGAATTGGTGATGAATCTCTATGTGGGTGAGGATGATTTGTAATGGGTAGGCTTGGATTTTAGAAATTGTGTGATGAATTTGTGAAATTTGGCTCTTTGATTCTTCAATTTGAATGAATTTTGTGATGATTGGTAGCTTGATTTTCTCTTGTAATGATGTGGAGAGAAGGTTTGATGTGTTTTTCTTGATGATTGGGTAGTGTTTTGGTGATTGGTGAAGGTTTTGATGAGCTTCAATGGAGTTAGGAGAGTTGTGGAGAAGAAAGAGAGGGTTAAGGTTTAATAAATTCGGAATAATAGGCTCAATACCTCCTTTATAACTCAATCCCGTAACTTTCTCTCTCCTCTGGCGGCGCTGCGGACTACCCCTGCGGACCATGGGGTGCACCGCAGGGTAGTCCGTGACATCTGATGCTCGAAATTTTTTGCTCACTGACCTAAACCCGTGGTAGGACCCCGTGGTACGGGTTTTTAGCTCGCGGACTAGGGTCCGGTGTACCGGAGGGTACACCGCGGCTTCTGCTGTTAACTCCGTCAAAATACCCGTGGTACTCACCCCGTGGTACGGGTTTTTTGGGGCGCGGACTATGGCGCGGTGCACCGCGGGGTAGTCCGTGGAATTTTTTCTTGTTTCTGGATCAAACCCGCGGTAGCAACCCGTGGTACGGGTTTTGACCTCGCGGACCATCCGTGCGGACCATGGGGTAGTCCGTGGGGGTAGTCCGCGGGGTACTTTCTTTCGCTCCAAAAATTTTCCTCGCGTTCCCTAACTTGATTTCTCCGATTCCTACACACCAAAAACACTAATACCTTTCTCAAATATGCATTATCAACTAAAAACAACTAAAATAAACTTAAACTAAGAATGTAAAAGACATGAAAACGTAAAAAAACTTCGGGTTGTCTCCCGAACAGCACTTTTGTTTAACGTCTTTCAAAGTTAGACGTGTTACCTCTGTCAAGATTTGCGAATATAGCCTCCCCAACAACGAGTAAGGCTATGAACGTCAACTAATCTGCGCTTGACCCCAGTTTTGGGGCGAATTTCTATCACCTTGGCTGAAACAACCTTAGTGACAATGAATGGTCCCATCCACGAGTCTTTGAAACTTCGTGGACTGTTCTCGCGTTTGTGGGCTTTCCATAGGACTTCATGGCCAACCCCAAACTCAATGTTTGGCTCAGTGTCCACAGGTTTTAAGTGGATTTCCTCAGGAGGGACTTTGTGATGTGAAAGGCTGTGGATGATAGGCACGGTGGGATCCAACTTCTTCGGCTTCTTACCCAAGACATAGAAGGTCTCGGATACATTCTTTGCATGAAGGGTGATGGTCCCATCTTGGAAGTTGATCACACTTTGACTTGTGGCCATGAAAGGCCGTCCAAGTATGATCGGAACCTGCTTATCTGCATCAAACTCAAGAATAACAAAGTCAGTAGGGATGGCGATATTACCTGCTCGGACTAAGACGTCCTCCACTGTTCCCCATGTCCTTTTAACTGAGTTGTCAGCAAACTGCAACTTCACTGGAGTTTTCTCTAATTTTTGAAGTCCAAGTCTCTCGAACACGGACTTAGGCATAAGATTCACACCAGAACCCACATCGTACATTGCTTTCACTTTGAGCCTACCATGCAATTGAATAGGAAGGTTGAAACTTCCTGGATCTTTAAGTTTTGTAGGTAGCTCCTTCTCACTTCTTCTTGAAACCCTCAGGTTATCTCTCGGGATCTCTACACTCGCCTCTTTCTCAGAAATAACTTGCGTAAAAACTTGTTGCGGTGTAAGTCCTTTCTTCGTAATCTCAAGTATTTGGGTGTTGATATTTTCAGGTTGGTACGCCTCTACAAACGTCTTGAGAGTAGTGTCATCTTCAGGATTTGTATCAGGAATATTTGATGACACTGGTTGAACACTAGGTGGCGATTCCACCTTCTCTTCTTCTTTCTCCTCTAGCACAGCAGGTGCCACTTCATCTTTCAATTCCTCCTTTGACGCTTCTTCTTCTTTCTCTCTTGCTAACTCCGCTGCATACTCTGCCATCGATCGCATCTCCTCTTGCACCTTTCTCAGTAGCTCTATGAACTCGTCTCTCTCTTCATCGCTTTCCAGATGATAAACTTCTAGACAGTCGGACTCCTCGGGGTTAGACTCGGTTGGTTCTTCTTCAATACTGGGAATTTCCACGGCACTAATGGCAGCATGTGGTGCTTCCTCTTCCTTTTCCGTAATCTCAAGACATATAGCCTTGCAAGCTTCGAACTCATCCTTGTCTTCACCTCCTTCGATTGCCTTCACTTCCTTTTGTTCTACAACACTTGTTAACAGTTTGTTTAACTGTGTTACTTGAGTAGTTAGCATCTGAAGTATGGCATCATGTCCTCTGACCTTCTCGTCTTGAGCATTTATAGTTGTGTTCAAACGGTCTAGAGCTTGTACTATCTGTGTATTGTCCATAGATCCTTCTTGCGGATATTGAGGTAAAGCTTTTTGATCTAAGGAATCGGTATAGGCGTCTTGAGCAGGTTGTTGTGGAGGAGCAGGTCTATTCTGATATTGGTTTTGGTACTGACCTCTCTGTTGGTAAGAGTTGTTCTGGGATCGCGATTGATATTGACCAGGATTAGCGGCCCCTTGTGAATTTGAATACTGCATACCCGGATGGTTGCGGCTGCCCCATCGGTTGGATATAAAATAAACAGATTGCGGATTTGATTCGCACTCTTCCCATGAATGATTGTTCACTCCACATTGTTGACAACCTTGTGCTTCTTGAACTACCTTTGTAGCAGCTAAATTCTTATCCATCGCGATTCTCAGCTCCTTGATTTGATTTTCTAACGAGGATATTTGAGCTGAGTTCGCAGTTTCTGCATCTAAACGAAGCGTTCCTCGGGTCTTTGCTGCAGAAGCTCGCGTTGAAGGCCAACTTCTTTCTTGTTCCATAATATTTTCTAACACCTCGGAAGCTTCATTGTGATTCATGGACACAAAATTACCCTTTCCAATGTTATCCACCTTGTCTCTACCCTTGTCATCAAGACCTTCATAGAATATAGCAAGTTGTAGAGCAGGTGTATAACCATGGAGCGGGCATCTAGCTAATTTTTGTTGAAACCTTGTCCATGCTTCTCCCACTGTTTCTCCATCTTCTTGAGAAAATCTTGCAAGCTCGGTTTGATCTTTAAGTCTCATGCTCTTCGGATAAAATCGGTTAAAGAATGCGGCTTGAAGCTCTCTCCAAGAGTGAATGGTTCCATGTGGTTGTCTTTCTAGCCAATCGCTAGCTCTTCCGGTCAAGAAAAACGAAAACATATGACAATACAGTTGCTCGCGTGTAATGCCAGGAGTAATATAGGCATCACAAATCTGCATGAACTTCTGAATCGCTTTTACCGGATCTTGAATTGCAGTACCAGTATATAGTCCGAAACTTTGAAATTGACTAAGCATACCCGGATCGGGTCTAAATTTGATATTCATAATCTCAGGAGGGCGGTAACCGATGGGTTGAACATGGAATGGTATGTTAAGGCCAGGTAGATCTTGTTCAACTCGGTTTTGTTGATTATTGAGATTATTCTGCCCATTACCTTCTCCTACTGGTATTTGTACACCAGGTGGAATGTATGCTGGAGGTCCTCCTGGTGCAAAGTAAACTAACTCCGGATCGTTATCATGTATGTCTGCCATAGCTCTCCTCAAGGTTCTTTCCTCACGAATTCGTTTGTTATAAGCTCTGAAGCTCCTCTCAGGCTCCGGTAAGGGAGGCCAAGAATTAAACACTGTGAAAACCTGAAAAAGACTAAAGCAAACCACAAGCGTAAATCTGGAAAAATAAAAACTAACACTAAATTAAAAACTGAAAAGTAAAAACTAATTAAAAACTAAAACTCGAAATAGATAACCCACACGCTAACGAGACACAAGTCCCCGGCAGCGGCGCCAAAAACTTGGTGTCGCCTAGGGTGTGATAAAAATAAGATCAAATTAAGTATGGAAAACTATGCACTCTCACCCTAGACAGGCACAGTACTGCAAGTATTACAGGACGTATGCAAGTTTTAATGATAAGTAGAGTTCGTTCTCAGGGACTTAAGTGTGTTAAACGCGTAGGAACAGATATCGAGTAAAAGTAAATAACTAGAAAACAGTAAATAAATATTTGGTTTTTCGATTTTATGAATTAAAACTAAATTAAAACTAAGAAAATAAAGACAATAAAGTAAAAGATTAAGAATATGAGATGAGAAGTATAGCTTAGGTTTTGCTAGTATGCACTAATCCTTCTAATTCTATCTATAGATCTAGTTCATAAGGGAGAATATTAGCTCTTGGTAATACTTAGTCAGGATTCTAAATTCCACTACCTTAGACCTTGAGAGCGACTAAGGGGGCTACGTCACAACCAAGAAGTGATTTAAAATAGGGTTATCAAACGCCACTAAGGCCCTAAGCAAATACTGCAAGTCTTGGTGATACGGTGGTTAAAACAAACCTTAATGACTATCTAGTTAGAAGTATGTTTTGTCAGAACTGCTATCGACACTAGACATTATGTGGTGGTTCAATAGTTAAACACCCTTACAAGGTGACCATCTAACTACTCTTAAAACAATCCTAAAGTGATCAATTCTAGGAAAGACAATAAATCAAAACACATAAGCAAATATAAAGTAAGAAGCTAATATCAGATTAAAACATATAATTCCCAAAGAAACTTAGATAGAAGAATTAGAATTCATAGATTATACATATGCAAAACCCAAGCTATGGGAAGTTTAGTTCATACCTGAAGGAAATAAACTAAAAGAAATAATAAAAGACATCATCTTGCTCTCTACAATAAACTGGAAGAATAAAACCTTAAGAACTAATTACTATGAGGCAAGGATGATTTACAAGTGATATAAGGGTGTATTTATAGGTGTTTAGAAGACCTAATTCGTTTTCTTGAGGAAGAGTTAAGGTAATGGACTTCTAGCCCAACTCAAATTCGTATGGAAATAAAGATAAACACTGCTGCGTTGTTTTGGTCATAACTTCTTTATTATTGGTCCGATTTCGCTCCACAAGATACCAAAAGAATCGCAACAGAATTATCTAGATCCTTTAGGAGTAATCTACCAAATTCGGCCTCTTTATTAGGTAAAAACGCCTATCTTTGCAGAATCCCAGATTTAGGCAGCTTTTCCTTTTCCATCTTTTTAGCAATTCCTTCCTTATCTCCAATTACCATGCATATCTCTTTCCATAAGTTGTTGTCTTTGACTTGGACTCTAATTAAACTCCATAATTATCTTTAAAGCTACACACTAAATAAACAATTAAACCCAATATGCTCTAAAAACAATAATTCCACAAATCAAGACACAAAATAGGAAAGTGCACTAAAACTCAAGAAAATCGACATTATTGACTTCTAAAACACTAAAAATGATGTCTCATCTTAACATAAATCTATCACAAATGAGGAGACATCAGGGCGAAAGGACAAGAGCTAAGTCATGTTTGAAAAAGTGCCCACTATATTGCTATACACTGGAATTGCAATTTGATATGTTTTGTAGGAGTATTGATGGGAGCTCCAAGGAGGAGTTAGATATCTTATGTGGAGAAGGTTTCATGATGGTTCAATCAAATTATGAGTTTGAAATAATGGAATAAACACTCAAGAACAAAATAAGGTATCAATCATCAAGAACACCAGTTTGTGTTTATGAAAAAGGTACGTTACACTTAGACGCCGAAACATCATTGAGTGTTAAGTTCATCGCTTTAGAGAACAAAGTGAAACAAATGAACTTGAATTATAATCAAGGTAATATCCTTAAGTTTAATGTTGTTCAAAAATTCGAGGATAGTCCGAGTTGCAGTATGTTTGATCATGTTTGGGAAGAGTGTTCAAGTAATCCAAAATTGGTGTTTTCTGTATTAAATCGAGGGAATCACCATTTGGTTGGTCAAGGCTATGGTAAAACAAATTGGAACAACCATACAGGTTTCCACTGGTTGAATTTGAATAGGGCCGTAAATCATGATAATTATACCAAAGTGATCGGTACCAACCACTCTTTCAAGGAACCAATTATCAATTGACGCCTCAAGATCTATATCTGAGTTATAATTCTTATGATTAGAATCAAGCTCCAAAGGCACTTTAATCCCGTCCAAAAGAAGGAGAAAGCGAGTTGTAAAATACCCCTAGTATGTTTATTAAATTTTCAATGGGTAATATGACAAAAAGTGAGACAAAGATCTAATTACCACATCATTGGTGAAGAGCCGCTAATAACACAATTAATTCATGGAACAACGACTTACACAACTTACTACGACTATTTAAAAATTACAATAGGTTCAAGTCATGCAACTCACACAACGTACAAATAGTGAGGATAATGGTGGGTATGAATCATATAAGGTCATTGGCCTTTAGAGTGTAAAGTTGTAGCATTACCACCAGTTGTGTTGAGTGAAGTGAAGAATATAAAAGAGAAAGAACCTACCAAGCCGAATTTAGATGAGGTCACAATCAAAGAGTGGATAGATGGTGTGGAAGAAGTAGTAAAATCACCAAAAGTTCAAGTGAATCTGAGAGCGGAATCTCCGCCACAATATAGTCGTCCACCACCAACGTTTCCATCAAGATTAGCCATGAATAATGAAGATATTCATCGAGATGTTGGAACGACGCGAGCCGGGCCGGGTCTCGATTCAGAAAGATGAGAACTAATATTGGTCCGGGAAGAAAAAGGGTTCAAATCAATATAAACATTCCCTTGCTTAAAACCATTAAGAAAAATCCAAAATATATGAAATCCTTTAAGGATACACTCTCCAAGGATAATAAATTGGTTGAGTATGAGACCGTGGCATTAACTGAAGAGATATCCACCAAGGTATAGAGAAAGTTGCCACCCAATCTCAAAGATATATGAGGTTCCAGCCTTCCAATCAAAATTGGTGGTACGTTTGATGAGAAAACATTGGGTGAGTTCGGGCGAGTGTGAACCTCATGCCAAATAGTGTATTTGATGAGTTGGGTGTTGGAGAAGCAAACTCAACTTTCCGCACGCTGCAAATGGTGGGCCTATCATTTACATGCATGTGTGGAGTGATTGAAGATGTCTTTGTGCATGTAGGTAACCTCGTTATACCTATTGATTTCATAATACTTGATTATAATGCAGACGAAAACATCATCTCATCTTGGGCGTCCATTCTTTGCCATGGGTCAGTCAATGATTAATGTCCATGATGACTCAGTCACCTTGAGTCTTGAAGATAAATCCTAGACGTTATATGTTTCAGGAAATACGAATAAAATAAAGGTAAATAATATGTCTTCAATTCGAAGTATGGCCAAGATATCATTTGCACATACCCCATGAGAGGTCGTGTGAAAGAAAGATAAATATGTTTTTAGGATAGGCGATGAGGTCGCCTTAAAAGCTCCTGATCCCGCAAATAAACCATGAAAAGATAAACTAGCGTGGAATGGGTCGTCAATAGTCATCAAAGTCATTTCAGACAAGGTGGTCAAAGTGCAAGGTAAGAAGAACTACAAGTTCTGTTTAGATGATCCCAAAAACCTCTCATGTTTTTGGGGAGGATACAAAAATAAATGGAAAACTTGAGGTAACATCATTGAATTTTTAACGACGTTAAAAGAAAGTGCTCGTGGGAGAGACAACCCATATTTTACTCGCTTTTATGCAATTTTCATTCAAATAGTTTATAATATTTTTAAGATTTTATGTTATTTAGTGTTTATTAACTATAAAGAGAATGGTATTGGAGTTTAATTGATGATCATGTCATATTCGTTAAGATTCAAAGTGGAAATATAGGTTAAAACACAGTGAAAAGTGGATTTCATGACTTTAAGAGATGTCTTTCGAAAATTCAAGGTTACCAGTGCGTCTCGAATGTCGTTTCAAATAGGAATAGACAAATATTTCGATGCATTTTATTTATTTTTTGGATTTGTATGAAGAAAAAAATGGACATGAGGAAGTTAGGCACACCTAAGTGCTTTCATCGATATTCTCGGCGCGCTTAAATATTTCCCAGTGTGCCTAAAAAGCTAATGGAAAACATTTCCTTCCAAAGTCCATAACTTCCCGCTCACATACAGGAATCCACTTTTCAAGAGCCTAGTCGCATAGATATTCAAGATCTATTTTAATGGCGAAGACCACGCCTTACTAAGATATCTTGGAAAAAAATTGTAGCCAAATAATTGAGATTATACACGCTACACCCAACTTCAGAAAAGAATTTCACATGATTGCTAAGGAATTTGGGGGAGATCTTTATACGAATGGAAATTTAGAGAAGTCTAGTTTCCAATTCGGAAAACCACGCCTCATTTGGATGACATCTGAAAGAGTTATGATCAAATCGGTGATGTATGACGCTTGCCCATTTGGATCCGGATTGATTGAAAATCCGAATAACTCCACACATATCATCAATTGAGAGAATGTGGGGTATTGATCCTCGAGAGATATGCCTTTCTACACTTATTGTCTTTAGTTTGTGTATATTATTTATCTAGGTGTATAATTCTAAGCTTCATACTTTTTGAATCAGTTTGGAGTCGTGGGGTGGTACGTCCTAGGGTGTGATAAAATATGATATAAATAAAGTGCAAATAAACACCCTAAGCTAGCACGGTTCTGCAAGTATACAGATCGTATGCAAGTTTTATAAAATAAGTAAGATTCGTTCCGCAGAGACTACGAAGGTTAGGGGAATCTTATGCAATAATCAAGTGCAAATAATTTAAGCTAGAACAAATAAAACGCAAGAAAAGTAAAGACAAATAGATATTTATTTGATTTTTGATTAAAATAAATTAAAACTAAGAATTTAAAGACTAAAAATAAATACGGGAGAAGATGTAGTATGAGAATATAGCTTGAGTCAATAGCATGTAATCCCCACTAGTTTTGCCGTTCTAAACATGTAAGGGTGAATTATGTAGTATGTCTATAATCGGTTCCAATTACGCTAGGTAGTTTTAAATAGGATTTACCTGTGTCAATAAGGCTTCCTAAGCAAACTGTTCCCGTAATTGGTAAATAGTAATATATACTAAACCATAGTGATTATCTAGTTAGGTTGATTTGTCAGATCTAAATCAAATACTAGACGTTATGTGCTAAACATGTAGTTAAAAACCGTTGTCAATGGTGACCTAATTACTAGATGGTAATTCTATATGACCTAGGTTCCACAAGAACACAGAATATAAATTCAAACACATAAACAGAGAATAAAAACAATAATTCAATTTAAAACATAGAATTCCCAAATTAGATAGATGTCAATCAAAACTAGGGTACATACATATATGCTAAAACTCAAGCTAAAGAAATTTAGTTCATACTAATGCAAGAAAAGAAAGAAATTACAAATTTAAAGGTAGAAGAAGACATTGTGATGAACAGCTCCTTCCAGACTTCTTTTCTTGTGTTGTAAGCTTCCTCTTGGTTTAGGGTTTCACCAAGGATGATTTAAGAGTGTTAAGAGGCTGTATTTATAGTTTATAGGTTGACCTAATTCGTTTTCTTGAAGGAAAAGGTAACTATGGGATCCAAGCCCAACTCAAATTCGTAGCCCAAAAACATGCAATCAGCCCCGTTTTTCTTTTGGTCCTAACAGCTTCAATATTTCTCCGATTGATGCGTATGAGTATACCAAATTCATCGTCTAGGAAAGATCTTCAACTTTTCTCTTGACTGTTTCTCCAAATTCCTCACTGTTTTTAAGATATAAGCTGATTTGTGGTCGTAGGTGCAGAAATTCAGATTTAAGGCAGCTTTTCCTTTTCCATGCTTTTAGCTTTTACTTCCTTATCTTCAATTTCCATGTTTATCTCCTTTCATTTAGCTCTCTTTACCAACTTGGACTCTAATTAATTACCATATATATCTAAAGCTTCACACTAAATAAATAATTAAACCCAATATGCTCTAAAAATAATAATTAATTAATTCAAGACCCAAAATAGAAAAGTGTACTAAATCAAGCTAAAATCGACCTATAAACTAATAAATACGTCTAAAATGATGTCTCAGAAATAAATTTTATTATCACAAATGAGGAGACATCATGGGGACACTACTCATATTTTTACGAGGGACGGGGTACTCGGTTTTATCATCCCCATTTATGTGTGTAACACAAAAAAAAATTGAAAAAAGTAAAATAAAAAGTACTTTTAAGTAATAAGTTGAAGATTGTCCCCCGAAAGCATAATTTTAACAAGCTTAAAGTACTTGCATGAAAAACCAAAATAATGGATAGAAAATATTCGTGAGCAATGCATAGAAGTAAGTTTAAATAGAGCAAGAATGAGTGATGTGTAGAACGTGGATCCGAACTAGTTGAAACCCACTTAATTTACGAACTAAAAGCGAAAAAGTAACAAAACCACATAATTAAGAAAATGATTGAGTCGTTTATCTAATAGCCACTAGTTGCCTTAAAGGCGGCTACCATATTTTAATTGATATATCCTTCTTAGCCCATTTCTAACCTTTAGCCTTTTCTTGTAGCCGCATTATAATCCTATACACCTTAGTTTTTAGGACTTATCCATATGAACCGGCCTCGAATCACGACGCCTTTAAACCAATCCTCCTTTGAGCTTGAGTTTGGGGTTGTGGGTGTTCATGGCGGGATATACATTGGGTGGGTTGAGTGTATGCTACACTATTTTGAGGATGCGTCTTGTTGTAATCCTTTGTCAGATTCAAAAAAATGTATATATTGAAAAAAAAGAATACATGAAAATAAGTCGACTTACAAACTCACAAAAATAAGTTTCATGTTCTACTTACAAAAATTGAAATGAGAAAAGAGATGAAAATAAAAGAACCGACAAGGGAAAAATATGAAAATCATTATGAATCGGCTTGAGAATTTTAGGGATTCTTATCTAGTGCATCAGGTGGGTTGATTAAGTATGTCTATGAGTGTAAACTCAAGCCTAGGGCAGTTTGTTGGTGGCTAGTGAGTAGAGATCCAAAATCTCACTTCAAACTATCCAAATACATCATACCCGACCCTAAGCCTACGCTAAAACCGAAAGCCCTCAAGATTCCTAGTCGTGTGGTTGAGTAGCAATTGAGTGAATAAGAAGTAGTTAAGTTGACTATTGGAGACCATGAGAGGATTGGGGAACAAGCTATGACCACCATCTCAAACTAAGTAAAAACGATTTCTTCTTGCATTGTGAAACTAATTTATTCTTTATATTATTATTATGTAGATTATTTGTATGATCATTTTATTTATGGATTATTTTTTAGGAATTTCTTCATGAGACTTTTTATTTATTTCTTTGGGATCATTATTGGTAATCTTCCTCCATGATTAGTTGGACTAAGGCCCCTAGTTTAGTTGTTATTTTGTAGGAATGACAAAATATTGAGTTGCGGGTCTTCATGTCTCATGTTTTGTGATATATTTATAGTGTCACCAGACATCATTTCGTGGAGTTATTAGACGCTTTTGTGGTATTTATCCCTATTATTTGTAATATTGTGATATCTTATCTATTCTTAGATAATTCGTTATTTTAAGAGTTTTTGTGTGTTAATTGTGTGTTAAATGTATAGGTCCTAGGTATTTGGATGATACTATACCCCGATATGATGAGGAGAAGTCAACAAAAAAAGGTCAACTCAAATTCAGGGGCGTAATAAAAGCAATAATCCCTTTTAGAAGGTCAAGTGAATTTACCGGTAAAACTTTGAAGTCAACTTAATAGATTCAACACGCACATTTAGTGAAGATTCTAAGAAAAACCATGTTGGTCAAGATAGTATTCTGAGTCGGAAGCGCATGAGAGGTGATGGTTTGTAATTTGGAGTTAAGATGACAAATTTATGATATTTCTAACACGGTGGCTTGGACCTGTCCAGAATTATTAAAAATTGATTTGGGTCACTTTTGTCCCACCTAAGTGGGCCCACATGCTAAAAAATCTTTTTGACATATTACATATCATAACATATAGAATCAAAAAAGCCCTTATCACTTTGGGAAAGAGGAAAATGCCTGGGAGCAAGAGGAGAAAGAAGGAGAGTCAACACCACACCATTCCATAATTTCTATCCACCCAGTTCAACTATTTTAGTGTAATCCTTCATACTTTTTACTTCTAATACTAATTATGACTAGTTTACTCTTTATTATTCAGTTTTTATTCATGAATCAAACTACTCATAACATGAGGATTCCTTCATGTATGAACTGTAGTTGTTAATTGGATGATTTATTGTTATTTGGAATTGTATATGTTCAATTGAATTCGGTTATATTCTATTGTTTATGAACTTGTATGATATTTTTCTGCATATACCTTGATCAAGTATTAGGTTGTGTTAGTAAGCTTGATTACATCTGGAAGAGGGGTCGGAACATAGAATTATTTCATATCGATGGTCTTGACTAACCACATAGTCAATAGGGTTTGGGTTATTGCGTTGTAAGGTCATTTAGAAGAAGTCCCTTGTATTATAGGACAACCCCTTATCTACTCAGAATGGATTTAGAGAGAATATAAAATATAGAATCGTGACAAACGCGAAAAGACCAATTCACCCTTGTACCTAAAATCATCTGAATCATCACTATTGGGGATTACTAGCAAGACTCGAGCTATTCTCTAAACTTTATCCTCCTACACTTTCTACTTTTCTGTTGTTATTTGAAATAAGTTTGAACTATTTTTATTTCACTTTGACCCTTTTCTAGTAGTTAATTTATAAAACAAAAATCCCCATTATCATATAAATTCCGTATTTTCATAACTACACACCTAGACACTTCATAAAACACAAACATTAACCTCATAGTTCGATTTTATATACTTACTACTTTAGTATTTTAGGCGACTCGTACACTTGTGAGTAGTAGACTGCCTTCCCCAAGTTATGTTAATTTTTCTATCGCGCACTAGGTGACAACAATACGCTATGTTGGTTTTCTCGCTTCCAATCACTTTTTGCATGAAATTGGCACTTGTGATTGCCAACTTTTGGTGGAACTTGGAAGACATAGTCGAATTCACTGGGTAGTGTTGGAAATACTTATAGTTAGTAAAGTGCTTAGTGGATTGGGGTATCACGATTTCAAAATGATGAATACCGCGCTATTGGCAGCACATGCTTGGAGGATTTTGACAAAATCTGAGTCACTGATAGCAATACCACATTCTGAACTTATGGCTGTAAAATTTTGGCAAAATAGGTCTTGGTCTTGGGCCAATACTTTGGAAGGTCGCAAGGTTATTCGACAATTCAGTATATGTTATGTGGGAATGGAAGTCTATTAATGTTTGGGATCACCAGTGGCTTGAGTCAGGGTGGTAGTTGGAGAGATCATCTCACTGAAACGTCAAATTAGTGTCACAAATTATGAAAGATGACGTGGATGAATGGAGTACGGAGACATTGGATAATCTATTTCTGGAGATCGTGGTTTGACAGATTACGCATATGCTAATTTTACAAAGTGACATCATTTATCTAGATTTTAGGAGTACTCGGTAAAGTTTGGATATCAAGCTCTCACAAAACGGGAGGTTATTGGGTCGCCTCAGACCTCGACGGAAACTTTTGGATCGTTCTCTAAATTTTTTGAAATTAATCTGGAAGTCTAACGTCCGGACACTATTTAGAATCTTTTTTTAGAAGGCTTGCAATAATGCGTTACCAACAACTCAAAATCTTAGAAAGCGTACGTGTATTAAGGATAGTGTACGCATTAATACTGAAGCGAAGGAGCCTTTGGGAGATTGATTGTGTAATATTGTCAAAAGTTACCAGCAAGGAGGTTGGTCATCTAACATCGTCTGGGTGTATGCCTTGATTATGATATGGAATATTTAGAAAACTAAGATGCGAGCTATTAAAAAAGTGACTACATTGACATCGACATGATCGTTGAGACCACTATAAAAACGATGTAGGAACAATTCAGAGAAGAAAAGGTAGCACAAATTCAGTGCCATAGTATGAATGAACCCTCTCGGATACACCCAATTAATAGGGGCCAGCATATCGAGAATATTTCATTTTGTTGTGACAAATCATTTAACATTAAGTGGGAACCTACGGGGATCCGCGTAATTGAGAAATATAGGGTGACAAAGATTTTGGTAAAGTACTCAAAGGCTTTGTTCTATTCGTCAAAAGTTGGGGGAACCTTTTGTAGTGTTGTCTACAACTCAACGGTGCCAGGAGTTTTGCAATAAAGAGAAGATGATTTTCTCAAATAACCTCAAATTAATTCAAGGTATTACGCTTATGCCAACTGTAAATTTGGTATGTTAGACCGGTGTTAAGGATGATTGCAATGACAACGGACATGTACGACCTTGTACATTTCTACCATCTCCCGAGTTGTTTTAACACACTGACAGGTCCCGTTGCGTAGAAAAATAGGCGAAGGGGTAGAGTTTGTGGTTTGGACTTAGAGTTAGTGGCACAATTTTCAAAAATTAGGATCGATTATTCGTGCAATCGTTAATTTTTGTCAAAAAACAACCTTTAATATAATATTGGTATTTATTAATTCACTAAGTTATTTTGCATAATATAAATATCTATCAATTCATGTTCTGTATAGTTTTTCAAACTCTTAATACTTTGGTACAAGATAAAGTTAATAAAAATCTACTATAGGGTTTCAAAATACCAAGGAATTTCCTATTTTAACCCAATAATTATTTGATGATGACAACATTTTTTTCCCTAACAGCTGAGTATAAAGATGTTTTAGCTTTTAAAGAAATTATGAAAGATTATGACAATGCCATAGGTTTAGGCCTTAATAAATCTAAATATGGTGATCTTTTTAGCACTAATACACCTAGTCACACCAGGTATATTATGGCTAAGAAACTTGACATGAATCAGATGGAGTCTTTAGGCTTTTATCTTGGGTTACCTACTGACTGTAGTAGGAATAAATCTAGGGATCTCGATTGGCTGATTGAAAGAATTGTCAACAAAATTGATAATTAGAAAATTTTGTTCTTATCTGACGGTGGTAAGGAAAATTTGATAAAATCAATGTTACAAAGCTTTCCTAATTACCTTATGTCTACCTTTATAATGCCTAAGAATATATGCAACACTCTGACAAAGAAAAAAAGAATATATGCAACACTATAAACAATATAATTTTAAGATTTTGGTGGAGAAAAACAATAAAAATGTATCCATTTCATAAATTGAGAATCTCTCTGTTCCTCAAATTTTTTTGGAGGATTGGGGTTCAAAGAAATAAACCTTATGAATTATGCGTTGCTAGGCAAGCAAACATGGTATATATTACAAAATAAAAATTTAATGTTTGCAAAACTGTTGAAAGGCAAATACTATACGAATAGAATTTTTTTTAAATGTTAAAATGGGATCTTCACCTTCTCTAGGTTGGAGGAGTATTTTGGAAGAAAGAAAAATAATTGAAAAAAATAATAAGTTGGAGGATAGGTAATGGTAATTCTATTCATCTACATTTGGATAATTGGATTTCTAAATCTAAAACGTGTATAAAACCAAATAATACAAACCTGATTTGGATTAGAGACCTTATAAATTATGAAAATAAAAGTTGGGATATTAATTGTGTTAAAGCAAATTTTGATCCAAAAACTAGCGAAACAATAATAAATATGCCATTACCTTCATTCGAATGTGATGAGTTTTGTGTTTGGAATGATGCTACTAATGGTAATTATAGTATTAAAGAGACTTACCAAATTTTGAAAAAGTTCAAAAATGAGAATTTATTAACTCTTAATAACCAAAACCCATCTACTAGTTTAAAACCTGACCCTTCCTTATGGAAAAATTATATGGAATATGAATTGCGTTACAAAAATTCATAATTTTATGTAGAAATGCATTAGAAAATACATTCAAACGAATTTGAATCTGTATAACAGAAAATGTACTAATAATAAGACATGTAAGCTTTGTAATTTAGAAGATGAAAGTGTTGAGCACCTTCTTTTTGCTTGTCCTTAGGCATGTGTTGTTTGTGTTTCTTCTCTCTTGACATTACATACTAGAAACTTAAGTACTACAAAGATCGGTGACTGATTTTTACACATAGTTGCCTCTTTGGTACTTTGGATACTAGTAATGGTAATGCTGAATTTATAAGTAACATATGTTGGCAAATTTGTAAAAAACGTAATAATTTTGTTTTTAATGGTATCGTCCCTGAGCCACAATATATTTGTAATTTGGTTTATAAAGGTTAGAATGAGTATAAAAACAAATGTAAACTTCCTAATGATGCAAATGCCAATATGTTTAAGTTGAAGGAAAAAGTAATGTCGGCCCATTCTAGGCCTAATAGTGATAAGAACATTCCAAATTTTGTGGAATCATAAAGAAAAAATACTTCTTGGAAGCCACCTCCTGTTAATAATATTAAAATTAATACCGATGCTTCATGTTCATCTCTTCGTTGTGCCATTGGCCATGTTATTCCGGGATCATTTTGGTAATCTGGTAGGAGGGGAGTCAAAATAAATAGAAGCCTCAAATGTTGATGAAACTTAAGCTTAAAGTATTCTATAGGGTGCAAAGCTGCTTGTAGTTTTCCTAACAACACGGTGATCATTGAGAATGATAATGTAGCAATTGTGAAGTCTCATATTTTAGGAACTCGAGTTATTAAATTTGACTATTGTAATATTTATAAATCTATTTTTGGTACAGTTGAAACACGTAATCCTCGCTTTTCCTTTGTCTCACGCAAAAGAAACCTTTAGTTAAGTGGGTCGTCAAACAAATGTTTTTAGACAACTTGTTTGATGACCGGAGCTCATTCTTTTTTTTTTTCATTTAATTTGTTTTATTCACCGTGATATTTCAGTAAGTGGTTAAGGTGATTTGTAATGGTTTGGATGCTTATGTATTTTATTTCTATCTATCTATAAAAAACTTTTACAAAAAAATGTTATAGAAATTTAAAGTACAAATAAAAGAAACATCGTCTCCAAGGCCGGCCAATTAAAACTTCGGCCACCGCTCTTGCTACAGGCACCTTCCGTACAATTTGTCTAATATTATATGTGATAGTTAGACGTCATCCTTGAGGAAGCTGCTAAGTTTTTAACCCCGATAATTAAACAGTCATCGGCCTAAATTGTGTAGCTCTAACGGTGAAGGTGCATGGTTGATCTAGTGTGTTAGCAAAGGAAAGTAAAGTTGCTAAAGATAGAGGAGTTTTTTTTAAGTGTAGCATAAAATTAATAAATAATTAGTGATTTGGCACCAAAGAAAAAAAAATTGCAGAAATGGCACATGGGCGGTATCCGTGATACCGCCCTTAATTAATTAACGTCGAAGGGCTGTGGTCAAAACACCGCCCTTAGTTAAAATTTGATTAAGCAAAGGGCGGTAATCTAGGTACCGCCCTTAGTTCAAATTTGACCGAGTTTTAGGGGCGGTAGGCTAGCTACCGCCCTTAGTTCAAATTGGACCGAGTTTTAGGGGCGGTAGTCTAGCCACCGCCCTTGGTCCCAGACTTTTTATCCTCCATTTCTGCAGAAAAAACATTACACTTCTTCTTCTTTTCTTCAATAACCGCCCAAAACCCACCGCCCCCTTCCCTGCTCCGCCGTTTAGCCGCCATTAACAACAAAATTCCGAGGCAAAGCAACTCCATCCAACCACTCACCACTCAATCATCATCCTCCACTCATCTTCCAAAGGTTAGGGTTTTGAACTCCCTTTTTTTTTTTTTTTTAATTTTGTTTTTTGTATTGATTTGATTATGTATTGCATGCTATTATTGTAGTGTAATGTGTTAAATTTCCTTTTATATTGATATGGAATATAATTGTTTGAAAAATTGATTTAGATTATTGCACAAATGGTCTTGATTAATTAGATTATTGCACAATTGGTCCTTGTAATTGTACTAATTGTTGAAAGTAATAGCTTTTACATTATTTATCCCATTAAGAAATTGAATTTTAGTAAATTGCATAAATGGTCCTTATAAATGTCGATAATTGCACAATTGGTCCTTTTAAAAGTTGATAATTGCACAATTGGTTCTTCTAATTGTACTAATTGTATAAAGTAATAGCTTTTAAATTATTTATACATTTAAGAAATTGAATTTTAGTAATTAGACAATTTTGTATGGATGTTTAATTAATTGGACAATTTTGTCCTTTTTTTTTTGCTAGGTTTAATGGCATCGTCTAGTAGTAATCCGGACTTGGTTTTATGGAGACAAGGGCAATTTGGGCATAAATCCGAAGCCGTGACTAATGTAAGTTAATTTCTTCAAAAGAACAATTTTTTTTAGTTTATTTGTTAATTCTTTTTTTCTTACCAGGGCCGATACGAAGGTGTGATGATCAAGCCAATCTCCACTACACCGTGGGAGTTGGATCCAAGGGTAATTCCTTTCGTTGAAGAAGCTGGGTTTGGAGAGATTCGAAAAATATCCAGGATCGTGTTGGACCACGCGTTGATCTCTGCGATGGTCGAAAGGTGGAGACGGGAGACTCATACCTTTCACATGCCCGTAGGCGAGATGACCGTCACCTTAAGAGACGTTTCGATGATATTAGGTATTCCTATTTGTGGTCGTGCAGTGACTGAGACCGACCCGGTCTACTTTGACTTTGAACAAACATGTTTGCATTTATTCGGAATGGTACCGCCGGATAGGGGAGATGGTCGCAAAATTATCCAAGTACATTGGTTAAGGAAGACTTTTGGGGATAATAAACCAGATGACGGTGTAGATGACACGGTTTTACGCTATTTCGCTAACGCGTACATTATGCATTTATTGGGTACATTCCTTTTCCCAACCGGCAAACAAAACACCGTCCCGACTATGTATATGCCGTTGTTGATGGATTTGAAGGAGACTAGGAAATATGCTTGGGGAGCGGCAGTATTATCGTATTTGTATAGTGGTCTATGCGGTGCGTGCGAGGGAACCATGGCAACCCTCAAGGGGTGTGGTCTTCTTTTGCAGGTATTTCTTCTATTTTATAACTCGCGATATGGTATAGAGTTGTAATATTTGTTTCGATTATTTTCTTGCAGATATGGTGTTGGGACTATTTGCATGTTAAACCTACTTTAGTCCATTATGCTGTCAACGCTGGTTACGGTCCCGCTAGTGTCTCGTAAGTGAAATGTTTAACGTTCGTGTATTATTAATATTTATGAATTATTAATTATGTTTTGTTTTTTATTTTGTGTAGTTGGAATGGTGCAAAAACCTGGGTCAATAGTTGCGGTAGGACTTTACGTATTTATCGAGACGATTTGGATATGCAAGAAGCGGATCAGGTTAGGTTTTGTGGGATTAGCTGATAATATACAACTTTCTAACAAATTATATTGAATTAGGTTACTTGGATGCCCTATGAGGGTGCTCGGATTGGAACGGTAGCTGAGACTTGTTTGATCGATCGACCGGAATACCTTTGTGTTGTCCCGTTGATACATTTTAATAACGTAGAGTGGTACCGGCCCGATCGTGTTTTGAGACAGTTCGGTTACATTCAAGATATTCCCAAACCCATCGATCGAGACCGAGACAAGTATCATACCTCCATGGATCGAATAGGTAAGTATAACGAAGTTTGGAGAGTCAAATATGATCGAGAGATCCGAATTTGGAATGAGGCTTGGTATAATAGGCTAGATGACCTAGTTCAAGGGTTCGGGTGTACTCCAAGGTATGAGGCTTGGTATCGGGCAAATTCAAGGATATATATCTCCCCTGCTCAAGGACGAAATGAGGGTCAAGATCAAGAAACCGGCTACCATCCTCGGGGAGCTCAACTACAAAGATTGGTAATACATTAAACATTAACCGCTCTTTATTTATTTATTTTGTTTTAATATTATATTGAGATTTTTGGATATTGACAGGTTCGATCGACCGTTGACTTGGCTTATCGTATTTCGGACCCGGGTGTCACTGTTGATGATTTGAGAGATCCCGTGAGGCAAATGTTGACATACGCTGGAGAGGAAAGCTTAATTGAACATATTGCCGGATTGAGCGTTACGAGAACAAATCCCCAAGCGGAGGAAGCACCGGGTTCAAGTAGGGCGCGAAGGAGGAGACGAGATTAGTTAGTTGTTGGTTAAGTTAGGATTTTAGTTGTATTTTAGTCAGTATTAAATTGTCAAGTGTTTGAATTTGAGTGTTTGAAATGTGTTTGAATTTCTAGTGTTTGGAATGTGTTTGAATTTCTAGAGTTTTGAATGTGTTTGAATTTCTAGTGTTTGGAATGTGTTTGAATTTGAGTATTTGACATGGTTATTACGTTTGAAATTGTTTATTAATTTCTAGTGTTTGGAATGTGTTTGGAATGTGTGTTTAATAGGAAAGGAATTTGCAAAAAAAAAAAGGCGGAAAAATTTCCTGCATCCAAGGGCGGTAGGTCGGATACCATGTATTTCGATAACGTTAAGTATTCAGACACATAGGGGTAGTATGCTTTATCTTTATCGTACGTTTGAGTAACAGCAATGAAATGACCACATGGACGGTGCAACATTTGCCAAAGTCCACATGCACATTGTTGTTGGTTGACATTTACGATGAAACTCGTTCTATCACTATCCGATCTCCTACCATCCAACGCATTACACACCCATATATCGTCTTCTGCATCGTAAAGTTCGGGTTTATAACCTGTCCCATAAACTTGACTCTTATAAAGTTCAATTTCGACCTTCGGTGGGAATACTTTTCCTTTTGCCAAAGCCTCCTTCCCGTCTTTTCTATGGAGAACAAAGTAACCGTTACTTTTTTCAAATGTTAACAATACAATCGCCGTTACCGGCAACCCCCTAACTCCTTTCAAGACCTTATTAAAAACCTCCGATAAATTAGTTGTCATATTACCGTAACGGTACCCTCCGTCATGTGCAAGAGACCATCTATCCTTTGCTATTCTTTCAATCCAATCTTTGTATTTTCCGTCATTTAACTCGATAAATTGTCGGTAATACTTATCATGTTCATGCATATCCGACATGTAAGCAAGATCAATGAAAGTCTTCTTTGCCACCCGATTTTTGTACCTGTGATTCAAATTGCTTGCTAAGTGGCGCACACAAAAACGATGAACTCCAATGGAAGGTGGGAACACATCCCGAATACTTGCCAATATACCTTTATGCCGATCCGACAATATACAAATTTTTCGGTTCTTCGTAACATATTTTTTTAAACAATTCAAAAAGAATGTCCATGTGCGTGTCGACTCAACATCCGCTAACGAATAAGCTAACGGAAATAGTTGATTGTTTGCATCGTACCCAACCGCAATTAGTAGTTTACCATCGTACTTACCATATAAATGGGTTGCATCAATGCTAACCACGGGCATCAAATGCTTAAAACCTTCGATACTAGGTCCAAATGCCCAAAAAACCATATCAAACGTAGCTTTGTTTCCATTAGTGTTTTTATAAACAAACTCGTATATTGATCCCGGGTTAGTGGCTCGTATAGCACCCAAAAGTCGTGGTAAATCCGTGAACGCTTCTTCATGTGTTCCGAATAATTTTTCAAGAACCTTTTGTTTACCACGCCATGCCTTACCATACGAAATGTAGTGTCCGTAATCCTTATGAATTTGAGTTTGTATCAAACCAATTTTCATAGCTATATCAGTCTTCACCATTGCAAATACTTCATCTCTAACAAAATCGGAAGTCAATTGTCGGTGATTTTTCACAAGAATTCCGGGTTGACATGTATGTTCTTCAAACCTAGTAATTTGCCACACGTTACTTCGGCTAACATAAACACCACGTACATAGAATGGGCAACCGTCTTTAGCATGTACACAAATGCGTGCAATGTATTTATTATTCGTCCTTTTAGTTTTACATTGCTTGTGATTTCTTAGGTGCCACCTACTCACGTCCAACAAAAGAGCACGCCTTGAGGCGTATCTCTCACCATGGATGAGTTGAACTCCAGTCACCATGGAAGATGGTCGACTTAATTGCCAATCATGACATTCTCCTTGCTCGCTCGTATCAAGGGGACCGAAATTGTAGTTAGATGGATTAGAACATTCATCATCGTCATCGTCATCCTCATCATCGTCCTTACCACTAACTTCGCCCTCATCACTAGAAATGTGAAAACCCTCTTCATCGGATGCCTCCGATTCGGTTTCGCTATTGTCATCGTCTTCATTATAGTCTTCACGAATTGTCTCGACAATCGGCTCAAGAGGTGTGGATGTGTTACCCCGCTCATAATTCTTTTTTTTACCCTTTACACGCGAATTAGAAGATTGCGATTCACGAATTTCTTTAACCACGGCGTAAATCTCAATAGCATTGTATTGACCGTTTCTCGCACCACAAATCATCGGACTAATCGTGTCCTCCCCAACATCTATAGCATGATACCGTGGAGGGTTTGACGAAACCGGACATCGCCATTTCAAATCGAAAATAACTTCTTTTGCATTCCAATTACAAGTCGAACATACGGCTTGTTTTAAACCAATCAACCCTATATCTCCTCCGGTCATAAATGGTTTGCAATTACCCCCGGAATACTCAACCGAACCATTACCGCTAAGAACAACATCTCCTCCATAAAAACATATCCACATAAAACTCATATCTACCTAAAGTCCAATACAAACAAAGTAATCAATAGATAATCAAATTAACACACACAACTACTATATACAAACTAATTTAACCTACTAATTGTTAGAAACAAACTCATACACCTAATAAACACACAAAACTACTATATACCCCTAAAAAACCCTAATTTTTCTTGCATATAAATGGTATATATAAACACAAATGAATAGAATAATTACCTTCAAGATGATTGGACCAAGGATTTGATGGAAAAAATGAAGATTTTGGGAGTAATTTGAAGAGGGGTGAGTGTATGAGAGAAAATGGGTATTGAAATAGAAAGAAATGGAAGAAGGGGGTATTTTTAACCTAATCTGCGAGCAAGGGCGGCGGTCAAAGAGCCGCCCTTAATTAAAAATTTAATTACCATAAGGGCGGTCAATCGTCGACCGCCCTTCTAGCTTAATCCTATTTTTAATCAAGGGCGGTATCACGGATACCGCCCATGTGCCAATTTCGTAATTTTTTTTATGTGTGTGCCAATTAGCTAATTATTTGTTAAAAAAAAGCTAAAGTTAAAAAAAACTCAAGATAGAGAGAATCATATCTATCTAGGAACTCACCATGCTCTCCTCAAAACCAACACAAACTTACATTATTCATCTTTACATTCACATGTGAACCACTATCACTACAAACTCGTGCACAACACGCAACCCGACGTGCACAATCCAATTTACCCTGCAGGTTTGCCGGCATCAAACTTCTAACCTTTAGAACCCATTATAACAGTTTTTTGGTCAAAAGATATTCATCATATTTATGCATTTGTATTTAGTAAACCTTAAACAATAAATATAAAGCTTTCATTTGAAATTGTTGAAGAAAACCGAATGTCTTTAGCAAGTACGTAGATGGTCTAAATCAAGCTCATTAACGTGAAGAAATTGATTACTCAAAAACGTGCAAGTCGAACCTATATAATCAGGTGTCCTTCCAAGATCTTATCTATCAAACCTCCCTGACAGCTTCAAAAGTGAGACGCCAACCATTCAGTGCTATTCTTATTTTCTTCTCGGCCATATTGTCAGGAATCTGGCTTATATCTCAGAACCACATGGTTAAAAGGTTACGTTTTTAACGGGGTGACTCCCTCTCATGTATTTTACCTTAATTCTATAAAGAGTATGATAAAAATTCCATGTGATTTAAAAATATTAGAAATTTTTTATGTGATATAAAATGATTGATAGAAATTATTGATATTAATGGATTACATCCGAAATATAATAATAATCTGTATATATTATTGAAAAGAATAATATGATTTTACAAGTTTAAAATTACATTGACTAGATACCATACAAAGAAGAAGAATTATAAAAACATGATTTGATACATGTCTTAAAAAGGACTTCTGATATAATTCGAGTGTTAAAATGTGTCGTCATCGATCGCACCCCAAATATGATTACTACATCCGTCAAATTAGAATATAATCTTGGCTTTAATTTCTGATGTTGTGATTTATAAGTAGTATTTCTAAAATAACTTGCTAAAACTGGGTATATATTGTCCCCAGTTATAAAGGCATTAATCACCAACAAGAGACAAAAGGAACGGTTTGTGGCATTTAAATATAAACGTTACAAACTCCAAAACATCAACCATATCTTAAAATATGGTGTAATATGTAGCAATGAGTCGAAATCATTTATATAAAAAATGCTTCCACCTTTTGAAAACACGTGTATCGAACACTCCTATACACCCGGCAGCAAAACTCATTTTGTTTTTAATTTTTAATTCCCCAAGTCTCCCAGTTTCCCAACTCATGACCACGTCTTGTCTCGCATCCAATGTCGGGCCGGCTGAAAGGTGGTGGTGCGCTAGTACACATACTCCATATATAATAACCTTTTAAACTATAAAGATGTACAAGAGTATATAAATAATATTAAAACTCTTTGAATTTACGATGTAGGAAAAAGGATAAAGCACAAATAACTTTTGGACTTCTTTACTCCATGTGCATGTTCCCTCACACATGCACCAAATAGGAAAGGAAGATGACTTTTGAGTGAAAAAACGATAGATGAATTTGTACTTAAATGTCAATGTCTAAAGCCGTTAAACGTCTTTCATTGAGTGAGTACAATGTGAATGTCAAAGGCGGTAAATGTATTTCATCACAAAGGTAGATATAGCTTTTTCCGTCTTCCCGGATAAGTCCCAGAATCTTGAGTAATCTCCTAGAAGTTAGAGCTCCTTAAGGAGCTCAATGTCTCTTAAAAAAGAGAAGTCTTCCGCAATCCAGCTAAGGAATCTTAATAGAAAATAACTCAGAGTATCAAACTAAAAATTTGAGGTGATCCTATATGCAATCAAGGTACACGACAATTTATCCCATAGAAATAAGCTAGCTTATAAAAATAACTTATTGCCCCCAGTCAACTAAAAAATATCCATGAACGTATCACTTGAACGATAATGCATGTCCAAGTTGTTAGTAGATTACATGTAGATATGAAAAATGGTTGTTAGCGTTAAGACCCCTGTTTGTTGTCTACCTATTTAAATGATTATGTTCTTTCATGCAAATTTGTTCTCGGGAAAGACTTGGTTAAATCCCTAATATGGGATATCGAGCACAGTGGGCTATACCTAAGGTGTCACAGCTAACGAACCTCGATTCAAACCTCATGTAAGGAGACGAGTCTATGAAAGAAATACTTAAGTGGTTGCCCTAGTTAAACCTAGATTTTACCCTCCTAAAGGGAATTGAGTCCAGAGGACAAGTGTAAGGGTCTACCATGGTAAAACTTAGATTAAACCTCCTGGATAGATTATTGAGTCTAGGATACCCTCGTAAAATCTCAACTCAATTCTTAAGACAGGATGTTGAGTCCATTACATAGGCCCAATGGTACCCTGGTAAAACATCGACTAAATCACTAATACAGGTTGTTGAGTCCAATACGTAGGGCTAATGGTCACCTTGATTAAACCTTGACTCAAAATCTGAGACAGGTTATCGAGTCTAGAATGTAGGCCTGATAAGACACCCTGGTCAAGACTCGACTCAATTTCTCAGACATATTATCGAGTCTAGAGCGTAGGCCCGAGAAGCCATCCTAGTCAAACCTTACTTAATCTCTAAGACAGGTTTTCGAGTCCATAACATAGGCCTGAGAAGCCATCCTGGTCGAACCTCGAATCAATCTCTAAGACAGGTTGTCGAGTCCAAAGTGTAGGCCTGAGAAGCCATCCGGTCAAACCTCGACCCATGCTCTAATATGTTGTCGAGTCTAGAGTGTAGGCCTAAGAAGATACCCTGGTCAAATATCGACTCAATCTCTAAGATAGGTTGTTGAGTCCAAGGAACATACCCAAGGTCTATCTCAGTCAAACCTTAACTCAATCTCTAAGATAGGTTGTTGTGTCCAAGAAATAGACCCAAGGGCCATCTCGGTCAAACCTTAATGCAATCATTAAGATAGGTTGTCGAGTCTGGAGTTTAGGCCTGAGATGTTGATGTCTCCCCATTTGTGATGATTTATTAGTAGTTGGAGACATCATTTTAGTTGTATTTATAGAATATAGGTCGATTTTCTTATGATTTAGTACACTTTCCTATTTTGTGTCTTGAATGAATTATTTATTATTTTTAGAGCATATTGGGTTTAATTATTTATTTAGTGTGAAGCTTTAGAGATCTATGGTAATTAATTAGAGTCCAAGTTGGTAAAAAGAGGTAAAGGAAAGAAGATAAACATGGAAATTGAAGATAAGGAAGTAAAAGCTAAAAACATGGAAAAGGAAAACCTGCCTTAAATTTGAATTTCTGCACCTACGACCACAAATAAGCTTATATCTTTCAAAACTGTGAGGAATTTGGAGAAACGGTCAAGAGAAAAGTTGAATATCTTTCTGAGACGGTGAATTTGGTATACTCATACGCATCAATCGGATAAATATTGAAGCTGTTAGGACCAAAACAAGTACGGGGCTGATTGCATGTTTTTGGGCTACGAATTTGAGTTAGGCTTGGAACCCATATTTACCTTTTCCTTCAAGAAAACGTGTAGGTCAACCTATACACTATAAATATAGCCTCTTAACATTATAAAATCATCCTTGACCAAACCTTAAGGCCAGGAAGAAGCTACAACACAAGAAGAGAAGTCTGGAAGGAGCTGTGCATCAATCATGTCTTCTTCAACCTTTAATTCTGTAATTCTTTTCTTTTCTTTCTCTAGTATGAACTAAATTCTCTTTAGCTTGAGTTTTAGCATATATGTATGAACCCTAGTTTTGGTTGACATCTATCTAATTTGATTGAATTTATGTTTTGATTTCTCTGTTTATGTGTTGGATTTATATTATGTGTTCTTTATGGTTGCAAACATATAGGATTACCATCATAGTAGTTAGATAACCAGTATATTTGACTATAGAATTAGCACATAACGTCTAGAATAAGGTTTGATCTGACAACCCAGCCTAACTAGATAGTCGATGGTTTAGTGTATTGCTATTTTATCAATTGCAGTAACAGTTTGCTTAGGTTCTTATTGACACAGGTAAACCCTATTTGAAACTACCTAGCGCAATTGAAACCAAACTATTGGTATACTACATGATTCATACCTTACATGTTTAGAACAGCAAAACTAGTGGGGATTACTTGCTAATTACTCAAGCTAAACTATCATACTATCTTTTCTTCTCTTTTATTTATTTTCTGTCTTTTAATTTAGTAGTTTAGTTTTCTTCTTTAAAAATCAAATAAAAATCTATCTTTCTCTTCTTTACTCTGGCGTATTATTATCTCTAACTCTCATATTTGCACTTGAATAATTTGCATAAGTTCTTCTTAACCTTCCTAGTCCCTGAGGAACGAATTCTACTTATTCATTAAAACTTGTATACGATCTGTATACTTGCAGAACCGTGCTCAGCTTAGGGTGTTTATTTGCATTTATTTATATTATTATTTTATCACACCTTAGGCGACACCAAGTTTTTGGCGCCGCTGCCGGGGACTACATCGTTAGTCCTTTTGCAATTATCTAGTGCTTTTATTTTAGTTAGTTCTATTTTACGCTTTTCTTTTTAGTTTTTGTTTTACAGATTTTTTCCAGGCAAGAGCAGATTTATTAGGAAAGGAAAGTTTTGTATTATTAGATCCTACAGAAGCTAATTATGGAGTACGTTCTTGAAACCAAGAGAAGTTGGCCGATTAAATCAGAAAAACAAAAAGAGACTTTTAGAATCTCTAAAGCTCAAAGAGTTAAACCAACAACTTGAGGAATTACGAGAACAAGCGCGAAAACTAGCTCAGAGAAATCTAGTACATACCTCACCTTCATGTCCTAGTTGTGGAGCAAGAGATCACTCGTGGGAATATTGCATGAATAATCCAGCTTCAATTTCCTTCATATCAGCCCCCACAGAATTACAATTGGGTCGGAAATCAACAGACTTATTATCAACCACGAGCACAATCTTATTATCCTCCACAACCTATCTATCAAGAAGCGCCGATTTATAATGAAGCTTATCAAGAACCACTTTCTTATTCAATGCACCAAACCATACAAGAGCAACCTTCGAGTTTGAATTCAAGCATGGCTAAGATAATGAACTTAATAGAAGAAAGGGAGCAAAGAAGCCAAAACTCATCCACGACGCTTAAGAATATTGAGCATACCATGTCACAAATGGTGAATAAACTTCAATTCTTTGCAAAAAGGCAACTCCCATGGACCATGTTCAAGGAGGGTTCGAGCCTTGTACCTCTTACTTTACACCCGTTAGGGAGGGGATTCGAACCATGGACCTCCTCTTTAAGTGCTGAAGAAATAGCAAGGCTCTGGCCAATTGAGCTAACCCAACTGGTTTTTATTTCTATTTCTTAGTTGATAATCATAATTTATCTTATTCGCAATTACTTTAATTCATCAATTAGTTTTATAAGGATTATTGCCCAAGAAACACCTCAAGTTAGAATTAATTCCCTCTCACCCCAACCATCATTTTTTTGCCCATAAAAGGCACACATATTTTTGTTTTTTCATTTTCTTTTCCAATAAAAGAGTCGTTTGAGTTATAGGAAGCTTCCCACTACTCAAACGTTGAGTAATGGGAAGTTTCCCACTACTCAAACTTTGAGTAATGGGAAGTTTCCCATTACTCGTTGTTCTTTAAAAAAGACGATGCCTTTTATGGGCAAGGATGTAAGGTGGCAGGTGCCTATTGGGCATTAACCCTTAGTTATAAATCCTTTAAAAACAAAAAAATATATTTCCTTTTTGTCATTAAAATTGCATACTTTACACCTTTATATTACTTGAAGATCAGAAATCCCCAGTCCATCCCTGCGAACGAATATATACTTATTATTTTCTTGCTACATGTGATCCGTACTCTGTGGAGTCGATCCTCGTATGTGTGGTTGTTTATTTTACATAACAGGGCGGCAAAGGTCAAGTACCCTCTAAGTATTTGAGGAAGCCAGTATTTTCTCTAGAGAATGTTGTAGGGACACTAACGTCGATAAGTTATTGAACCTCAGCCATGGAGGATGACTAAAAATTATACTGAAGCAATTACATTTCTTTGAGAAGCACAAGCTACCCGGAGAGACCTTCTTCTAAACCTTCGGGAAATGGTCAAACATGAATGCACAAATAAAATACTCTCGAAAGATCTCCTTTACTGATAAAGGAAAGAGCCACTCCTAGTGTGTTTATAAAGAGAAATACGGGATACGCATAACTATCAAAATCCTATAAAAGACGTTTGAACTAGCCGAATAAAAGGGGGATATTTATGAAATATTTGGGAAAGTGAATAGCATGGCACACCTTTATAAAACACGAGGGAGACCTAAGAGGGCACCTAGGCACCCTATTGATCTCAAAGAACAAAATTACTTAATTGAAGTTTTGAATAATAGGTGATGAGATAATGTTCTAATACCCTCGTCTTTAAAAGAAAAAGGGAGCCTGGAAAACATCACTATATCCTTGACTTATACGCGTCAAAACCCTACCTGCTTGCAAGGGAAGCCTCTCTAGATAACTCGATTACCCGAATCATCATCGAAAGTACTTCCTAAAGAGATCCTTACGTAATGGGGTATCCTCATACTTGAAGTAATAAAATGTATCCCCTTAATCCTAGGGACATCACTTTACTAGGTAAAAGGGAGACAGAGGCAGAATCCTTGGGAACACAATTATGATGGATCACCCTTACCTAATGCAAGCCTAGGGGGAAACGATTAGGGGAACTACATGAGTTTAAAAACAATACATGCAAAAATTAGGTGGAAAGTATTTATAAACTACATAAATATAACTACATTAAAATTCATGCCATCAATACAATTACACCGAAAAGCCAAAAAAACACAAAAATTTGTACATTGGGCTTGGAAAAAGACTAGGTGAAACAACAATAAAACAAAAGTTAAGTGTCCCCCTTCGCGTACTGCGCCCTAATAAGAGGATTCGTTGCCACGGCCTCCTCCACGGGTCCGCCTGGAAATTGAAAAAGGTGATATCAAGTGGAATGTCATTATCCCGTATCATATGAAAACAATCTAACCAACTAGCTTGGGATATTGTATTAGTATATTCCAATAAAACTTTCTTAAATATGGCAGAATTATTTACGGCTCCTACAAACTCTACTCGAGTCTCTTCGAGTAGTTGGGAATACGAAACACCTCGCTTTGCAAGCTGGCTATTTTGGTCTCAAGTATTTTATTCTCTTCATCGAACAGAGACATCAGAGATGCCCTATCAGTCTTAAAATCTTCACGGTTAAGAGTCAACTAATCCATGTTATATTTTTTCAAAACCTTGCACATGCTCAATCATCGTGTAATTTCCTTCTCTCTTCTTGAAGTTCCTTGATAGTTTGTTCCACTATCTATAAGTAGGACTAGACGAATGGGAGAGTAGTATAAAGGTATGCAAGAGGATTATCAATAAAGTCCTACTTAAAGATGGGACAGGAAAGTTGCGCAGCCCGAGGAGAAGGGGGAATGGAAGGTGAATCACTAGTAGATGTCCGTAGTATGACTTCTGTCCCCCCCCCCCAATGAAGAAGGAGAACCCTCAAAGGATTTTTCCCCATACTCCATGCAAGGGGAATAACATCATCATCATCCCCATGACTAAGCATTGAGATAGGATCACATACATACAATTGATTGGATTAGGGACGGTCACGCACCTCATAGTCAACACCTTCCACATTTACTTTGCCTTTGGGGATCATCTGAGACTAGTCTCCAGCACCTACGAGCACCGTGGTTATCATCCAACCAACACCCATCTTCTTGAATAACATAGATATGGATTAGAAGAATAATAGTAGTAGTGTGAAAATAATAAAATTTATTGTTCTTCAAAATAATCCTAAGAAGGTCCAAGTTAACCCTTTTTCGCGGGAGAGAGGAGTAGTTAATCTATTTTGAAGATAAATTGTAACAAGGATATAACTTCGAATATTCAATTGTCATGTCAGAAAAAACTCATGATAACACTATACTTAATGTTCAAAATTTTATAGCTATACAACTGTACGTCAATACTAAAATATGGAACAAAACCTCGTTCTGGTAAACAATCATTCTGGGAAGAAAGAGCTAAAAACGAGAGGGCTGCCTAACAAAAATAAACATTCCATGCAACCTGAGTTGTTGTTGGAAAGAGTGTCAAAATAGATATGTGTGCATGATCCTTCTTAAAAGGGTAAAACCTGTACCATCACTATGTTATTGGGTTTTATGTGTGGAACTTGGAGGATCGTCAATGGTGATAGTAGGTTTCCTCACACTTTTAAACCAATTTAAGAAAAATGTTCAACATAGGGGTTTTATATTAGGTTTCTCTAATAAAAAACATAAAAATCTGCGATCCTACCCTATACATTGGAAAATAATTGATTATGGCTCAAGGAATACGTCTACAAAAGGGCAGACATGAAGATACCAAAGGTATACCTCATCCCCATATCAAAAGCATGCAAGTTTAGGGCCATCTCACCGTCATAACCCGTAGACGCTCGCTATGATGGTTAAGGGATCCTAACCTCTTCCCCTAGAATTACATCGCCAGAGGACAACAAGATCTTTACTATCTAGTGAGTTAGATAGAACCTTATCTAGCTTACCCTAAAGCTAAGATGGGGAGTATATTGGTCTTTATGTCATAAGTAGAGGCATGAAAACCTGGAATACATTGTTTGTCTTTCCACTTGACACATATCTACTCCTATTTATAGGATCCAAATTAAGTTGGTGATCTCCTCTGCTAGGACTGGAACATATAATCTAGGCAGTGGCAAGTTGGGAAGTTACTACAGATACCACATTTGCCTATCCTTGATCTCAAGTTACTTTTTAGACTAGTTATTTCTAGATACGCGATCTTCATCCCTATCGTGCCATCCTCGAGTTACTTATACATAACTCGAATAGATCTTTCTTAAGGACAACGAAGAATCCATGATAACCCATCTCACATAGATAGAGGAAAGTGGTATATTATCCCTATCAAGTACCCATTTATATCATAAAAAAGATGTTATATATTCTTTGGGGTTTACTTAGATGTTTACCTAGGTTTGGCTCTTTATATTTGTCGTGGTATCTTATCAGGTGTTTTTTATTGAGTCGCTTCATATGACACCCTTCATATCTAATCATAATGAGGGAAATGTAATCATTAACTTAGAAATATCACGTTCCTAGATATCAGGGGATGATTGACGCATCCATTTCCACATGTCTTACTTTTTGCATACGTGTAGGCTAGGTTTTTTCAGGTAAACAAATCCTATTTTTCCTTCTTTTTTATTATTTATTCCTAGATTTTCTAAGACAAACTTATTATTTGTCTACTTCCTACTCCTTCTTTTCAGAGGTAATTCTCAATTCTCCCATATTGTCATTTTGTCATCCCCAAAGGTGTGATAAAAAAATCAACACCCGAGGGAGCACTCCCTACAAGTGTACGTGTCTTTGACAAGTAATAATAAGGTAAGTATATGAGTTATCGTTCTCCATAGGGACTATGAGTTAATACCTTTGTGTATTACTAAGTGAGTAAGGGGTAAGTTGCAGTTACAGAATGTAAAAAATATATTTGTTGGGTTTTCAATTAAAAAAGACTAAAGTGAAAATATATTAAACTAATTATAATTAAACTAAAGTATGAGGATACAAATAATAAGATTAATATGAGATGTATAGCTTGAGAACACGCAAGTAATCCCACTGGTTTTAAATTTACACTTTATTTTTTGAGGGAGAATTTAGCTATATGTAATAGTCGGGATTCAAAACTCTTCCTAAATCCCTCATGAGTAGATAAGAAGATACCTTATACCACTAGAGACCTCTCTCGAGTGTACCCTACAATGATGATCGACGCCTAAGGTAACCCAATGGACTATCCGGTTAGTCAAGACCTTTCGGTTCACTAACGCACACCAGACGTTTATATATTGTTCTCCGTAACCCGAACCCCCCTTCCATGTGAACTCCCAATTACTAAGGTGAACCTTCTACTTGGACAGACAAGGAGTTGAATTCAACAATAAAATATATAACCATACCATAATTACACAATAGATTAATCCCAAAATGCAATAAATATTCATAAACAAAAACTAGGGTTCATACATATTGTGATTCTCAAGCTAAAATAGATTTGGTTCATAAAGAATATATTAAATAAAATGATAATCGTATTCATATTCAAGCTAGGAACTAGAAAAGGATAAGAGTTACTAGATGTTTCTGATTTTGTGATGGATAAATCCATTCACAAGACATTATTTTGGGAGTTTATTGGGCTTAAGTGAGGTATTTTCCCCTAATAATTGTTACATCGCACTTTTACTTCTTGTTTTGGACATAGTATTGTTTATAGAGATTTTCTGTCGTAATTGTGTGTAGATTTTAGGTACATGCTTGATACAAGGTTCCAATATGAGGAGAAGAAGTCAAAAAGTCAAGATAAACCCCAAGTCAAAGCGGAATTTGAGATTAGAGTCACTTTGGGAAGTTGGTCGTTTGCTGATGCTATCTTTGCGTCTTAGTGTTTCAGTCACTACGATATATTGGTGATAGTTTTGAACCTGATTTCTTTTTATTTAGAGAGAGATTCAAGTCAGGGTCGTTTTCCAAGTGGTGGAAGTCAATTCGAAGTTAAGATTAATAAGGTATACCATTTTCGCCTACCGTGATACGAATCAGAATTCTTGTTAGTAAAACTGGTTGGACCCCTTCCAAACCTAGTTAAGCAAGCCTAAAGGGGGTGAAAATGTTTTTAGCTCATATATAAGCCATTTTCCAGCCCCCATACCAGTATCTAATCAATATTATCCATCAGTTCAGAAGGGGGATACACACTCAAAGCAGAAGAAAGAAAGAGAAAAAGAGAAGGGTTTGTCTATGAACCCATCAATTCTACCTCAACCATTAACCATTCCCCTTTGCCAATAAGAGTAACATTTGTTTATTTTTGCTTTTAAACATGATTCCATCATCAATTTTAATTAGTTTTTATTCTTTTAGTAGAACTTTACCCTCATTGCTTAAGGGTGCTATTGTAAGATTTTATGTTTAGCTTCTAATGGGACTATTGTATTTGGGATATGGTTATATTTAATTGAGTTTGGTTTGATTTATTATTCCATTGTTTTATGTGTTTGATTTAATACCACATGTGCTCTGGCCAAGTAGTGGGTGGCTGTAGTAATCGGTTGCACCTTAAGTTGGGGGTTTGATTACGGAAATAGCATAAAAACGCCTAGTGTGAGACATTGAACCTAAAGGTCTTGTCCGCTAGGTAGTCATTAAGTGTTGGAATTTAATTCATCGGACAGCCTATTGGTGTGTAAGATTACGCTCTGAGACTACCGTGACATGAGTTAGCAATACACTTGAATCCCAGCTAATGTGAATCATTCACCAACTCACCATTATCGATAAAACTATTAAATAGCGACATAAATGACTACTAAAAGTCCCTCAAGCAACTCTCTCATATTAGTTCATACATTTCATTTATTTACTTGTTTATATTTATCATTAGTTTAATTATATTAGTTTTATTATCTTAGTTGTTAAACATTAAAAACCCAACAAATATTATATCATTAATCTTTATTATTTCTTTATTCGTATTACAAACTTTACGCATTTGCACTAGTTTAAACATCATTAGTCTCACTGATAATCCTTGGAACGGTAACATGTATCTTATCTACTTTACTTGTCACCGATCCGTACGCTGCAAAGTTCACGCCTTGATTTATATATCACACTTGGGGGCACAATGGTTCCACTAAAAATGATGGCGAATTGATGATAGAAAGGTGGAATGGTGTTGAACCCTTGGTTCTTCCTTCTCCAAGCGTGTATGTATGCTCCCAATGATTCTAAAATTATGAAACACTTATTTTGATCTTAAAAAAATATGATATATAAAGGGTTTCCAAAATGTTTTGGGAGTTTTCGTACCCACTTAAGTGGTCCAAGTCAAACCAATTAAGGAAATAGGATTTGGTTCGAACCAAAGCAGCGGAAAATTCAATAACTCTTTCAACTTAACTCTAAATCACAAACAGTAACCATTCACGTTCTCCTGACTTCAATTGCTATCATGAAACCAAAGGGATCCATCATAATCTTAGCCTATTTGTCGTGGTGGCTCTCATATGTAGATTTCTAGTTTTGTCGGTAAACACGTTCGTTTTCAAAAATTGGCTCATGAGTCCGTTAACGTTATGAATTTGGGTTTACCTTTATTTATTGACTTCTTATAACCGTCTTGGAGTCTCTTACCATCCAAGTACCTAAGATATGCACACTTAACACATATCTAACGCATAAATCTCTAAAAGTAATAAAATAGTCCAAACTAGACAAGATATCGTAAAACGTCAAACATTAGATAATAATCCCTCAAATAAGTCCTAAAACCCCTAAAATGATGTCTCGTGATACTAATATTTTTCACAAAATAAAAGACATCGAGACCCCTAAACTAGGGATCTAAGTCCAACTAAACATGGAAGCAAAGAATGTAAAGAATGATGCCAAAGATATACCTAAACAAATATCATGAAGTAATGTCTAAGAATTAATCCACATGTACACTTACCATACAAATAATAAACACAACCAAAATATCAAGAATAATATCAGCATCGCAATGAAAGAAGAGACTGGTTTTCACTTAGTTTGAAACAGTGTCTATAGTTTGTTCCTCAGTCCACCCGTGTTGTACAATATTCCATTCAAGTACTCCCTCTCATCCAATCGTTACTTAACCACACAACTACAAATCTCAAGGTCTTAAGGTATAGAGTAAGCTTAATGTAGGGTGTAAGATATTTTTGGGGTACTTTAGATTGGGCTTTTGACCCTCTCTTCACTATCCTTCAACTAATCAACCAAGAGCTTAAGTTTCCGCTCATAATCGTGCACCCTCAACCCATTTGATGCCATAGCGTAGCATCCCCAAGTCCCTAACCAATATCATCGATGTCCTATCCCATATTTTATTTCTTTTATTATATGATTTATTTTTCTTCATTTTTTGTAAGTCAAACACGAGACTCTTTTTGATGTGAGTTCTCATGTCAACTTATTGTTTTATTTGTTCTCTTTTTTTTATATATACTTTTCACAACTTTTTATTTTCTCAAATCTGGCAAGGTTTAATAATAAACGCGACATGATAAAGAGATAGATAACAATTTATCCATCTGATGTATTCTGTGATCACTAACACCCACCACCCCAAACTCAAGCTCCAAGACAACTAGTCCTAGGCATGTGATTCGAGGATGGGTTATACAGTCAAGTCCTTATAACATGGATAAAAGGCTTTAAGGCTAAAACGGGGCTAAGAAGTATTTTACATTATATCTGGTTAGCAAGATAAAGGCAACAAAGAGCTAACAAAGAAACGCCTCAGTCATTTTTTTAGTTAAGCTGTCTCGTTATTTTCTCACTATAAGTTTGTATATTAAGTTATTTTTCTATTGGGTTAGACCTCATGTTCTACACACCACTCGTTCTCACTTCTTTCAAACTTATCTTCTTTCCATTGCTTACTAATTAGTTCTATATACAACTAGTGTTTTCATACAAGTAACTTAAGCATACCATAAACCATTTATAAGACACACTTCTTATCTATCATTAACTCGTTTAGATTACGCTTTTAAGAGACATTATTTAAGTTCTACAATGAATCCCTATATTATATACTAATTATTTTGTAAAAAATTTCATAGCTTTTTAAAAATAAATTAAAAACACAATAATGGGAATGAGGACAACGAATCCCCACCCCCAACTCAAAAGTGAGTCGTGTCCCCTCGACTCAAAAAGTCTCAAATAATAAATTTACTAATTTACACTAAACGACAATGAGATATAATGCTTGCCTTCATGACAATCTGTTAATCCCCAAGTCAGAGGTTGACGTTATCGATCCATGAAAGTGCGTGTAGAGTTTCTCGGCCTTATTCTTGGAAAATTTCAGGCTTGGTTCGTCTTTTATACAGTTAACTGTCAACTTTGAAAGTTGTAAAAAAATTCCTCAACTTTCCTTTGACTCCTAAATTGATGAATTAGGAGCTCGTATGCGACAGTTATGTACTTCCAAAAAAGCTAACCAGGATCAAAACTGTTAGTATTTATAATTTTTTCGCACCAAGTAAAGTACTCATCCGGATCGGTGGGTTCTCCCGTCTGTCCCAGTTGAAAAATAATCTATCTTTGGAATTCGGTACTTTTTTTGGTCCCCTTTGTGATTCTTAAACGTGGTACACCATTGGTAAGGCGTGGTACACCGCAACCTTCTTTTTCAGAACAGTTCCACGGTTTACATGTTTTTCAAGATGGTGCATCACGAATATAGTCATGCGATGCATTAACGCAACTCACTGAAACGATTGAGAACTTACAATAGGGACCATCTATGCAAATTGGCCAAGTTACAATCATCGATGATGAGGCCATTCAACATAATAGTGATGTTAGGTTTGAAGTGTTTGAATAGTTTAGCCTTTAAGATGAAATGGAAGTGGAATCGCCACAAGTTGCACCTAGTAAAATAGAGATTCCAATGAGAGAAAAACCAACCACACTAAACATAGATGAGATACATATTGATAATCTAATTGAAGATGAATTAAACCTTGTACAAATGATTTTTAAATCGTGGAAGATCCAACCAAGCTGAGTTGAAAGGAATCAAATATAGAGACCTTGGTTGAAAAAAAGACAAAATAAGGAGAGGCTTGGGTGGATTTGCGAACTTGTAATCCATTGGCATCACCACCCAGTCTTATGAAGACTAATTGTTCGTGGGATGACATCTTCAAAGCATAGAGGCGTTTAGTGAAGCTGAAACCTATACACAAATGCTTGAGATTGATGAAGAAAGGACTCACACCGTAACAATATTTTACAGAAGATATCTCAGAAACAAGTGAGTGTATGAGTGTAGAGATTGAGGTTGAAACCGCGACCCTCGTGATTAAAGAGAAGTCTGAAACAGTTCATATTTTAGAGAAGATGCTTGAGAAGGATCCACTTGAGTTCCCCATTATTCCGATAGAGAAGGACCACCACAATGAACCCATGAAGAAGAGGGCAAAAAATGAGTTTGGGGTTGGGTTGGAAGCAAGGTTGCTTGAATTTCTCCAAACAAGAAAATAGACCACGAGGTTTCAAGAATGCGTGGATGAGACCATTTGCTGTTACTCGAGTAGTGACGACAAAATTGCTGGAGATCCGACCCATGGGAGGTCAAAAGCTTTGAATTATAGACGTTGATAGCCTCACCCGCTGATAGGGAGGCTACATACTCAAGGAATAATGGAGGTAACACGTCAAATTGTAAACGATGTTAAATAAAAGTGCTCTTGGGAAACACCCCAAGTTTTAAATGCTTTATTAGTTTATATTTTTAGTGTTTATTAGTTAGTCTGAGTGTTTTTGTTTATATTTCATTAATTAGAAAGGTATGGAGTGTTTTTAATGTGTAGGTGAGAAAATGATTGTGTGTGTGAAACTTGGGAAGATTTGAGCTCAACAGCAGGTCTCTGTGGTACACCGCACCTCATTTGTGGTGCACCGAAAGATGCCAAAATGTGTCCACGATACCTCTACGCTTAGTAATAAAAAATTTAGGAGTTGTATCACGAGTTTTTTTGGTACACCGTAGCACAATTGTGTTACACCGAAAGACATGAAATAAAAGCGTGGGAAGATCCGGACATAGTATATATCGCAAGAAGAAAGATTCCAGAGGTGCGGTACACCGCACCCATCAGAGGTGCACCGCATGTTAAAAATATGTGACGATGAATGGTCTACGCTTCAAGGTCATAAGATTTGAGCTTTACGTAAGGTCTGTGCGATACACTACTCCTCGTCACGAGAATTTCAACGAGAAAAGGCCAAATGTTCTTCATTTACACAGAAACCTAAACCTAGCCTGTTTCTTCTTCCCCAACCACCCAAACCTTCACCTTACATCCAAACAACATCAAATCACCAAAACTTCATAGCCAGAATAATCCTTACATCATTCCAACCCAAAACTAAACACCAGTTCATTTCAAACTCCTGGAAATTAATATTCAAGTTCAAAAAAATTCCAAAACCTTTTCCAAAATTCTTGAATCCTTCTCCAAAATTCTTGAATCCTTCTCACCCAATACAAAACCATCTTATCCACATAGAAAAACATCTTCTTAACACCTTTTCCAACTTAAATTTCACCTATGGTGTAATTTTGAGTTGGAGATAAAGGGAGATGGCACGAAGAACGAATACACTATATAATGTGAGGAAGATGAGTATGAATCAATGCAAAGAAGTGGTTACTGAGAAGATGTAATTATAAAGGTAAATGGATTCCTATAATTGAATAATTGGGATAGACTCCATTAGAGGAAGAGTAGGGATGAACTATGGTGATACGAGAAGCATATATGTAAGAAACTTATCAAACACTTATCTTAGGTGTTGGAACGCGAGGCAATAGCCTTGAAGAGTATATTTTCTTCCTTATCTACAATTTCTCTAATTGCATATTTATACATTATGTGTTTTGTCTTTACAATTATTGAGTCTATTTTGAGGGTGGGAATCTGTTGTCCGCATCCCCACTTTATGTGATTCAATGCTTTTTAGATAGATCTTTATTTTCATTTTTAGTTTTAAAGATGGCATTGGTGTAGAATGTGTTTAATGGCCTAAAAGCATAAGCTTTAGTGAGTTAATGATAGTACGTAATTTGTTTGTAAACTAGTTTTATTGTATGCTTTGAATATGAACATGAAAACACAAATTAATTGTAAAGAAAAGATTAGAAAGCAATGCAATAGAAGCAAGTTTGATCTTAGGGGGCCTTGAGCTGTGTGTAAAACGTGAGATCCGAGCTAGTTTATAAATCCATTTATTTTACGTGCTAGAGGTGATAAAATTACAACAAGAATTATAGTTAGGAAAGTTATTAAGGTGGTTCTTGGATACGCCCCTTTGTGCCGTTTAGCCTGTTGTCCATATTAATTGATTATTATCCATCTCAGCCTCTTATATCCTTTCTACAACCTTTCATTAGTCTTGTTACAAGCCATACCCTTTAGATTCTAGGACATTTCCAAATGACCAGCACTCAAATTACGATGCTTTGACACTCGTCTTTAGAGCTTGAGTTTGGAGTGATGTGAATAATTATGGCAAACATTATTGGGCGGGTTTCGAGCTATGTATTTGCGTTGTGTGATGATACACTTGTTCTATATTGTAACCCTTTGACGGGGTAAAAGAGAAAAAGATTTGTAAAGAAAGAAAAAAATGTATTGAAAAGAAAAAAAAATTGAAGTACAGTAGCATGACTTCTCACATAAAAAAAAATCATGACTAACTTTCAAAAGAAAAATATATATATCTGGACCAAGAAAGAAAAATATATACATCTGTGTGTTTTTTTGTTTTTGTTGTTTTTTTGCTTTTGTTGTTGTTGGTGGTGGTAGGGGTGGGGGTGAGGGTGGGGGTGGGGGTAGGGTGAGGATGTGGTGGTGGTGGTCGCGGTGGTGGTCGCGGTGGTAGACGTGGACGTCGTGGTCATGATTTTTAATTAGTGGTTTTTATTACTTAACTATTAAAAATGTAGGTGAACTTTCATATTTATGACAAATTGATAATATTTGATTTAAATGATAATAAATATTTGGTCAAATTCAAACACTACAATAAAGATATTTTTCAAACCTTTAAATTAAAATATTGTGTAATCTAAAATATAGGTGAGTTCTCATATTTATGATAAATTAATAATGTTTTGATTTAAATGATAATAAATATTTGGTCAAATTCAACCACTATCATAAATATATTTTTTAAATTTTTTTAAACTGAAATATTGCTTAATATAAATAAAAGTTAGTAAGTTGTTTTAATTTAAATAGAAATTAATCTTTATAATTAACCTAATTTGAAAAATAAGATAGTAAATTAGAGTTTTTTTTTTAATACATGAGAGAGCCACTTTGAGTAAATGACTCTAATGAGATTTGGTCTCAGAACTTTTTGGTCTTTACAGAATAACCTAACTACTACCAACTATCGATCTCAATTAGAGTACCTCTTTAGTAAGGTTAAAACCTGTTTTTGGAGACAACAAGAGTAAATCCATCTTAATTCCAAGCATACCCTTAACTCGAATAAGTGACTTAAATTTTTTGTTTGACAAAAAAAAAAGACTTAAATATTTTGGCGTCCAACTTGGTAGAGCATGCTTCAAGGATTTCAAATGCCACTTAATTATATTATGGGCGTGTGGTAGAGTTTTAATAGTTTGGTCAACCCGTGATTTCAAAACGATCAGAGCGCAAGCAGTGGAGAATAAGATTTTATGGGCAGCTATGCTTGGCTAGGTGGGTGTGTAAGTAAATAATGGAGTCATATTGTAGGTGTAGGTGTAGGTAGCTAGAGGTCAAATCTAATAATATTACTATTACTGCATGCTTCTTCTTGTTACATGTTTAAGGTACAAAAATGACCATCTTGGTGACGGTATCGTAATTCACACGCCTAGTAATAAATTATTTGTCGTTGAGTCACTTAGTGGTGATCATGACTGTTTTCTACGCATCCATCCATCGCATAGTAAGTGAGTAATATTTTTGATACAGATTCTCATCAATTATACCCTTTCTCTCTCTTGCTTTGGATCAACTCTTTCTTCATCACAATCAATATTGAGAAGTTAAATTACACACGTAGTAATGAGAATTGAGTATTATCTTCTGCATATGGGCAAATACACGGCAAGACTTTTTCCTCCACAGCATCATTTGTTATATTGAAAATCAAATATTATCAATTGATTGCTTCTTTGCTGCATGGTCGTCTTTAATGAATATTTGCCCACTCCAAGACTCCAAGCTTTTAATCTGTCCCCTCCATGCACTACTCCATCTTTTTTACTCTTTTCCCCTCCTTTCCCCTCTCTATAAATACACTTAAATCTTCTACTTCTTCTTCATCCTTCAGTCTCTAACTCGATCATCAATGGTGTCTTTCGGTTGAGTAGCTCTCGCTGGAGAAGCAGGGCACGTGCAAGTTCTTCTAGATAGGAATACTGCACGTGCTCCCCTTCTCCAACATGAGTTCCTCATCCATCTCTAATCTTCTTGATCTCCTGTAATTCATACAAATTGTAATTCTCCTTCGATTAGATTGGATCTTGAGATAATTACCCTAACTAGCTAGGTACATTTAATGTTAAAAACACACTGCAGTTTCATTAATATTTTACTATCTCTATCTCAAATAAACATACATACATACAGTTTCTCGAATGCACTGATTTTGATAAAATAAAATGTAGGGTTGGGGTAAATAATAGAGCAGTATAGTATTAGTAGTACATGTTTCAGCATTTTCAAGGCATAATACTGTTAGTATGTAGACAATAAAAATGTTTTCTTACTGTGTGAAATCACATATATACATATATATTCTAGTTTCTACCAACTTTTGCAGGCTTGCAGGGATATATAACATTGTTAAAAGTTGCTGCCACTGTTTGAGATTAAGAATTGGTTGTTCCATGTTCAAGCACTCCTCACCAGTTTGGATTAATTACTACTATAGTACTATGCATCCATTATAATTTACTGATATATTTATTGAGTTGTAATCATGCATGTTCTACCTTATAAAAGATAGATATGAAGAATTGGCGGTGGTCAGATCTATAATCTACTAACTGGTTTGCTTAAGTATAAACACCTTACTTACCATCTTCAATTTATATCTTTTGACTCTAAACCCGAGTCAATGAATCCGAGTCCAAAGCTACTATTCTCCTGTGTAACAAAAAAAAGAATTTTTTGTTTTAGTAATTTATGTGAGTATTAAATCTCTTCAGCATTTATTACTCTAACCATAATTATAAGCGGACAAATATATAACTTATCTTGACCAGAAATGGTTATTATTTTATGTTTCTCCTATAGCATTTTGGCTAATTTTTTTGTTGATTAACGACAAGACCTTTTTTAATTTCAAACTCAATAAATAAGGAATTCAAGTAACATTTTAAATGCATTAAAAATAACTTACGATTCACGTAAGTATGTTTGGACATTGGGCAGCTAAAATGATGATGCTATATCTATATATACACGTAGTGGTTGATGAGTGAGTAGATTGGCTATATATGTTGAGATTATATATTTGTCAGTTCAAATACGGATTGGTTGTCCCTGGATGCCTTGTTCTCTTAGATTTGGGCAGGGGTCAAGGGGCCCAGTGCCCGTCCTTACCGGGGGTTAAAGATCAGCATGACGTGGGTCTCACGGTTAGCTAGTTAATAAACACAAGCAAAGGTCCCACAACCACTACAAGCACCAAAATGCATATCTTGAGTAGATTTATAGCGACTCCAATAAGCTACCCTTTTGACGGAAACAAAAATATATTTGACCTAAAAAAGAAAAGGGCGAAAATGTAATATGAAAAGAAAAAACAAAAGTATGAAGGAGACATGAAAAAGTGGTCTTTTTGATCTCCATATTTTGCAATTTGAAATCACAAAATTATGTCGAAAAAGCTTGTGATTTAAACTATACTCGGGATAAATCCCGAGATAAGCTTCGATCTCTATCAAATATTTCTAGGACAGGTCTTGACATTTTCGATGTCTAAGGCAAACTTTAAAAATTAGGTCTCTCAAAGAAAATATAGACTTTACATAAAAATAATCTAAATGTTTACCAATTTTTTCAATCGTATATCTAATTGTTTAAAAAATATATAAATAACAGAATAGATATAAAATTTAATAAAATAATGCCATCACTAATTAAAAAATAATTTAACAAAAAAAATAAATACCTTGTGAAAACTTTGATATTTCGGACAAATATATAAAAGATAAGAGATATCATTTTAAAAATAAAAAAAGGGTCTAACATTGTTTTTTGTTAGGTTGGGTCAAAAATAGGTTATTTTAATAATAAATTATACTTATATATAAAAATAATTAAGAGGCCCAAAAATTATAAGAATTGGGAAGGGGCCCAAGGCGGTGGCCTCCTTCGCCTCCTCCCTGCAAGACCGACCATGAATATTTCTTCCGTTTATTTGTAAAAATAGTTCACTTGACATATCTAGTATAATTTATTTTTAAGGAATATTCTATATATTATAGGTTAACCCTTAATAATTAGAGTGGCAATTAGGAAGGTTTAGAATTAAATAGAATAATGATATGTACCACTTAAAATCATATCACCAAATTACCATCCATAATTTGACGTGAATTGGTTGGTTATAAATCGTTAATTAGATCAAAAAAGTAAATAGATTAACGATTTATAGCCAACCAATTCACGTCACGTCATGGATGGTATACTTGAATGGTATGATTTTGGGTAATATATATCATTACTCAATCGAATATTAGCCATTTTGACAAAAGAAAAAATTCAACATCACGTCAAGGACTAAGGCAGAAACTTATTTTAAATGAACTAAAAATCAGAGTACTTGTCACATTTGGTCTAATTATTAAGATATTTAGGGAGTGTTTGTTTATATTTAATAAATCTTAATTTGGTTTATTAAGACACTAGATAAATAAGACAGTGTGTTTATCCTAACCAATTCAGATCTGAATGACTCTTAGTGGTGTTTGTTTGCATTTAATGAGATCTTAATTTAGTTCATTAAGACACTTGATCAGTAACATTGTTTGTTTTTCTGACCAATTCAGATCTGAATAACTCTTAATTGACACGTTTCATTAAGATTTCAAACTAAGGGGATGTTTGTTTGCACTTAATGAGATCTTAATCAGAATAATTAACACACTAGATCAATAAGACTGATTGTTTGTCACTAGCGTACACACCAATGATGTGCATATACAAAAACAAATGTTATGAAATTAATTACAATAAAAACATAATTTTAACTATATTTCTTACCATTAACTCTCTTGTCCATATATGCAACTTTCTTTTGAAATGCAATGACCATCAATCTTTTTTTCTCTAAATATTATTTGCATCTCGTGACATGAACCTGCTTGAAAAGTTGATGTATATTAAATACACATGCCTTTTCATTTTTATGTAAGTAACTTAATATTTAAACGAACATATTTCTTTTAATTTTACAACGAATCAAATATTGTATATATATCATATATAGAACTGGAATTTTCACATCTTTGTATTTGAAATTCAAATATATGTATATATATACCTCTTATGTTGCTTTGTATAAATATTACAAGTCAATTTTGAAAAATTTATGTACAAGGTCTTGTATATTCAGTATTAAATAGAGGTTAATTTTCGTACTATTCTCCTATTTGTAAAAGTAGCAAATATGCATAGCAAAAAAGTTAGTACAAATATGTGATTTTGGTGAAAAATGTTTTTGAAATTAGGTTTTAAAATAAAATATAGTATAATTTATAACGATTAAAGTATTGTTTGAAATTTTACATTGTAATCATTTAAATCATTGTTCTCTTTCTAATTCACTCACACTTCTAGCCAGCCCCAACCCATTAATGGATCCATATAAAATGGTGTTCTAATAAGATCACAAACACATGTGTTCTACAATAGATCTTCATCGATGTGTCTACTACAAAGCACCTTTGAGGTTCTCACATAATCGACAATAAAGGGGTAAAACACAAAGAGGTTAAATAGTAGGTGTAATATGGTACGATACAAATACTATAAGATAATTTGAAAAACTAAAAGGGAAAAATTCCCAAATGGTCCCTAAACCATAGGATATATACCTATTGTCATTCGAACGTTTAAAGTTATTGATTTTTTTACTTCAATTTTTCCCCGTTGGTTACATCAACTAACTCAATCATATTTTTGCAGTTAGAAAACCACATGGATCAGACGTTGAAAGACAAAACCGATAAAGGGGAGATATTTAGGTATATTTAGGGGTTCTCTATTAATAATTAAAAAAATCATATTGCCATGTGGACTTAACATTAAGATTATAACAGGCTTAGAAATGGGTACTAACGGGGAAAATTATTTCCAAGCACCATTTGAGTAACTTTAGAAGTTCGAGCGCAACCCATATAAATAAGGTATATTTAAGGTAGTATTTTGGAAAATTCACCCAAACTAAAAAAAATTTGTGACTTTACTTTCAATCACAGATCAAAATTAAAATAAAAAGATAAAGATAAACAATAATTATATATGATATTTAGGTTTAAAAGGATACTTTTGTAATGTTTTGATAACAAAAATATGAGTAAATTTGTCATTTCGCACATCACAGGGACTAAAGCCCCATTATTGCTCAAAATAAATTACATAATTTAATTTTTCAAACCATAAAACTATTCGTGAATAAATAAATAAAATAATAATTATATATATGGGATGAAAGTTGTACTAACAGAGATGATTTCTATTTGCAATTCTTACCAAATAGCAACACAAGATTGTCAAAAATGTTATCTCACCTGAAGATCTAAATCGAAAGGATCTTGCGAAGTGTATTTCGTTTGCTATGCCCTTAATTTTATATTATAATTATTGTGTAGGTCAAATTTTGAAAGATGGTGATTTTATGAATGGTGGAGAAAGAAGATGGTTGCAGTAGGGAGGCGGCTTAAGAATTAGATGAGTGAAGTGTTAACTTGTTATACTGTATTTGTAGTCTTAGACCTAGGGTTTTGCTTTCCACGTCACATTTTAGAGAAAATATTTTTATTCTTATATATTTATAATTTATTTCAGTTATTATAATTACATTAATACCCCATATGTTTAATCATATTTATAATAATATAATTGATAAATTATCGCATTGATCCATCATTTTTATATTTTTAATTCTTATTTTCCAAAACAAAAATTATATATGATTTTGTATTGTTTAAACACATGTTTTATAAAGTATTATTGGTCCTTCTTTGTCGAAAATAGATGAGGGGCATTACAACAAAAATTTGCATACAATCGAACAATATAACATAACTCCTTCCCAAAACCTACGACAAAACATGGAATTTTTCTCGCATAGAAGGCTTTATCCAGACTACAAATGCACACTTTAGAGCCCATATTCATTGAGTAATCATGGACATTAAAAATCACATAACCACCTGATGGTACCTAATCACGATCATTTGATTACAAATAATAGAACAAAAACTGCCAGATAGAAAAGCAATCAAAATTAAATTGAGAATTTGACAAAGATAAAGTACAAACTAATATATATCTTTATAGTAAAATAACCGTGGCATGAAATCTTTTTCATTACGTAAGTTGGGATCCTTTCCCTGAACATATGTGCCTCTATTTATACAGCTATTGGGCAGTTATATCTAAACACTTAACAATTTGTGTTTTGACATTTGTAATCATGGTTTTTTGAGAAGGGCCATGAACCCGAGGTTATCATTAAGGACGACATCGATCATATTAAATTTTTACGAGATAAAGTATGGTGGTTTCCTTGACGTTGTCACTTCCTCGAGGTTGCTTTTGAGTGTTGTACCTTGGTTCTTGCTTGATTCGTTCGACTTGAATAAGTGGAAATGTTAGCATGAGGTTAAGGATATTTTCACCCTATCAATTAACCCTTGTAATGACGCTTTATTTGAGATTAGGATTTGCGGAAGATACTCTTTTTGTCCTTACCTACCGTGTTTATCGATCTTCTTTGCTTCAGAAGTATTTATATTTCACGTGACTTCTATAAGATCAAGGTCTTACACATTAATAATAGGTGGGGTTACCCAAATATAGTCGTCATGTCTCTTTGTATTGTTATGTTTTATATAATTCCACTCACGATGGTGGTAGTGTAATCATCATTATTAATTTAGTGCATCCCAAGATTTTCTATACCATGTAATCGTTTCACTGTCCATGTATTTTTCTATATACACTTAAAGATTGAGTTGTGAGCAATACACAAAAAATCTATTAATTCATCACCAAACTTTAGGCCTTAACATTGTCTTAGAGCGAATCTACTTGTTGACTTTCCAGACTTTCATATGTTGGAAGGTACATCTTCATCATTTTACATTGCTTCTTTATAATTTCTTTTTCTTTAGAAGTTTTTATATCCTTTCTCGCGATAACATTGGTCTTCCTTAGTTAATACATGAATTCTTTTTGATAGTGGAACATATTTTTCTAAAAATGATTCTTCAACCCTAGATACCCAAATTATCACTATAACTCTATGTAATTAACTGTAACCAAATATAGGTGATGGCCCTTCTTTAAGTTAGATCAAGATTTTTTTTAGAGATAATATTTCTCATTTCTCCAAAAGGAGGGATAAGATGAATTTGGGTTCTAATTTCACCATTGGAGCGAACCAAATAAATATTCTTTGACTAATAAATCATTAACCTTTTACTCACTTGAAGGGATATTTCTCAAGGGATAGAAGTTAGGATTCCCAATGAGCCTGAACAAGTGTGTGAGTCTTTTGAGGGTGAAATCGAATTGCATAGAATATGCTTTGATATGAGGATGAGATATCCCATCCTACATTTCATGTATTCCCTTTTAAAGGTTTATTTTTTGAGTTTATGTTAGTTATATCCCAATGCATGGGGTAGAATTTTATCCTATCATGCTAACTATCAAAAGAATCTCAAACATGATCTCGTAGTCCATCTTTTTTTAGCTTTGTGAAATGTATTAAGGAATTCATATGTTTTAGTATATTATCCCTAGAGTCCCTCTAGGAATACTATTATTCAAGAGGGTGGTATAATTTTTATCTTTTTAAAACAGATAATACACATATATCAATTTTTGATCATTTTCTGAGTCGCCACTCCGGTTGGCATGTGATGTTTGTTTTTGTTAGACAACTACCAATCTACTTGGCATTGACATTATGTAATGTACTACATTTTTGTGAACAAGATTTTATGCCTGTTTTGACTACGGTTGAAGTAGATTATTGTTGTAAAACTTCTAAACAATAAGGATAATATTATTTATCCGAACCTTTTTGGGATAAACCATTAAAAGGTTCTAGGTTACATCCTCATAATAAGATCACTTGAGAATTAATTAACTACTCTCAGCGTCCTTGGAAGATAATTGTATTGGAAACACTAAAGACAATCTCTTTAGATATCTTTTATTATTTCTTAATGTTCTTTTGTTTTCTAATCCTTGCATTTGTTTATTGGGCAAATGGTTTTTTACCAGTTGCTAAACAAGATAATCACAGGTTTTGAAGTGAAAGCCCAAGACGGGTTAAAGGGAAACCAAAAACTTGATGTTGGATGCTTGGGTGTTATACCCAATGTTCTAAAACGCGCTAGGATGGCAGTCAGGTACCTTAGAGCGCCTAGAAGCCTAGGTGGTGCCTATGCATTTTCTTCTAGGCGGTTTTAAGTTTTATTTATATGAAAAATATATATTACTAATTCATTTACTTTATAAAATCCAAAATTCTTTTAAATTATAACCTCGTAGGTACATAGGTCACCTAGGCGGTCCTAGGACGGTTGACCATCTTCTAGTGCCTAGGCGGGGATTCTTAGAACATAGGCTATACCCAATGGCCATAACCTTCTTCTGGTTTATCCCTCGAGTGTTATGGATTAGAGTGATAAGGGTTTGAAAATGGCTGATGCTGAGAATCAAGATCATCTTTTGGTTGAGAAAATTCCTTCTTTACCTATCACTATCCCGAGTGATGGGGAAGAAGTAAAGGATTATTCAACATTACCATGAAGGACATGAATATAGTCTTCGTAAAATTTTATCAATTTCACCTTGTTCAAATAAGAGGACTTAAGTCTGAATTGAAACCACATGTGTGCCTTTGATAAGTTGCCTTCATGACCCATACTTTATAAAGATAATTCCGCAAATGGTCAAGTTCTTTTAAAGAGGGTATCAGTTCATCAAAGTGATTTTATAGATGATACTTTTAAAATTATGGAGGATTATATCCCATTGTTTCAATTGACTAGTGATATGTCATGAAAAAAAGGTATTGCGCTTTGCAAAGAAAGAGGTAAGCTTGCCAAAGATTTGGGTGTGCGTAAAGATTTAATCATATACACTTTGGATCTTCCTCGAGTCCCAAGTATCCTTACCAAGCGTGTCGGCGATAAGGCTGAGAAAAAGTTAAAGATATGCACTTTCAAGATATTGGAATCGCATAATGTGGTTGATCATCATCCTCATCTCATTGAGGATGCTAAGTTCATAATAAAGGTGTTATCTACTCTCTATACCAATAAACCCCAAATAAGTTGAGACCCTTTACTTCCTTCACATAATTCTAGACTTGTCTTAGCCATCTTTGGAATAATTGTTGAAACACTGTCCTTCTCGTCAACATTTGTACCCACGTTAGACAAAGCTAAACTTCCAATAATAAAGAATATGATGTGTGTATAAGCCAACATTCCATCAAACCCTACGGAGGCCTTAGGAACGCTTAGGGTTCTATTTAGCGCCATCAGAGAGAGGGGGGGGGGAGATTCTCAAAAAAATATACAACTAAAAAAGAAATTGGAAGGTACAACTACTGTTATAATGAGGCAAGCCATACCAACATATGAAAGATTTATCTTTAGTTCTCCAAATAATTTTTTGTAAAATATTATGTAGTATGATAGCAAATTTTGGTAGGACTCTAGAAATAGAGATAGTAATAAAATCCATTGGGTAGCATGATAAAAGTTGGCTATGGGAAAAACTATAGGGGGATTAGGATTTAGGGTTGTCAGAAAAAAAATAAACAAAAAATTATTGGATTCATAAGCATGGATGATCTGGCGGAATCCATAATATTTGGTAGCACAAGTACTGAAAGGAATCTACTATCCAAAAAAAACTTTAACAAATACTATATACGACAAGCAAGAGTTCGTCATACCGACATAAAGATTCATCATTCTTCCACCTTTCCTAACCCAAATAACACTTTAACAACCCAATATCAAGGGGTAACAATTTCAAGAGTGTTCAAGTCTTTGAGTTAGAGGTCAGTTGAGATGACAAGAAGAACAAAGACATTATCTACTGTTAGCGAGATGAAGAAGAATCAAAGCAAGGTCATGGGTATTATTGAGAAGAAAACAATTGAGAAAGATGCAAATTCAGGTACAAAGAAAAAGGTTAAAACAGGTCAAGTAAGTAGAGAAAAGCTAGCAGTGGTGAAATCAAAGAGCAAAGCAGTACTACTTTCACAGAAAAGACACCACGACCTTTACAAATCGAGATTACTATACCGAGATGAATGAATCTTTAAAGTCCTTGTTAGCTTCCGCAAAAACACATCTACCCGACGTACCTTTTTCTCATGAAAGAATATTTGAAAAGAAATTGGAGAAGGCGATTACAAGAGATTTCTAGAGTTTGGAGACAAATTGGGTTGGACTATGTTTATGATGAGACGTTCAAGTTTATATATGGAGTTAATTTTCAAGTTCTATTTAGTCATTCTTAGCCGAGATAGTAAAGGTCGTGTTCCAGTTAGAGGAAAGTTAATCCCTTTTACAGTTGAAGAGATTCAAAACCATTTCGAGTTCAAGAGATTGGTTGGACCATGCAAGTTTCTAGAGGTGGTGGAGAATATCAAGACTTATTATTGGAATCAACTTTTTGAGCATGTGTTGAACGAATAAAAAGTGGGTGCACACAAAGGAGAGTTGAAGGCACCCTGGCCTTACAAATATCTCTGGCCTGATATGAGAGATTGGCACAATTTCCTCATACCAAACGCCTTCGGAAACATGTGAACCTTGAATGTAACCAAGAGAAATGCCATCTTTTTGAATTGTGTGTTAAAAGGGGAAAAAGTAGATGTGGCACGATTGATTTTTTATTAGGTGATACGATTTTCGATCTCACCACTCTCATTGTTTAATGTGAAATATCCAACTATGATCACGTGCATATTGAGAAAATTAAATGTGATTCGGGGTGAGAAGAAAATTGATGCATAGAGTGATTAATAATATCAACAATGTATGGATCAAGACAATTCTAAGAGGAGCAGGTATCAAGAAGTCGAGAAAGATTAGAGAAACGACTAAATAAAGTTGAAGTAGCTCAAACTTTATTGGCCGATAATGTGGCACAAATCAAAGCAAATCAAGTGCACATCATGACACTCCTATAGAAATTAAGGCACGATATAGCTAAAGATCTACCAAATCCTATCTTGGATGTTGATAAAGCGACGCAATAAGCCTCGAGAGTATGTTCTTTTTCTTCCTTACCATTTTTATGTGCAATATTTGTTAGTTTCTAATTTCTTTATTCAGTCATTTCAAGTCGTGAGGACTAAACTCATTTTTGATTTAGGGTGTGGGGATTCATCCCCTATCTCCATTTTATGTGATTCATTGCTTTTTAGGAAGAAATTAAATTTTTTGAAAGATGGAATTAGATGTAGATTGTGTTGGATGGCTTAAAAGCATAAACTTAGTGAGTTAATGATAGTAGGTAATTTGTTTATGAGCTTATTTATTTTGTATGCTTAGAATATGAACATGAAAACACACATTGATAGTAAAGAAAATATTATTAAGCAATGCGGTAGAAGTATGTTTGATATTAGGGCTCCTTGAGAGGTGTGTAGGCCGTAAGATCCGAGCTAGTAGATAAACCAATTTAATGCACGTGCTAAAGGTGAGAAAGTAACGAATTGCATAGTTTAGAAAGTGATAAGACGGTTATTTGATAAGACTTTGTTGCCTTTTAGCTTGCTGTCCATTTATTATATTTATATCCTTCTCAATCCCTTTTAGCATTTCTAAACCCTTTTAGTAGGCACATTATAAGCCATACCCCTTAGATTATATGACTTATCCATATGAACCGCCCTCGAATCACGTTGCTTAGACAGTCATTTTAGAGCTTGAGTTTTGGGTGGTGGGTTCAGATTATGGGAAACATTTTGGGATGGGTATTCTTGATCTTATGTATTGTGCTCTATATTTGATGATGATTCACTGTTTGGTATTGTAACTCCTTGTCAGGGTAGAAGGAAAAGAGAAAAGAATTGAAATAAAAGGAAATCTGTTGGAAAAGAAGTAGTATGATATCTCACATAAAAAAGAGAATCATTGCTAGCTTAAAAATAATGTTATGAAAAGATTAAATTTTATTTGGACCGGCAAAGTGGAGTTTCTTATGTGATCATCTTAATGCTTTATTATTGGGTTATTAGGGATGCTAATTAGTGCATCAAATAATTTGGTTGAGTGAGAACATCTTATGAAAGTAATTCAAGCTCTAGGGCGATTCGTTGATGACCAGTGAGGAGAGATCCTAAAGCTCAATTTTCATTATCCAAATATACATATCATACCGTCCCTAAGCTAACATTACAACCTTAAAGACCTTATGATTCTTTGCTATGTGATCTAGGAATAATTGAACCAATAGAGAATATTTAGATGGATCATTGGATACTAGTTAGGCTCAATGAACAATCTATAACCTCCATGTTAAACTAAGTGAATAGCCTCTCTTTCGTGCATTGCAAAGATAATATGATCTCAAATATGAATCGTGTTATTTATTTGTATGATAAGTGTATATGTAATTTAGTTTGTAGATATTACTACATGAAACTTTCTATGTAGTTGCTTTGATATTTTTATTCATGTTCTTCTATCTTCTTTCCGTTTGTGTTTAATTGACCTAGGTATATTTAGAGACTTTCCTATGATTTAATTCTTTATTGTATCAGGACGATACAACTTTGAGTTGGAGGTCTTGATATCTCCATATTTTTGATATATTAATCTACTTGTGAGACATCATTTTATGTTTATTTCATTAATTGTTTAAGGAATTTTTCCGCGTTATTAGACAAATTCTTAATTCATGCCTAGATTTGGAGATTTATTACTTTTGTAGCATTTTTGGTATACTTATTGTGTTATTGTAAAGCTCTTAAGTAAAATGAAATACTTAGAGGCCAAATCAATGTCAATGAGACAAGGAAAGAAGATCCAAGGTGAAATCTAGTGTTAAAAGAAAACAAAGTGGAGTTAGGAAAGGAAAAGCTGTCAAATAAATCTGCCATACTAAAAAAGTCGTCCAGTGTTTTGAAAACTGCAGAAAATATATTATGAATATGAATGAGATTTTTTAATGAGAAGATAGATCTTTGAATTAAGTTGTTTCCATATAAAGTGCGCAAAAATACGATATATAACGAAGGAGATGTGACCAAATCATTGAATTAGTATTTATCCTATCCTATATTTTAGGAAACGAATTTGAATTGGAAAAGGACTCCAATAACTTGACTTGCACTCCAATATTTCGACCTAGGGTTAGCCAACACCTATAAATACATCTACTTATCATTGTAAACATGTCCTTGCTTAATTATTAGTCCATAGTATCAAGTAGCAACATCAGAAAAAGTAAGTTGATAGTATGTATCTATCTTTTAGTTTATTTGCTTCTAGTATGAACTAATTCTCCCATAACTTGGGTTTCGCACATGTATAATCTTTGAATCATTTATCTTTATTTTATGCTATTTGGGATTAACCTTTAAACTGACTAAGCATCTTATTTTATATATATATATTTGTTTTATGTGCTTTGATGTATTGACCATAGTTCTTGCTAGTGCACGAGTATTGAATACCCCATTAATAGTAGTTGGACGGTCACCCAAAAGGGTTCTTCAACTATTGAAACACCACATAAACGTCTAGTGTGTGGTAGTGATCCTAACAGGCTTTCCTAACTAGATAGTCTCTAGGGTTTGAGATTAACCACCAATCATTGTGTGGGGCCCCTTGCCCAAGTCCCATGTAAATTGTTAGGTTGCCACCTAAGTCCACCTAGAAGGGGGTTAGGATATAGAATCATGACTACTTTCTCTAAGAGCTTTAATCACCTTATAACTGAAATATAGATTTAGAAGGATAAGTGCATACTAGCAAACCTAAGTTGTACTTATCATATCCATTCTACTTACTCTTATTTATTTGCTTGAGTAGTTAAATTATTCTCTCAATTATTTATCTCTTTTATTTGAATTTTAATTTAGCAATTAATCTCTACTACACTTTCTTCTCTAAACACGATTCTAAGCTAACATGCTTAATCCCTGCAAACGAATCTTACTTATCAACTAAACTTGCAAACGGTATGTGATACTTGCCGTGAGTTTCTGTGGTTGTTAAGGGTGTGAATATTTATCTTTATTTATATTCTTATATTATACTCTTAGCCCCACCAGTATAACACAATCTGAAGAATTTTTGCTTGGAAAGAACACAACAATGCACTACAAACGACAGACAATCTGGCTACTCAAAAGTGTTTGAGAACAATAATATGTGCGACATGTAAAAAACATGATGAAACAATAGAAAACCTTTTACTTTTTGTTCAACGGTAGGTAGTTACAACGCCTCATATAGAAATTAATGAATTAACGGACATGAAACTAGGTGACTGGATTTGTAAAGTTATTTTAGATTTTGAGAAAAGTGGATGGGATAAGAGAATCATAACATCTTATGACCTATTCATAACCTAAAATATTTGGAAATCGAAATGGTTTGGTTACATGAAGTAGAGATATTTGACAATAAACAGTCATATATACAATAGACTATCACATGATGGAACTGTTTGGGACAAATTGGAACGAATAATGATTACAGCAATAACAACTAAGAAGATGAAGAAGTGAATAACAACAGACAAAATTATATTTTACGATGCATCTTATATCCGTAAGAGAAATAATACATGCTTAGCCATATATCGAGACAGAAGCACGAATATAATGTATACAAACTTAATGGAAGGAGTAAAGCGATTTACTCTGATAACCTTAGAGTTGTCCAAGGGATCGGTTCGCCGTCAACAATATCTTGGTAAATCATCTATGTTGTTTTGAAAATCAAGAAAATAACGAAAGGGGATCCTCTTTTTTCCTTTCACCATCTCCAGCGATCCTCAATCAGTATGGCTAGGCATTTTGCCAAATAAACTAGACAACATGATGAATCGTCAAAGAATTAACTTTTGATAATGCTAGCCAATTTCTCATATTTAGGAATAGGCTAGTATCTTGTAAATAGTAGTAATCATAAATATGGTTTGTTTTTTCTTTCCTTGTATATAATAACTTGTTGATCAAATTCTATTTTTGGACCATTATTTATGGGTTAAAATATTTTTTAGGCCAGACGTTTTGAAAGTGTCCGTTTTAGGCCAAACGTATTCAAAAGTACCATAATTTTTAGGCTATTACATTGATTCCGTGAGTTATTTCATAGAATTTAAGGGTTATTTGGACACTTCAAATAGAGTTACTAATTTGTGATGTGACCAAATAAAAATATAGTTTATTTAAATATCTAAATAACCTTTAAAATCTATGTAGTATCTCACGAAATTAGTAAAATAACCTAAAAATGGTACATTTTAATACGTTTGGCCTAAAAATTCTACTTTTAAAATGTTTCGTCTATAAACTGAAAAATGTTCTTAAACTATAAGTAAATGGAATTCGCTCTAACTTGTTTCTTTAAATAAAAAGTTTGACAAAATTTCAACCGTAGCACCCAACATTAGAAATAAACATAACAAAAAAATCATATTAGACCAAGACCAGATAATTCTTTTTATTTTTAACATTTAAAACAAAACTGCAAGAAATATATATGGAAAAAAATAATTATAAAAAATACACATATGCGCTCCTTCAAGGAGTGCCTTCAACCCATTAATTATCTTTATTCTGATGCGCTCCTTAGAAAAGCGCCTTTACATTTTATTTTTTAAATTGTTGACCTACGGCCTCTGAAATGCATGAAAGTTGAAGATTTTATTGCAGCTCTTGGAACATTTTGAGAACCTAAGGAATATGTTTGGATACCTGTTGTTGCTTTACAAATTATTGCAGAGACCAAATTGCAGATTAAGAATTATCTACGAGTTGTAGTTGTTTTTGGGATATATAATTCGAGAGAATTACAAGTCAAGTAAGTAAGAATATCATAGACCTGCACGCTATTAGTCCAACTATTACCAAAGAAGTTTATACCAGTATTGCTATAATTTATCAATTTGGTCACTTATTTTATAACCTATTATTGCTACAATACCTCCATGTAGTGCTGCAAACGAACCGAATTGAGCTGAACTTTAACTCGTTTGAGTTTGGTTTGTTAATATTTTTAGTGAACTTGAGATTGGTTTGAGTTTGAAACGAGTCTCATTATTCAAGTCCGGGCTTGGTTCATTAATTTTTTTCAAAACTTGACTTCGGCTTGATTTAGTCTTGTCTAAGGCTCATTTAAGAATCGTTAATTTTTCTATGATATATATAATTTTTGTGAGATTTTTTGGTGATTCGAAATGAAGTTAAGTAAAACTAATTTACAACATTACATAACTTGACTTGAAAAGAAAATTACATATTAGATATTGAATATTTTAGTTTGATTACATACCAAATTTTTTACGTAGCTTTGACTATATATATATAATTTTTAATTGAATATATCCACCAAGTCTGTTAACGAGTTCTTAAATAACCTTTACCAAACTATTCACGATTTTAATGACTCGAGTTTATACAAGTTTCAATTCGACTCTTTTAGTAAACATACCTGAATTTAAAGTTTGAACTTGACTTGCTTAACTAACGATATGCATTCAAACAAACTCAAACCTAAAATCTTGATGAGAGTATCGATTTATTTGCAGCCCTACCTGCACATGGGGTACAAAATAGATCAAGTAAGCCACTTTTTTTAATGGTGAGCTACTCTCTATTAATTATTTGGGTGTAAACATGGAGGTAAATACAAAAATCGTTGGTCAACAATTTATTTTAAGTAAAGACACTTTTATGCTGATTAAGTTAATGGATGAAAAAAACCTCATCGTTCTTTCCAAAAAATTGGATTAATTCAAGGGGGAATTAATTATAAAGGCCCAGTGACCACCCAACATTAAGCAATAAGGCCTACAGTCAACTAATATGTAATTGTCTAGTTACTCACCCAACTAGTACGGGGAAGAACAAACGTAAAAGCCCTGCAACTTCCACTAACAAATACACGTGTCTCTCTCCATCAACAAAAGTCAAATCATCTGAACACATGAATATACATTAAATAAATTCAAAATAAAAACATTTCCTCTCTCCTTTATGCAACCGATGTAATTGCTTTTAGTGCTTATACACTAGTGTCTCCTCTGTTCATCTTCATCATTCCACAGTAGTATAATTCAAAAAAATTACATTTCCCCTCACCTAATACGATAGATGTATTTGCTCTTTCCTCTTCTCCTTCTCTGTAAAATTCAATTTTCACCCTATCTCACTGTGTTCTCCTTTTGTTTACGCCTCTCTTCCACTTCAGATCTTAGTCTCTCTACCTCTTTCTTAATCAATACCCTCTCTCTTACTACCTCTACACAAGAAAAAGAAAAGCAATCGAAACCCGTACACGTGGAAAGAAGTCCGGCGACACCAATATTGCTACTGAGAAGAATGGCAATCAAAACAAACAATAATGCCGACTAGTTAGGAGCAAAAGTTAGAGACAAAGACTAATTAAAGGTACTTGTTCTTCTTGAATTCTATGAATGGATTAATTTCTTTAGAATTGGGTAAGTAAATTCTAGGGTTGTTGTGGTATTCCTAGTTTTCTTCATCTGTAACGTAGGAAGGCAATTAATTACCATATTTTCTGGTGTGGTGGGGTCCAATATTCTTGCACTAGGGACTGATGTGTCATTTGACACAACATCAGGTGCTTTCACTAAATGTAATGCTGGATTGAGCTTCAAAAATGCTAACCTCATTACTTCTTCGAACATTACTTCATCAAATAATATACAGAATAATTTATTTATTGCACTAATAGTCCATATTTTAGAAAAATTTGCACTGCTGGTCCCTGTATTATGAACTAATGGTCCCTATATTATGATACAGTTTCACTATATGCCCATGTATAATGAAATATTACAGTAGTGGTCCTTGTTTTATTAAAAATTACACTATTAGTGGTCCCTGTATGATGAAATAATTGCATTAAAGGTCCAAATATGAGTTTATTGTGTTAATTGCGCTCTAAGTAAAGGTCCAATATATTAATATTTTTGAGTTAATTACTTATAATGCCTCGTTTACCTCTCACAAGTATTGGCTAAAGAAGTGAAGAAAATTGCTGCTCTACATAGTGATGTACTTACTGCAACTGTTGTGAAGGTAGAAACTATAATCGGAGATGTTGAAGGTGCTGAGAATGTGGCTCACTCCCTTGCTTCCCTTTCGCTTGATCAACTATCTATCCAGTAATGTATTATTTATGTCATGTAAATCCTGAAATATCTGTCAAGTGAAACTTTCAACTCATGCATTTCTAAATTCTTGTCAAATGATACTCATATTTGATGCATTTTGGAATTTTATCAAGTGATGGTTAAAAAAACATATTTGAGATTGTGAATAAGTAATTGATGTGTTGTTACAGGTTTTGTAAAAGCTTTGATTGTTGAGGAAAATGGCTACCAGGTACTGGAGATGCAGCAGAAAGAACGAAAGTAGCAACTGATACAGCTGCTAAAGGTCTTAGCCGTGCTCAAAGTGAACGTGCAGCAGCCGTTCGAAATGTGAATGCATATGGTCAAACAAAATAGGGACACAGTAGGTGGCAAGCTAAGAGACAAATGTATTTAATGAGTACTGATAAACAAGTTAGATTAGGTGAACGAAAAGATACTAATAATTTAATCTCCACTATGAAGCAACTTATATAGGTTCATTAGATAGTGGTGTTTTTTATTGAATTAAATAATGGAGCTTTCGTTAGTTGATTTAAGAAAGTTTTTGTTTGATTATATGAAATTAGTTGATTGTTATCATGACTTATTTTTCTGACTAATAATATTTGATCCATGATTTGAATGCGAGACAACCATTTTTGTAATCATCAGATTATATCACTGTCGGTCCTCAACAGAAATGAATAAAGATTGATAGACATAGACTGTTAAACAATCTGTTACTTTACTTTAAATAACTTCTCACACAACCACTTAAGATGCTGTAATAGATAGAAACAGGTGGTTATAATAGGTGGCGATTACAAAAATAATGGGTGCACCCCCTGAGTGCATACCCAGTTACGAAGCAATGGGGGCATACCCAATTACAATAATGGGTGTATGCCCAATAACAATAAGTTACCTAATTTGATCTTACGTTAGTAGCGATTGTCATAAACAATGGGTGTGTACCCAATTCAACTAGAATCAGTGAATACCCGCCGTTACAAATCAAAGGCGGCATACCGAATTTCAGTAACGGGTGTATACCCAAGCACACTAATTGTTATATGAAACAAATCCCAAGAAAAGCTACCCAAATTACATAGAATTGGTGTATACCCTAGAACATAAGAACTAACACATTAACCCTAACAACCTGACCCCTACCCCTAAAACGTAAACACTTGGGGCTTACGCAATTTGAACTTATGTATTACCGATTGTTATATAAAATGGTTGGGTACCCAGTTCAAGTATAATGTGTGTATACCCTAACACTAAAACGTAAACACGGGAGGTTTCCTAAAACTGAACACAACTACAAAAACATTGGTTGTACACCCATTTCCATTTGTATTACTGTATCGGTTAATCAAAATGTGACCAGCACACAAATACATATGGGTGTAATCCCTAAATCCATGATGTTTAGTTTGAGAATGCGAAAGATACTATATTGAAGTGACTTCTAAGTTTGGGTATACACCCATTGTTTCAGTATTGGGTTTGGACATATATATGTGTGTGTGTGTGTGTTTTTATACACATTAAGAGATATGGGTATATGCTCATCCAGAGATCTGTGTATATACCCATCGAGAGATATATCAACAACTATTCCTAGGTTTTATTCGTTTGAGATGCACTACTAATGATGTTATTGGGTAACTACCGATTGTCATAACTGTCGCTAGTGGGAAGCAAATGTGTATTTAGAAAGTAAACAATTATAAATCCATATTTCTTTTTCACTGTCGATTATAAATCTATATAACTTTGGTACCCTTGTTTGTTATCATTTTCATACACAATTAGTGTGATTGGGTATATACGAATTATCAAAATTGGGTAGGTTGCTATTGAGTTGTAACTTGGGTAATACCCCGATTCTACTAGAATTGGGTATACACACATTGTATATAACAATCGGCTATACGTAAGTTCAAATTGGGTAACCCCCCAATGTTTACGTTATAGAGTTAGGGTTAGGTTTTTGGGGTCACTGAGTAAGGTTTTATGGTTTAGCGTATACACACATATGTATTGTTGTGTCAAGACACATTTCGATTAATCTATACAGTAATACAAATGGAAATGGGTGAACACCCAATAGGTTCTTATGGTTTTATGGTTTAGGTTATACACCCAATAATGTTTTCATACATAGGGGTATACACAATAAATGGAAAAAGAATACAAAATGATATGGAATTGGGTATGTCTCCACTGATATGTAACTTTGATATAAACCGATTCAATGTATCTTTGGTATCATGGTTTGCAATCAATTTCATACACAATTAGTTTGATTCGGTATACACCAATTATCGAATTTGGGTATGCCGTCATTGAGTTGTAACTTGGGTATACCCCTAGTCTACTCGAATTGGGTACACAGCTATTGTATATAACAATCGTTAATACGTAAGTTCATATTGGGTAACCCCCCCCCCTAATGTTTACATGTTATGGTTAGGGTTTAGGTTTTTAGGGTCACTGGATAAGTTTCCATGGTTTAGGGTGTACCCAAATGTACCAGAGGTAGTTATAAGAGGTGCTTGTTTTAAAAGAAGTGGTTATAAGATATACCTATTTGGGTGTATACCCATTGGGAGGTACGTACAATATAATATATCAATACGAATTGTAATAGTGGGTATATACCAATTGTGAAACATATGGTTGAGATACACTACTAATTAATAACTACTAGATGCGGTACTTGGTGTTTAACCATTTGGGTATATACCAGAGGTGGTTATGAGATACACCCATTTGGGTATATACCCATTGTGGTACGTACAATATACTATAAAAGTACGACGTGTAGTAGTAGGTATATTCTTATTATATATGTATATACTTATTGTGAAACACATGATTGAGATGCACTACTAATGGGTAACTACTAGATGTGATACTTGTTATTTACTCATTTGATATATACCAGAGGTGGTTATAAGAGGTGCTTATTTTACAAGAGGTGGTTATAAGATATACCTATTTCGGTGTATACCAGGAGGGGGTACGTACAATATAATATATCAATACGAACTATAATAATGGGTATATACCAATTATGTCTGTATATACCAATTGGGAAACATATGGTTGAGATACACTACTAATGGATAACTACTAGATGCGGTAATTGGTGTTTACCCATTTGGGTATATACCATAGATGGTTAAAATAAGTGGTTATAAGATACACCTATTTGGGTACGTACAATATACTATAACAATATGACATGTAGTACTAGGTATATTCCTATTATATATGTATATACTTATTGTGAAACACATGATTGAGATGAACTACTAATGGGTAACTGCTAGATGTGATACTTGGTATTTATTCATTTGATATGTACCAGAGTGGTTATAAGAGGTGCTTATTTTACAAGAGGTTGTTATAAGATATACCTATTTGGATGAATACCCTTTGGGTGTACGTACAATATAATATATCAATACAAATTGTAATAGTGGATATATACCAACTATGTTCGTATATATCAGTTGTGAAATATATGGTTGAGACACACTACTAATGGGTAACTACTAGATGAGGTACTTAGTGTTTGCCCATTTATGTATATGCCTTATAAGATGTGGTTATAAGATATATCCACAATACAAAGCTATTGTACCCGGTGAAATGATCTTGATGGCCGTATGCCCAACCATTTCCAGTGGGTGTATACCCAAAGGAAGTTGATGGACGTATACCCAACCCTACATATTATCAAAGAAATGATAGAGTGGGTGTATACCAAAACGTAGTTGATGGGCGTATTCCCAACCATACGTAATATCACTTGCGGTAAAGTTGATCTTGATGGGCGCATGCCCAACCATTACCAATGGGTGTATACTGAAAAGGAAGTCGATGGGCGTATACCAAACCCTACATAATATCAAATACGGAAAAGATGATCTTGATGGGCGCCCTATAAATAACTCCGTCATTATTGGTGACAAAACGGGTACGCACCCACTCAATGGCTGTATACCGAATACCCAACCCTATGTAATGTCAAAGACGGAAAGATGATGTTGATGGTTATAAGAGGTGCTTATTTTACAAGAGGTTGTTATAACTACTAGATGTGGTATTTGGTGTTTTCTCATTTAGGTATATACCAGAGTTAGTTATAAGAGGTGGTTATAAGATATACCCACAATACGAAGCTATTGTACCCGGTGAAATGATCTTGATGACTGTATGCCCAACCATTTCTAGTGGATGTATACCCAAAAGGAAGTTGATTGGCGTATACCTAGACCTACATAGTATCAAAGAAATGATAGAGTGGGTGTATACCAAAACATAGTTGATGGGCGTATGCCCAACCATACATAAGGTCACTTGCAGTAAAGTTGATCTTGATGGGTGCATGCCCACCCATTACCAATGGGTGTATACTCAAAAGAAAGTTGATGGGCGTATACCAAACCCTACATAATATCAAATACAGAAAAGATGATCTTGATGGGCGCCCTATAAATAACTCCGTCATTATTGGTGACAAAACGGGTACCCACCCACTCAATGGGTGTATACCGAATACCCAACCCTATGTAATGTCAAAGACGGAAAGATGATGTTGATGGTTATAAGAGGTGCTTATTTTACAAGAGGTTGTTATAACTACTAGATGTGGTACTTGGTGTTTTCTCATTTAGGTATATACCATAGGTCGTTATAAGAGGTGGTTATAAGATATACCCACAATACGAAGCTATTGTACCCGGTGAAATGATCTTGATGACTGTATGCCCAACCATTTCTAATGGATGTATACCCAAAAGGAAGTTGATTGGCGTATACCCAACCCTACATAGTATCAAAGAAATGATAGAGTGGGTGTATACCAAAACATAGTTGATGGGCGTATGCCCAACCATACCTAAGGTCACTTGCAGTAAAGTTGATCTTGATGGGCGCATTCCCACCCATTACCAATGGGTGTATACTCAAAAGAAAGTTGATGGACGTATACCCAACACTACATAATGTCAAATACGGAAAAGATGATCTTGATGGGCGCCCTATATATAACTCAGACATTATTGGTGACAAAATGGGTGCCCACCCAATCAAAATGCTTGACTAGTAATTTTGAATTGGTGTATTGTAAAAGTAGTTGATGGGCGTATTCCCAACCATACATAAGGTCACTTGCGGGAAGGATGATTTGGATGGGCGTATGCCCAAACATTTCCAAATGGGTGTATACCTAAAAAGAAGTTGATTGGCGTATACCCAACCCTACGTAATGTCAAAGACAGAAAGATGATGTTGATGGACGAATTAGAAATAACTCGGTCAATATTGATAACAGAAACAGGTGCGCATCCACTCCAAATGCTTCACTAGTAATTTTGAGTGGGTGTATAACAAACCATATTTGATGGGCGTATGCCCAACCATAGATAATGCCATTTTGCAGGAAAGATTACAAAAGATACTATATTAAAGAACAATTAATGAATTTGAGTATACACCCATTTTGTTTAATATACCCACAGGGATATGTATTGCCAATATCTTAAATATATTTTAGTGTGTATATACCCCTAGAGACTTGTCAATTATACAACTGTGTGTGGTAAAATGTTGTTTTACTAAACTACAAAGGGTACATTGCAAAATAAAATAAAATTATCTTTTATGAACCATTGAGCCATTAGCTAAAGAACTACTTGCCTAGAAGAAGGTTGATTGATAGGTTTAATTACATTCACATCAAATAGGATTAAATTGATGAACCACAAGAGGGAGGAAACCAAATTTTCACATTAAAAATTTAAAAAGAAGTACAACATCAAGTAGAGCAAGGAAATTATAAATAATAATCATCACAATTATTTGGGCAAATAATATGTCAATGTCAACTAATAGGAACACATAAGAATTGCAAACTTTTCCCCTGTATATTGTCTAATAGTCTTCCCATGAACTGATCCATGAACTGATCCGGAGAGAACTGTGACTAGGACCCACTTGGCGGCGGCGAAAGGGAATCCAAATTGCGATATCGCTTATGTCCGGTTCCGAGACAATAAGCTACTGATTTGCGTGGCCGTCTCACATAAATCCTAAAGCTTCTTTTGGCAACTGAAAAAGAGTCTGCACAAGTATATCATATTTAAAAACAAACTATGGGGACCTATGGTGCAATTAACTAAAACAAATGAAGCACAAAGCAATTAAAACTCTGGAAAGAAGTTTGAGAACTGATATGAGTTCCACCATAAACAAAAACTAACTTTCCATCATATGATTAATTAATACTCCTACTATAATAAGTCAGGATTTACCGAATGATTAATACAAACCAAATAAAACTAAACAATTCTGTAGATTTGCCGTCAGAAGTTAGAACATGCTCGATCTAGGAACCAAAAACATATTTATTATTAAGTCCTTCTTAAAAAAAATGCGCTGTATATCCCAATATAATGCAATAAGCTTAATTACAAAAGACAATGAATAAGCTTCTTAGGAGCAAAGGGATGCTTTTACAGGGTTAAAGAGATACTAAAAGCCATGACCAGGAACAAAGGAATCTATTGAAAGACAAAAGAACCTTATGAATGAAGCTCAAATATGCATGCAACAATCGAACTAAATCCAATACAATTTCTAGATTCAACATAACAAATTTGTAAATTCATCATCATAAAACAACTAAAACAAAACCAAATCTCATTTCATCTCATCTCGCTAAGTAATAATTAAAACCACAATATACCAAAAAAATTACATACATATAAGGTAAATAAGCACTATACAGTTTACATTTTTGCACAACAGATATAAAACACATCTATAGAAAAAAAGAAAGAAATGTGAATTGGTAGATAATGATATTTATTGATTAAAAAAGAATATAATAATGACTTTTTTGACTGATTAAAGAAGAATCACTCACCGAAATTATCAAGATGCTCCATTAAAACTGATCTTATAGAATCTTCATATAAGCAATATATGATACAACCTGAGAAATCTCTATTTGAAGAGAGAATGAGTTGTATCCATTATTCTTCTACAATAACAAACCAATTTTCGGATTTCTACCGTTTGATGACTCACCAATATCTAGCGATAAAATTTTCCCGGACTGGGTTTCTTTCATTAATCTGCTAGGCGAAGGATTAATTATCACTGGTAGATCCTTCTACACTTCATTAGATACGGCCGAAACTTGTATCTGAAGTAGCTTAGAAGAAGAGTTTCCAACTATTTCTTTCCCATTTGAAGAAGGTGTAGGATGTTTTGCTTTATCTGACCATCCAATATTTCTTATGCATGAGAGCGGCTTTGTGAGTGCGACGACGAGGTCATTTGGAGAGAGTGGTGCGGTGGTTTACTGGTAACTAGAACCCTAACATTTAATAACCCAATTGAAATATTGTGACTACTCACTTAATCAATTGAAATGAGCAGAGAGGGAAAATTCAAATTTGAATTTCAAAAAATAAGAGAAACCTAGCGTGTATTAGATATCTGAAGTAAGAAAGAGATAAAAGGTGTAAGAATGTGTAAGTCTGCAGTGTCGTACTGGAAGGAGAGAGGGAGAAGAGGACTTTGGTTACCAGGCCTTTAAAAGAAGTATTAGGCCTTAAAAGCATTTGATTTGTAAACAGGCCTTTGAATAGAATGTTTGCACTTAGTTGGGCCGGTTTTTGATATTTCCTCTTAATTCAAATCCGGCCGATATACAATAGACTGGTCCGAGAAAATATAAATCCATATAATACCGGTCCAATACGGACCTTGGACAGAATGACTCAGGAAGACCCAATCCTCATTTCTTTGCATACCCTGCAAATATAAGTCATAGCCCAATTGCAATATTTATCTAGAGGAATGTCAACAGCGCGTTATCAAATGCTGCACGTTGAGAACATATTGGATAATTTGAATAGTCAAGTTGACTATTGAGATAACATTAACATGCAATGCATTTTCCTGTTTTAAGGAACCACTAAGTAAGAAACGTTAAGAACAAATCAAAGTAAAATACTACATCTTGAAAGGACATACTTTTTAAGGTTGAAAGTCGAATCCTTTGTTATTAAATTTTATCGTAATTATACACGGTTTAATGAAATTACAAAAATGGCATAATTTGCAGCAACTTGTAGCATTATTTAAAAAAGTAGTAGGAGTAACAGAAGTAATTTAAATAGTCTTTTCATATAGGAAATGATGCAACAAACATTAATCATCTTCTACTCCTATCAATTCAACAAGAAATGGCAAAAGCTTTTGTAAATTTCCTAAAACACAGGATCCCAAGCCCACTCCACGAGGAACAAGGTCTCTTGGTTTGCATTACAGATGTTAATTACATCCGGGAAGAACTTGAACAGATCGAGGCATTTTTAAGCGCTGCTGATGTACAAGAAGAGAAAGACCTCGAGGTGCGAGTATGGCTTGATCAACTCCGAGAGATTGCTTATGACGCTGAAGATATCCTCGACAAAATTGTTCATATTAGCAGGGATGAATCAAGAGTTCCGAAGCAAATTGCTTCTGAATTACAAAGTATCAAAATCAGAATTGACATTGTTACACGAGGCAATGAGAGGTACAAGTCCAGATATACCCCTTCTGAACAAGGTGTAAGCTCTGGAGGTGATTTGAGGCTACAAGAAGATGTGGAACTGGTGGGGCTTGAAAAGCCAAAACAAGAGCTTATCAGATGGCTTCTTTCTGATGATCCCGAAGTCAAACTATGTTCCGTTTTTGGTGAATCTGGATTGGGCAAAACTACCCTTGTGAAAAATGTTTACGATAATGCAACGGTTAATAAACATTTTGAAGTTCGTTTGTGGATTAACGTTTCAAAGATAGATGATGTTCGATACGGATTACTAGATATCGTCATGCAGTTGTGTGAGCAAATTCCTGCGAAATCTTATCAGCAAATAATGGGGATGAGCAATAATAACCTAATAAAGGGTATCATTTCGATCCTTAATGAGGATAAACGATATATCATTGTCGTAGATGGTGTGTGTGAAATGAATGTTTGGACAGTTATCAAAACTGCATTTCCTGATAATAGATGTGGAAGCCGCATCGTGATTACCACGTCCCATGATGAAATAGGACAAGAACCTGGTACTAGTGTCCTTCGTTTGAAGCCTTTAACTCAACAAGAATCTTGGATTCTCTTCTGCAAAAATGTATTCCCTAATAATATCTCATGCCCTCCCCATTTGTTGGATATTTCGAGAAAAATCTTGAATCATTGTGATGGTGTACCACTTTCTGTCCTGTTAATTGGTGGTGTATTGGGTAGCAAAAAAAGCGTCAACATCGAAGAATGGCGAATTCTTCTTTGTAAAGTTACGGAGCGTAATGGGAAAACGGAGAGAATACAAGAATTACTCTCCCTTGCTTACTATGATTTGCCTAGGTATCTAAAACGATGTTTGTTATACTTGAGCATTTTTCCGGAGGGTCACATTATCGATAAGACAACGGTGATACGACTTTGGGCAGCTGAAGGTTTTTTGCAGACGAAAGAAGGAAAGACAAAAGAAGAAGTTGGAGAGAGATATCTCAACGAACTTGCTAACAGAAACTTTGTCCAAGTTGAGGATAGATTTGTTGATGGAAGAATGAGTACATGTTCTATCCGTGGTTTTATCCTTGATCTAATTATTCTCAAGGGAAGACAATGGAATATCGGTACCATAATCAATACAAGTGATACGAGGTGGCCTTCTAAGGTACGACGTCTTTCAATTCAATATTCCATGGGACTTGTCCTCGATTCAAGTCTAGAATATTTTCTATCGGATCCTCGTAAGGACTCCATTGAACGTAGACACGGGAATCACAGGTTTGGAAATCTTCGTTCTATACTTCTTTTTGGTAATAGAGTTTCTATGACTAGAAATTTTGTATTCAAGTTTTTAAAGGGCTTTTCCACGCTAATCGTTCTCAAGGTAATAGACCTCAGAGATTCCTCACTTGAAAAAATCCCCGAGGGTATTTTCGAATTAGTTAACCTTAGGTATCTAAATCTAAGCCGATCGAATGTTAAACATGTCCCGAAATCCATAGGAAAGCTTCAGAACCTGGAATACTTGGATCTTAAGAATACTAAAGTTAAAATGTTGCCTGTTGAGATTCTGAAGCTTCAAAGACTAGAGCATCTCCTTGCGAATCGCCATGAGCCGGGATACATACGTGGGTTCGGCGCCCCATCGAATATTGGCACCATGGTGTCTCTCCAAAAGTTGGCTGATATTAAAGTTGATGACTCAAAATTAGTAAGGGAGATTGGGAAGCTAACGCAGTTAAGATATTTGGGTGTAACAAGTTTGAGAAAAAAAGATGGAAAGGATCTTTGTTCCTCATTGGAAAAGCTTACAAATCTCCTAAGTTTGTCTATCAATGCACTACAACAAAAGGATTTTATTGATATTCAATATCCAATATCTCCAACTCCTCCACTCCTTCGATCGTTACAAATAGGGGGGCCTTTGGTAAGAATACCAATGTGGATACAATCTCTTCACAATTTGGCCACCTTATATCTGTATCAGAGCGCGTTAAGGGAAAATCTACTAGATTCTCTTGCAAATTTGCCAAATTTAGGTGAACTTGGAATTGTTGGAGCTTATAATGGAACAGAATTACGGTTCAAAACTGGATCGTTTAAGAAGCTCAAAATATTGAAGCTTCAAGAATTACACGGTTTACGAAAGCTAATTGTGGATGAAGTTTCAATGCCTAAACTGGAGGAGCTACAGATAACTCGAAACAAAATATTGGAGTTTCCCTTGGGCATTGAACATCTAACCAAGCTTCAATTTCTTCACTTGAAAGATATGGAAGGTGAACTGATAAAGATATTAGAGAACGGTGACAAAAAGAGTGAGAATTACTGTAAGATTGCTCACATCGCTCGTGTTTTGATAGATTAATCTTGGCGAAAATGAATAATCTCGTAATCACTTCTTTCTCTCGATTTTTGCTAAATTGATATTGTCAATGGCACTTTTAATGGATCCTCTCATTATAATCACTTTCTTGTCTGTGGAGAAACTGTCTCAACCGGTCTGTTGTTCTAAATTTGTTTGTTTACCTTTTCTGTTTTTGTTTCCTTTTTAAGGAGGGTGGGCATTCTTTTGATTCTTAATCTTATCTTAATCTTATCCTAATCTTACCTTTTGCTTTTGTTTAAATTATAAGAAATCTTTTGTTTCATTCTTTTATTCATTTTCTTGTAGCCAAATCAATAATAAACTAATTTTTTAACGCGTCAACAATCACATTTGGTACATATCTCATTAAATTAATCTTTCTAAGCACGTTTTAAAATCTAAACAAAAATGTAAATATATAGGGTTTTCTTCTATCAAATATTTTTTGTAATATTAAACTTCAAAACAAAAATCTTTAAGATTTTAAAATTATAAACTAAGTTTGATAACATACTTTTCAAAATTTGCAAAAACTACTAATTGAAATTTATAGAAATTTACCAATTTGCTAACAAATTCCTATTTTTTCTAGAATTGCAGAAAGAACCACATATAGATATTATGATTTTTGGTAAGTAAAAACTTATCTCTTCGAGGGAAGTCATCTGATAAGATACTTTATCTCTGAATTAGGCCCATCTTTCTATTATACTGAGCTGCAACACTCGTGCTTGTAAGTTACTTCAAATTTATACTCTTTGTGCATAGTGAAAATATACTATGCTCGTTATAGCCAGCATCGTTAGAGAATAAATCTATCAAACTGCCTTAACCTGGCCAATTGTTCAACCATAAACTTGTTTATATACCATTACCTGCTATATGAACCACAAACTTCCATACTAAAAATTGTATATTCAATATTTTTCTCTAACACCGAGCAATATCACAAGAAAGCTTTACACTCCAAATACTCTTTGCTTTGGTAAATTCTTTTCCACCCTATCTAACCAGATAAACTTGACTTTAGTGTAAATATTTGTTTCAATATACCAACTTGATTCAGAGTCTTGATAGATGGTACTCCTAGTCCTAACTCTTCTTTAAAAGAATAGACAGAACTCCACTTAACCTATGCTACATTTGCATTACTTCCACCTCCTTTTTATAAGAATGTTGAAAATATCCTTTCAATTGCCTTTATTACTCTACTTGAGATCATGAATATTGATGTCTAATATCTAACAATACTTGCTAAAACAGCTTGAGTCAGCTATAATTTCTCACCAAAAGACAAACACATTGAAGTCCAATGAGTGATTCTTTTGGCTATTTTATTCTTTAGTACTAGGCAATCTGATGCACTCAGTTTTACAACCATTAAAGGGACGCCAAGATATCTGATAGGTAAACTACCTTTATAACTTGCACCAAATCACATATCTCCTCTTTTATTCCAACATTAACTCCACCAAAAAAAAAAAAACTTTTACCCAAACAAGTTATCTACTAAATGGATATTGTTTTGGTATAGAGGTTTATTAGTAATATATTGGTTTGGTGTAGAATTATTCTTTCCAATTATCAAAACAAGTTCTTAGAGTGCAAAAGTGACTTAAACGGTGCTGCTGAATATTCCTAACCTGGAAGACATAAATAAAGTATGTTTGCTTTATGTGTTTTGGAGGATATATAAGAAAGTTAACAAAGTATGGAATTAATGGGTTCATACAAATTTGATCAAAGAAAAGTGCATATAGAGTCTAAAATGTAAACAAGATTCAACTCGAATTTGGAAAAAACTAATGAAAAAAGTTAGAAATTGTGCTTATAATTTCATTACACATGAAGTTAAAAATGGTTTAAATACTTATGTCATATGTGATAGATGGATCAAGGGACTAGATATCAAAACTATGTTTCTTAAAAATGTTATTAAGAAGGTCTTTTTTTGTTATGTGGGTTCTAGGCTAGCTCACGCCCACCCAACTAATACCACGGAGACTATGCATGCCTCCCCAAAAGACAAACAAATTGAAGTCCAGTGAGTGATTCTTTTGGCTATTTTATTCTTCAATACTAGACAATCTGATGCACTCAGTTTTACAACCATTAAAGGAACACCAAGATATCTGATAGGTAAACTACCTTTATAACTTGCATCAAATCACATATCTCCTCTTTTATTCCAACATTAACTCCACCAAAACAAAAATATTTTACCCGAACAAGTTATCTACTAACTGGATGTTGTTTTGGTATAGAGGTTTACTATTATTTAGTAATATATTGGTTTGGTGTAGAATTATTCTTTCCAATTATCAAAATAAGTTCTTAGAGTGCAAAAGTGACTTAAACGGTGCTGCTAAATATTCCTAACCTGGAAGACATAAATAAAGTGTGTTTACTTTATGTATTTTGGAGGATATATAATAACGTTAACAAAGTATAGAATTAATGGGTTCATACAAATTTGATTAAATAAAAGTGCATATGGAGTCTAAAATTCAAACAAGATTCAACTCAAATTTGGAAAAAACTAATGTAAAAAGTTAGAAATTGTGCTTATAATTTCATTACACATGAAGTTAAAAATGGTTTGAGTACTTGTGTTATATATGATATATGGATCAAGGGACTAGATATCAAAACTATGCTTCTTAAAAATGTTATTAAGAAGGTTTTTTTTTGTTATGTGGGTTCTAGGCTTAGCTCACGCCCACCCAACTAATCCTACGGAGAATATGCCCGCCCCAAGCATACCACCCAGGTGGGTCAAAACTAGGTGTTTAAGGAGTGATTCGAACCCTGTACCTCTTGGTCGAGAGACATGGTCCTAACCAGTTGTGCTAACCCAAGTGGTTATAAAGAAGGTCTTTGATATAATTAGAATGTTGCATCCTGTATGATCAATAACAACATATAGTATTTCGCACCTTTGAATAGAGATTTGAGCAGTTATTTGAATGATTTAGTTATATTTTTATCTGAAGACAACATAACTTGGAATGAAAATATTAAAGGCATATTCTTTTTCAAGAAAACTCTTACTAATATAAGGTGTGTTATATAGAAATTTTATATTTTATTAATTTAACTATACATGTACACACACACACACACACACACATATATATATATATATATATATATATCCATACTATCTAATCTAGTTACATGGTTTAAGTTATGTGATTGGTTCTGTATGGAGAGTTGTTGGTGATTGAAATCATGGAGATTTGTCAAACTTGATTTATGGAGAAATTGATGTGCTGACTTGATATGGGAGATCTTTATTTACTATTGATGTGTTGACTTGGTATGAAATATCATTACTTAATATGCCTCCTCAAGATAGACGTGGTGTCAAGAACGGCTAACTTGTGACTATGTTGTTGATGAAGTTGTCGAGATAATGGTTTTGTTAGAGAATCTGCTAACCGATTTGTCGAATGTGAATGAGCCACTTGGAGTTCTTTATTAAATACTTGTTCACTGACATACAAAAAATTGATTTCAATGTGTTTTTTTGTCAGTTTATATTACAAAACCAGATTATCCTACATCGTTGTTATTTAAAAGATTAGAAATAAATAAAAAGGATTCAACACAGTTTCTTCACCCCAATTTGAGAGATCCAGATTCCTTTAGACACATTTAGTCAAAATGTCAGCCACACCATTAAGTTCTCTTTTAACATGTAAGATTTTCCATGTGCGGAATTTTTTCATCCATTTCTTGATCATTGTTTCGATTCTCCAATCAATTCTCTTTTCTTTGTTAATGCCTTGAATAATTTCAAGGTTGTCAAATTAGAATGAGAAACTCTGAAGGTTATGACCACAATGTGTTTCACTCGTGAGTGAAACTTGGAATTTGCACATAGATACGTAGCACCTACATTGTCACAGTAAATTGTTGGAGTTTTCTTAATGTACAAATGAAGTAGTTTTTGGATCCAATTAAGTTGTGCAACGACCGAGGCTACTGCACAATATTCAACCTTGGTGGATGTGCGAGCTACCATTCATTGTTTCTTTGTTGATTGTCTGATATGAGACAACCAAAGTGTGTTACATAGGCTGATGTTGAGCGAGGATCAACCAAGTCACCCGCCCAATCTGCATCAAATAGTCATATACGTGAGATTTAGAATATTTTCGAAATAAAGAAACAATGATTTTTTGTTTGCTTGAGACAACGAAGGATTCATTTGACGACATTCCAGTGGTTCTCGATTGAGTATGCATAAACTGGGATAATTTGTTAACTGCATAAGCGAAATCTGATCTTGTGAGAGACAAATATTGAAGTGCTCTGAAAGTTTTTAGATAATTAGTTGCATATGTAGGTGGACTTCCATGTTTTAGAGTTAACAAAGAAGAAGTCGATAGTGGGAATGAACTCCTTTGGCATCATGCATTTTTATTTGGTTAAAGTATCCAGAATGTATTTCCTTTGCGATAGTAGTATTTGTAGTTGGAATTATTTCTACACCAAGAAAATAATCTAACACACCGAGATCTTTTATGGAGAATCGTGTGACTAATTGTTGGGTTATATACTATATTAAAAAGTTTTTACTATATGTCAACCCAATATCATCTACATATATAAAAGATAAATTAATTGGTTATCTTGGTGTAGAATAAAAAGTGAAGCATGATTTGAGTTGATAAATTTAATTTGGAGAAGGAATATTTTAAGTTCATATACCAAGCACGGGGTGCTTGTTTGAGACCATAAACTTCCTTTTGAAGTCGACAAATATGTGTTTCATTATGGTTGCTAATGATTCCATTAGGTTGCATCATACACACATCCTCTGTTAATGTGCCTTGCAAAAAGACGACGTTAACATCTAGTTTATAGAGTCCAACCATAATGAACTGCAATACTTAGCATTAAATGGATTATTGTCGGCTTGACAATTGGGCTAAAGTTTGATGTACAGTCGAATCACGATCTTTGGTGAAATCCTTTAGCATCTAATCGCGCTTTGTATCGTTGAATTGATCCATATGCATTTATTTCAATCCTAAAAATCCATTTGCATCCAATAATGTTTGAAATATTTTTATTAGGAACGAGGGTCCAGGTTTGATTACGAATAAGAACATCAAATTCCTCACTCATTGCCTTGCGCCATCTTGGTATTTTTAATTCTTGGGAAAGGCAAGTGGATTCGATAGGAGGTTACGAAAGTTGAGTATGGAGAGAAGTTTTATGGGAGGTTTAGATATGTTATTTTTTCCTTGAGTGGTCATCGAATGAAGAGAATTAGAATGTAATATAACAGATGGATTTGTGTTTACCTGTAGATCTTTAAAGGCGGGAGTTGTCCTTGCTAAATGTGCGACTTCATATCTATTTGATGAGTTGTTGTGGCCTAGATTTGGTGAGCGTTGATCAGTTTCTATTTTTTCCTATATGATAGTGTTTAGTGTTGTTCCCGGGGTAAAACTTGTCGAGGTAATGGGTATGGAATGGCTCTAGGGGTGCACTAGTTATACTTGGTAAAAAGGGACGAGTATGGTGATTTGTTGGTGTACATTATATATTTCCAAAGTTACATGACATCGGTTAGTGAAACTTGAAAATATGTCAGTGGTGTTTGGTAGATATCAAGACTTGGTGTGTATCTGATTGTATTAGATGAAAACCAATTGGTACGATAGTTAGATTTATTAACGTGAGATTTTGAAAAAGGATTTTTATATTCGATAAACTGTATATGACGAGAAATAAAGACTTTTTATATGCATATCAAAACACTTGTAAGCATTGTGTTGAAGCGAGAAGCCAACAGAAACACAAGGTTGAGATTTAGATTCTAACTTGTTCGAGTTATAAGGTTTTACCCACAGAAAATAGAGATATCCAAAAATTCTTATTTTTTTTATATAAAGAACTTTCATGAAATAGAAGTTCAAACGAAGATTTATTATTGAGCGAAATTGATCTCATGCGATTAATTAATTACACGGCCGTTTGACATGCATAAGACCAAAAAAGAGATGGTTTCGAGGCTTTATCTAGAATAGTGAGGATTGTTCAAGTATGTGACAATGTCTCTTTTTAACTAACCCTTTAATTGATTAGTGGAAAAAGTGGCTCTATTAGATGCCCGATTCCATTTTTTATTTGAACGAGTTGCAAGCAATATATATATATATATATATATAAGTTTGTATATAAAGTGTGAATTTTAGTTCGAATTTTTTTCCACAAGTTATTTAAAGTGTAAAAATATTGGAGTTGCATCTGATTTTAATTTGATAGGAAATAGACAAACATAACGTGTATACTGATCGACAACCATAATTTAATGAAAAAAAATTAACGACAGAATTAGTGGGTGTTGGTCCCCAAATATTGGAATTAATAGTTTCTATAGGAGATAAAGTGGTCACCGTAGATTCCCCAAGAGGAAGACGATGGCTTATATTATTTAAATATGTAATGCAATGAGAAACCTTATTAGGTGACGTGGGTAAAGAGAATGTATTAATTAAAGTACGTAATGTGCGATTATTTCGATGACCTAAATGATCATATGCCGATTTTAAAGAGTGGTGGATATGGCCGTATGAACTTGAGGAGTGATGGTCATCCTAGAGGTGACAATTACTCTGACCTTTGACCAACGCTGCTCCTGTCTTCAACTCCTTCACAGAAAAACACGACTGAAAAGATTCAAATTGACGTTTTGTTATGAGTACATAATTGAGATACATATATTAAGTTGTGTTTAATAGATGGTGCACATAATATATTGTTGGGAAAAAATAGAAGAAGATAAAGGTAAAATTGAGGAACCAATGTGCGTTATTGGGTGATTTGGTCCATCTTCGATGAGTATTCCTTCACCTTTGGTGTATAGTGATTGAGTTATTAGATAGTTCAACATATGATGTTACATGATTTGATGCACCAGATGACCAAAGGTTGCGGAGATGACGATGTTGGTCAGTTTAATAGAATGCACGAGATGGTGTATGTGAATGAGAGTGAGAGCGAAAAACTTTGTCAACATGACCAAATTTGTCATAAAACTAACACTGGATTTGGTTGTTAGTATAACGAGGACAATTTGTACGGTTGGTGGAGTAAAATAACTAAGTTTCTTTGGATTGGAAAGAATGTGGCGTGTAGTTTTACAACTTTGTTTTTTATAGAGATAGTTGTTGGTGGGACCACAACCGTACCACAATTACGCTTCATGTAGTGAGCAGTGTAAAATTGTTCTTGTGTCATGTCTTCATGGTAAAGGAAAGATTCATGATCAATGAGCTTGTCTAAGAGTTTGGAAAATGTAATGTCGTTATCACAGATACAGAGTGTGATGCTTATTTCTTTGTATTCGGGGCCAAGACCCAAAAGAATATGAACAATAAGATAATCATTTGTGACAGGTAATCCAGCAAGAGCAAGGTCATCAACTATGTTTTTGATGTTGTTCATGTATTCAACCATTGATAGGTTGTTTATTCTGATGGTTACAAGGCAGTTGCGGAGGGCATAAATCATGTATTTTGAGATGTTTTCATAAGTTTTTGCAAGTTTGGACCACACATCATGCGAGGTAAGAGAGTAGTGTAGTATGGTGTGATTTGAGGCTCCACAAAGGCCAAGATAACAAGACATATGAGGCTATCTTGATGCTTCCATGATACATATTCTGAGTTTTGTTTTGTCTGGCCATTTTCAGTAATTGCTTGTGGTGAGCATGGTTTCTTTCTATCTATGTAACCTATGAGATCATAGGCTAAAAGGTGAGAGGTGACTTGGTCATGCCATGTGAGATATTATGTGGCATTGGGTTTAAGAGGGAGTAGAGTTGCTGGATTTATCGTAACAATGTGAGGGACCATTAATCAATGGTGATGTGGTAGTGGTGGTGGTAGTAGTGGTGTTTGAGGCAAGAGTAATGGGGGCGGTTATACATAATTTAGACAATAAAAAGGGAATGAAATGGCAGATGAAAAAGATAGCAGAGGAGTGAATATTTGATTTTCTTGCTAATAAAGATCTGATACCATGTAGAAAATTTATGATTTATTAATTCAATTGTACATGTACACATATATGTATACACTGATATTATCTGTTCTAATTACATGATTTAAGCTATTTGATTGATTCTGATAGCAATACATGATCCTTAAAATACAGAGAGTTGTTAATGATTGAAATCATAGAGAGTTGTCAAACTTGATAAAGTAAATAAAAAATAATTATTAGTCATTTGTGTTGTTCGCTTATTTATGATTTATGAGAGTTATTTATTTTTGAATTTTAAATTCAAAATAAATAGAAGTTGAGAGTTATCAAATACGTGGCTATCTGATAACTTCTCAATAAATCACTGCCCACTACATATAGAAAAGAATTGGTTAAAATAATAATTTATTATTTTTATCCAATACTCGGCTTCTGTTTTTCTTCCTCTTCTAAAAAACATTCAATTCGATTCAAAGATTCTTAGGTTGTAATTCTAAGATTTTTCTTCTAGTTGAAAGTCCACGGCTAGGGGTGTGCAACCCACCCAAACCGTCCAACCCGCCCATTAAAACCCAGATTTGAGAAGATAATAGTAATACTGGGCGGATAACGGGTTCAAAACAAAAAAAAACTTGTGGGTTGCGGATTTGTAATAAAAATCCTGATATACCGCCGCCCATATATATAAATAAGGCATTTTGATAATTTTTTCATTTCTATATTCATAAAACCTTAAAATACTCGTCCGCTTCTTTCTTTTCTTTCTATAACATTATATTTTCATAATTATCTTTGAATTTTAAAGATTAATAGATATAATTTCTCTAATCTATAGGCTAATCAACCAAATTATATATTTATATGGATATTTTATGTCTATCTATCGATTCCTTTTGATTTATTTCCAATTATTTTGATTTTATTTTCCTGAAATTGTGATGATTATTAAAGTATATATGAAGACTTAACAATACTGTTTCTTTCACAAGTTTCAATTTACACAGGTATGATTTATTATTAGTTTTATTTAGTTTACTTTTTTAGAAAAAATTAGAAATCATGTACTAGTCATTTTTAGTTTTGGATGAATCGGTCGAAGATATAATTATTAGTTTTATTTTCGTATTTGGTCAATTTTTATTGATTTGTGTTTTTTGTTTCAATTTGGACATTTTTTTTTAATTAAATTAGTTTGTATAATTACTTTTTTCCATTAAATGCTTTTCCATTGAATCGTTAATGCAGATTGCATAATTGGAAAAAAATGCAGACATTTATGTGGTTGTGCTATATTTTTTTTACAAACCTACAGTGGTTGTGCTATACTTTTTATTTTTCAAAAGTGCGGTTGTGGTATAATGCTGTTTCTATTTATTGTTAAAAGTTTTTTCTGAATATTGTAAAACTGGTGAAGAATATGATTTTTTCACCAAGAAAATTACTTAAATGATTGATTTTACAATATGAGAGAAAGACATTAGACCAGTAATTTGAGAATATTATAGGTACTAAGCTGGATTTTTGAAAATATAATTTATTTGAATTAAATACGATCCAATTACACCCGATTTACCCCCAACAAAACCAAAACTTTTAACACCCAAAATCCTCTGGTGTATTTAATTTATTGGGTGATGTTGGGTCTAATTTTCTTCACCCGCACATGACTGGGTTAGTTTGTGGGTTGAGAGTTTTTTGTTCCAAACCGACCCATGCACACCCCTATCCACGACCAACAATCTCATCTCTTCGATCAATTAGTTTTTCGCTGCTTCAAGAGGTAAATCCGATATGAACCTATTGTAATAAATATTTATCTAATATTATTTTATAATTTGTATCAGAGCATGTCAATTAAAAATTAGAATTTATTTGAAATGATTATTATATGGTAATCTTTTTAAACATGCGTGTTCTTTAAAATAGATAAATTATGTAGTTTATTTTAGTTTCAAGAGAAAGTATCGAAAGGAAAAAAATGTATTGAGTTATCTCATAATCACATCTTTCCCTCGATTTTTGATAAATTGATATTGTCATTGTCACTTCTCAATGGATCCCCCTCATTATAATCACTTCCTTGTCTTTGAGGCAACCGTCTCAACCTGTCTTTTGCTCTAAGTTTGTTTGTTCATTTATTCAGTTTTTGTTTCTTTTTAGGGGTTGTGTGCCTTTTGCCTTTTGTAAATTTAAGGAAATTTATTTGTTTCATTCTTTTATTCGTTTTCTTTTACTTAAATAAAAAATAAACTAATTTTTCAACGCGTCAACAATCCCATCTAGTAAGTTACTCATAAAAATTAATCTTTCGAAGCATGTTTTTAGATCTAAACAAAAATATAAATATATAGGTTTTTTTCTTGTCAAGTAGTTTTTGTAACTTTTTAAACTTCAAAACAAAAAACTGTAAACTAAGTTTGAGAACATACTCTCCAATCATTATGAATTACTCCTACTTAAATCTTATAGGAATTTTCCAATTTGCTAACAAATCCCTATTTTTCCTAAAATTACGAAATAACCACATATAGATACTATTCTTCTAACATCAAATTTCACAGCATCTAGTGTCTGCTCTTCTATTTAAGTAGCAGCAAATAATTTCTCATTCCTTTCACACAACAAATGAAAAACTACCCTCCTAAAAGTTTTCTAAAACCGATACTTGAGAGGCTTTTTCTAGCTAAGTTATCTGAAATCCTGTTAAGAATATCACTCTATTGCACCAGCTGTCCCAACACACAATAATTGTGCAATATTTCACTCTAAATCCTTGCTTAGATACTACATAAGAAGAAGAGATGGCCTCTATCTTCCACACAGATTATGCAGTAAACACAAAGTATATCAACAACCATTCCTCGAGCAACGAGTCTAGTTTTAGTAGCTACTCTATCAAGATATGCTAGCCAAAATTTGAAATTATACCTTGGTGTACCAACTCCATTCCAAACTCAATCATGCCAGTGTACATCAATACGTTTTGTTCTTACAACCTGATAAATTTCTTGGTAAGTAAAAACTTCTTTTTTCAAGGGAACTCACATGATAATATTTTCCATCTCTAAATTAGGCCCCAACTTTCCAATATATTGAGATGCAAAAATTGTGCTTGTAAGCCACTTTAAATTAACACCACTTATGCATAGTGAAATTATACCATGCTCATTATAGTCATAAGCATAGACACTTTCATTAGAGATCAACTCCATCCAACTGACCAATTGTACCACCATAAACTTGTTTATATACCATTTTCTGCTATATAAACCACGAACTTTCATATCAAACAATTTATATTCAATATTTTCCTCCAGCATAGGGCAATATCATAAGAAATATTTACACTCCAAATACTTTTTTCCTTTAATAAATTCTTTTGCACATAAACTTGACTTTAGTCTAGATATACTAAAATTGTCTGAATATACCAAATTGGTGTTGTCTTACTAATTTTATAAATCAAGAAAAATATAAGAAGTGATAATGCAAAAAAGAGTATAGGATAAGTAGATAAATGAGTAACTTTACTTGTCGAGACTCGGATTGAATCTGATATCTTTAAAAGGTATTTAAGTCATGTATTGGTATCTTACGTTTGTTGGATTCAACCTCCAAGATACAACGATAAAACTATTCAGAAGAAAGGAAACACGAATTTTTCAGAATTTCGACAAATTTGATAACACTGATTCTTGTAGATCTCTCTAATAATTTTAATACTTAATAAAATGAAGGGTTGTAACTTTAAAAATTTAGAGTTATGTCTTTTCAATGAAAACGTGTTAGTTAGTAAAAGACATAAATGTTGAATCTGACCCAATACTAATGGATCTTTAGTATTTATTACATATTAAGTACTGGGTTGGCCTAATGGTAATATTAAAAACTTGCGCATAAAAAAATTAAACAACAAATGTACCTGACACAATAGTAAAAAAAATCTTTTTCTTTCTTTTAGCTTTACTATATATAAATAAATAAAATATTTATTTATTTATTTTCGCCAAAATTTCATGATCCAATATCTCATAAAATTTCAAATGATTTTTAATCAAGTGGATATATTACACTAGTTTTTATTATTAGATTAATGTATTAATTAAGTTGTCTTCAACCTAGTCAACACTTGGGTAAATTTGATCACACTTTTATAGTCTTGATAGATGGTACTCTTGATCCATCCTTTTTTTTCATGAAAACTATCAGAACTCCACTTCACATTGACTCTCTTTGCATTACTTCCACCTCCTTCCATAAGAATATTGAAAATGTCATTTATTGTCTTGACTACTCTACATGAAATCACGAATATTGATGTCCAATATCTAACACTAAACTAACTTAGACCAGCTGCAATTTTCCACCAAAAGACAAACACATTGAAGTTCAATGAGTGATTATTTTGACTATCGTATTCTTCAATACTAGATAATCTTCTGCACTCAATTTTCCAACCATTCAAGGGAGACCAAGATATCTATAAACTACCTTTTTAACTTGCATTAAATCACATGTCTCCTCTTTTTATATTTTAAATATTGAGATAATGGATGTCAGGCATTACAATTCACGGCTAGTTACGACCTTGTCTATGGAAGAAGAGTAAAATTGGATTCTTAAATACATATCCCTTGGAAATATAGTTAGTTATGCAATCCAATCTCCAATCATGTATATTTCACAGATTCTCTCCTATATAGTTCGTGTTACTTATGGTTTCTGTTATAGAGAGTGTCACCTAGGCGCCACCTAGGTCCCCCACTTACCCTTCAGCCACCTCCGCCTAGCAAAATATTGGACACTTTTTCCTAGTTTCTTAGGCACCTCGTCCGCCTAAGTGCTGATTAATGCAAAAAATGGTCGGCTAAATCCTTCTTTTTTTTGCCCTCCATAATTCTTTAATTGATATTATAACTCTAATTCAGTTTTGTTAAATATACTATATTGTTGTTACATGACTTTTATGAGTTATAATAATTAAACTATTATAATTAATACATATATATTTCTAAATATAATAAATTACATACCACGATTAAAATACGCCATATACACAAATACACACTCATAGACACACACACATGTGTATATATAAATACATATATATATATATATATATATATATATATATATATATATATATATATATATATATATATTACTAAATGAATAATATGCTAACTTTTGGCGTAGATATTCTGAAGGTAACCAAAGTGGTGGTTGCTGATCATGATTCTACACGAGTATAGATATCTGAAATCATACAGAAGGTTAGGGACCATAATGAGGGGTGTCTCCTGATGGCAGTCTAACGGACAAGTCAGTATCTGAATGTATCAGTGAACAATAAAAACTACCTCTACCAAGGATACGTCATGTGTATATATAGGTGCAAAATCCTAGTGGACCCAGCTTGGGCTTTTGTCATGTTCTAGTTTCAAGATGCTTTTGGAGATGTCGTTCTTGTCCAGTCATTGTGGTGATAACATTCCCTTGATGGATGATCAAAAGCTCCCCCAAATTTTGTTGTGTCAAGCCTCATCCAACAAGGCTGCCCAAGGTTCTGGTATAACCATCATCCTTGGCGTAGCATAGCCGAGACTATCTATATCCTCATGAATTTGAGGAATTGATGCCAAACTCGATTTAAGAATCTATCCAACTCATGCAATGCGTCTACGTGGATGTCGGTTTTTTCCAGTCATTTTTTGTGTTATATGGGATACATGAGTGTTCTGAATTAGTAGCATAGTCATAATTTCTTTGATATTTACGGGAGGACACATGCCTCCATACATGATGTTAGGCATTAGTTCATCATAACCTCGGGGAGGTAAACTGTCACCTTATCCCAATATATATGTGGTGTCTTTGTCATTCGTTATGACCTACAACTGCTCATATTCCTTAGACCTTTGTTAAATTGTATATTTGATTGTTGAGCGAGTATCAAGTCAACTATATTTTGCCCTAAGATATTCGACATCTCATCTTCGAGGTATTTTTCTTTGACACTTTAGAATTTTTACTCATTATTTCTCATAATGACAGCTCGGTGGGAAGTTCTAGATATATGGGCAAGAGTGAATCACCGGGACCTCACCTCTCGTCTTCGATCAACGTAGATCCTAAGCATATTGATGTATCCTTAAATGTTCTTATTTTCGACCCTTAGGAGACATCATTTATGGTGTTTATTTAATTAATTCGATAGACTTTTGGACTAAATATGCAATAATATGATTTTCCTCTTTATTTCTAGCATTTTTGATTTATTAAGCTTTTGCGCGTAATATTGGTATTTTTAGTGAATATTTTACAGGTTTTAGATGTTAGCTAGAAGAGGAATCCGAGGAGAAAGTCAAAGATCAAAAGATAGAGTCAAGACTTGAAAAGAAATCCCGAAGATATTATTTTTAGAGCTGAAAATCCATTTTCCAGGCCATAGATTGCTGATTTCGAGGTGCTTAAGCGATGATCTAGCTTTTGACCTTTGAAGAGAAATCATTCCTTACCGAGTTACGGAACTTTAGCAACTGGAATGAGGTCAATCGGAGTAGTAACTCATCGGGAAAAGTCGTTTTAGTGAAGGTGTATCAGCAGTTACGGGATTTTGGGCTTAGAAAGTGGGCTTGGACATTTAATTAATATTCTATTTTCTGGTCCAAGCCCTAGAACGAATTTACACTTATAAAAGGAGGTCTGGACTTCTATTTTATAGACAATTCACATTCTGCAAGATTAAAAACACCAGAGAGAAGCAACTGAAGGAAGGAGAAGAAGCTACAAGAGCTGGAGAGGGTCTATATCTCCGTTTGTAGTCATTCCGATTCCGGAAATTAGGTTCTTTTATCTTTTTAATTATGTAAACAATATGAATTCCTTTATTTTTAATTTCGTATTTCATTTTAATATGAGCTAAGTTTTATATAGTGCTTGAGAACAAACAATGGGTGAATCCCAATTCTTATTAATTAACGAATGTTGAATTTGGGTTTTTATTGAATTAAACTAAATTAGGGCTTTTACTCTTTTCGATAAATCATGAATATTTACTGTTTTTAGCGTCATGAACTAGGAACAGGTAATAGTATTTAGGCTATTCCAATTAGTGGCAATTGGATCATCCTGACGGAGGGTTTAAATACGGAACCATTTATTCAATCTAGGATAGAAGTTAATGATTCTGACGAGCTTAGCTAATCCTAGGGCCAATGAGGTAATAACACTTAATCATCCAACGGTGGATCATATTTACCCTGATGGGACTAGTGAAACTTTAGGATCGCCTTATAGTCCACCCTGACGGGGGTATAAGGAAATTAGAATCCCGACCATTGTAATTGACTAATTTAGCCCTTAAACAACATAAGTTAAGAAATAGGATAGGGAGGATCCTTGCATTCTCAAGTGCTACTTCTCATATTGCGTTTTACATCATTTTACTTGCGTCTTAGCTTTTACTTGCAATTTAATATTTGTCTTTCATTCATTAGTCTTATAACAAAAACCAAACAAACATATTATTGTCTTTTATTTTCATAAGTGCATCAATCACTATTTGCTAGACATTGTGATCAACCATTCCGTCCTTGGAACGAATCTGTATTATCAGATATACTACTTGGGACAACCGTACACTTGCGGTTGTGGTTCGATTATTATTTGCATTTATTGAGAACACACAAAGGACCACCAAGTTTTTGGCGCCGCTGCCGGGGACGGTAGCGTGTGACCACGGTGTTTATCCTTTAGTGATAAGTGCATTTTATTTTATTTTATCAGTTTTACGCTTTTTGTTTAGTTTCTTTTCAGGTTTTTAGGTTTGGTGTATGCGAAGAAGGCTATACAAGGATCTAGAGCCAACACCTCCGATCCTTAGTAATCCAGAATCGTTGATCAGACTTGCTAACAAGAGAAGAAGAGAACGAGAAGCTTTAGAGGTAGAAGAGTTAAGTAACAGAATGGAAGAAATCAATCTTCAAGATAATCCACAAGGTCAACTAGGCGCAAATGGCCAACCTTTGGCTCCAGGCGCTATTCCTCCAATTCCACAACCACTGAATCAAAATCCTCAAGTTCAGATAGTGATGAATCAAGATCCGTGGTTTACTAATGGTCCTCCAGAAGTTCCATTCCGTGCTCCAGCTATAGGAGTAGGTGCTCCAGATATTAATGTTCCGCGTTTTCGTCCAAATTCGGGTATGTTAGCTCAGTTCCAGAATTTTGGTAATTTTCGTGGTAGACCAGCAGAAGATCCTCTCAGGGCAGTACAGAAATTCAAACAGATATGTGATTCTTATATCACACAAGGGGTCTCGAGAGAACAGATGTATTTTGCTGCTTTTAAGTTCTTTGTTACTGAGGGAGCAAGTGAATGGCACGATACGCAAGATCCTACGAAGATCACCAATTGGGACCAATTAGAGATTGCGTTCTTTGACAGGTATTACCCAAGTAACATGAGGTTAGATGCTGAATTAGAATTGACACATTTCCGTCAAGAATATGATGAAACTTTGGGTAAGAGTTGGACAAGATTTCAGATGTGCTTACGTAGAGTTCCCAATCATGGCTATTCAGAACAACAACAACTTAAGATCTTTTATAGAGGCCTTGATGGGAAGTCGAGAGAGAAGTTGGATACGTTATGTGGTGCAGGTTTTCTTCAAGTTCAACCTGCTCATGCTAAAATTATCTTAGAGAGAACAGTCAAGAATGAAGTTGGGTGGAATTCAGTAAGAACACCAGTTAAGGGAGTGAATAATGTTGATATAGAAGAGAAATTTGCTACGTTCGAGAATAAGATTCAGAGTACCATTGAGCAACAGTTGAAGCAGCTTACTTTAGCTGTAAAAGAAGGATTTTCGGGTAAGAAGGTAGCTGTGCATGCTACACAAGAGGTTTATATGTGTTCGATTTGCCAGGTAGATGATCATGATGAGGAAAATTGTCCAAATAACCAAGAATCCGTGATGTTCATGTCCAATAGAGGTAACTTCAATTCAAGTGGTAATGGATATCAGCCTAAGAGAAACCATCCTGGGTTTCAATACTCAAATCCTAATGGGGCAGCCAATCCTACCTATGCGTATCAGCCGCGTCCCCAAGGTAACAACTATAATCCAAGACCACACAACAATTATCAAGGAGGACAGAATCAGGGAAATTATGTACAAAGGCAAGCTCCTCAGAATACTCCTCAGAATACATACGATGAAACTTTAAACCAAAAAGCCTTACCTGCCCATCCACAAGAAGGAGTAGTCACTCTTCAGAAATCAGTTGAGAGTTTAATTGCTCTCCAAACACAAGCTATGGAACGTCAAAATGCAATCGAAGCCAATATGAGTTTGTTCCAGAATCAGCTAAGCCAAATCAATAAACAACTGAATCAACGTCCACAAGGACAACTTCCAAGCGATACTGAGAATCCGAAGCAACGCGAAGATTGTAATGCTGTTACATTGAGAAGTGGTAAGAACCTTCCTCCACCTCCTTTTCCCATTATGAAAGAGAAATAAGTACCAAGAAAAGAAAAGGAAGTGGTGGAGAAAGAGAAAGAAAATGAGAAAGATAGTGAGGTTGAAGAAATAGTGAGACCAAGAGAGGTTTCGAAAAAGAAAGATGACATTGTTAGTAGTCGCCCTCCACCACCGTTTCCATCGCGAGTTCAGAAAAAGGATGATATGGCTGATTTTCAGAAGTTCTTTAATAGAGTGAAGGGTCTAAGTATTAATATTCCGTTACTTGAGGCGATTCGAGATATTCCGAAGTACACGAAGTTTTTGAAGAGGGCCCTCACTAACAAAAGGCCCTATTGTGATAATGAGATGATTGGTCTTCCAGAAGAGTGTAGCGCGATTTGTCAAAGTAAATTACCTCCGAAGTTAGTAGATCCGGGGAGTTTCACGATTCCCATATCAATTGGAGAAGAATGGAAAGGAAAAGCGCTATGTGACTTGGGAGCTAGCATCAATTTGATGCCCAAGTCGATCTTTGACAAGCTAAAAATTGGAAACGCAAGACCCACTTCTATGGTCTTGCAAATGGCGGACAGGTCTCTTGCTCATCCTGAAGGCCGCATTGAGGATGTCCTTGTTAAGGCAGGTACACTTATATTTCCTGTTGATTTCGTAATCCTTGAATACAATGCAGATAGAAATGTCCCCATTATTTTGGGTAGACCGTTCCTAGCTACAGGAAGAACATTGATCGATGTAGAGAATGGCGAACTAACAATGAGGATACAAGATGAGGAAGTGAAATTCAATGTATTTCGAGCTATGAAATTCCCAGATTCTCAGGAAGATTGCTTCAGAATGGATGTAGTAGAGCAAGCATCGCAAGAGGTATTTAATTGTTTAAATTTTGATGATATCTTGCAGGCTGCTTTAACATTAGATTCACCTGAGATGATGGAAGAGCTTACTGAAACAATAGCAACTCTAAATTCTAAAAATCCGAGGTATAGGCGTCCTGCCTATGAACCTGTGAGAGAACCGGGGGAGATTGTTCCTAAAAAGAAGCCTTCAATTGAATCTCCTCCGGAATTGGAAGAAAAACCATTACCAGCACACTTGAGGTATGCGTATTTGGGTACTAATGAAACTCTACCTGTTATTGTTTCAGCTAATTTAACAGGTCCTCAAGAAGATAAACTGTTGCGTGTGTTAAGAGCAAACAAAGAAGCAATAGGTTGGACAATTGCTGACATCAAAGGCATTAGTCCATCCTATTGTCAACACAAAATCATACTTGAAGATGTTAACGCACGCTCAGTTGAAGGTCAAAGAAGACTAATGCCCGCTATGAAGGATGTGGTGAAGAAAGAGGTGATCAAACTTTTAGATGCGGGGATTATTTATCCCATTTCGAGTAGTGAATGGGTGAGTCCGGTTCAGTGTGTACCGAAGAAGGGAGGAATGACAACGATTCTTAATGATAAAAATGAAGCGATTCCTTCAAGAACGGTAGTTGGATGGAGAGTTTGCATGGATTATAGAAAACTGAACAAGGCCACCAGAAAAGATCATTTTCCTCTGCCCTTCATAGATCAGATGTTAGATAAATTAGCCGGAAGAGAGTATTATTGCTTCTTGGATGGTTATTCAGGGTATAATCAAATTTACGTGGCTCCAGAAGATCAACATAAAACAACATTTACATGCCCCTTTGGTACTTTTGCATATCGTAGAATGCCATTTGGGTTGTGTAATGCTCCTGCTACCTTTCAAAGATGCATGATGGCCATCTTCTGGGATATGATCGATAACTTTCTTGAAGTGTTTATGGATGATTTCTCTGTATTTGGTGATGATTTTGATAAATGTTTAGACAATTTAGAGAAAGTGTTAATCAGATGCAAAGAAACAGATTTGGTATTAAACTGGGAGAAGTGTCATTTCATGGTTCGCGAAGGTATTGTTCTGGGTCACAAAGTTTTGAGTGTTGGATTGGAAGTCGATAGAGCGAAGATTGAGGTAATTAAAACTCTCCCCCCTCCTGTTTCTGTTAAAGGGGTAAGAAGTTTTCTAGGCCATGCTGGCTTTTATAGGCGATTTATCAAAGATTTTTCTAAGATTGCAAAACCGTTATGCAACTTACTTGAAAAGGATTCCAAATTCCTTTTTGATGAAGCTTGCTTAGCGGCTTTCAAAGCAATCAAGGAAAAGCTTATTTCTGCTCCTATAGTAGTGCCTCCAGATTGGAATTTACCGTTTGAGGTTATGTGTGATGCGAGTGATTTATGTATGGGAGCTTTATTAGGACAAAGAAAAGAGAAAGTTTTTCATTCGATTTATTATGCTAGTAAAACTTTTAATGGTGCTCAGATCAATTATACAGTTACAGAAAAGGAGTTGCTAGCGGTTGTGTATTCATTCGATAAATTTCGCTCTTATCTTCTTGGAGCGAAAGTTATTGTTTATACAGATCATTCAGCGATTCGATATCTTATGGAGAAGAAAGATGCTAAACCAAGGTTAATCAGATGGGTTTTATTGCTTCAAGAGTTTGATTTAGAGATCAAGGATAGAAAAGGGTGCGAGAATCAGGTTGCAGATCGTCTATCGAGATTAGAAGGTTCAGAGTTGAATAGTGGTACTGAAGCGGTTAGAGAAGAATTTCCTGATGTGAATCTATTCGAAGTTCGTGACTATGAAGCCCCTTGGTACGCGGATATTGCAAACTTAGTGGTAAGTGGTTCCTTTACGGAAGGTTCAACTTATCAAGAGAGAAAAAGATTAGCTCACCGTGCAAGACAGTTCTTTTGGGAGGATCCGTTCCTCTATAAAGTGTGTGCTGATCAGATGGTAAGAAGATGTGTAGCCAAGGAAGAAATTGAGGCGATTATAGCTGGGTGTCATGATTCACCTTACGGTGGACATTTCAAAGGAGATCGAACTGCTGCTAAGGTATTACAATCTGGTTTCTATTGGCCTTCTATTATAAAAGATTGTCATGAATATACTAAAAGATGTAATAGATGCCAATTTACCGGAAACATATCCAAGAGGGATGAGATGCCACGTAATAATGTATTAGAAGTTGAAATATTTGATGTTTGGGGTATAGATTTTATGGGTCCGTTCGTTCCTTCAAATGGCAACCTCTACATCTTATTAGCGGTTGATTACGTGTCTAAGTGGGTAGAAGCGGTGGCGTTACCTACCAATGATTCTAGAGTGGTGATTAAGTTCTTAAAATCACATATTTTCACTAGACATGGAACTCCAAGGGTGATTATTAGCGATGGAGGCACTCATTTCGTTAATAAATATCTGAAGACTGTTCTAGAGAAATATGGAGTCAGACATCGTGTGTCTACCGCTTATCATCCACAAGCCAATGATCAAGCCGAAGTATCAAATCGTGAGGTAAAATCTATTTTAGAGAAAACTGTTGGTCCTACAAGAAAAGATTGGTCTATGAAATTAGATGATGCACTTTGGGCATATCGAACTGCTTTCAAAACCCCAGTAGGTGCTTCTCCGTATCGAATGGTATATGGTAAGGCTTGTCACTTACCTCTTGAACTTGAAATGGGTGCCTATTGGGCTATTGCAAAGTTAAATTTAGATCCTACGCTAGCGGGTGAGAATCGAATGATGAAACTTAATGAGCTTGATGAATTTAGATTACATGCTTATGAAAATGCTAAGCTTTAGAAAGAAAATACTAAGAGATGGCATGATAATCGAATTCGAGAGAAGAACTTTGTAGTGGGACAAAGAGTGTTGAAGTATAATTCGAAGTTCAGTAATTATCCGGGGAAACTAAGATCGAAGTGGTCGGGTCCTTACATTGTAACCAAGGTTACACCTCATGGAGCTATAGAGATAGAACATCCACTTGAGAACCGTACATTCATGGTGAACGGTCATCGTTTAAAAATTTATCATGGAGGTGAAGACACCGATCGTGCAAAAGACCCATATCCCGGAGAGGTCATGTACCTCCTCGAAACTCCTTAGAAGCACGAGGTAACCCGTCGAGCTTAACGACGTTAAACAAAAGCCAATTTCTTGTATATTAGTTTAAGTATTTCAATTTCCGTAGTGTAAATTAGTTAAAGTTTTCGTTGATTTGCGTTTTATTTTTAAGAAATGAGGAAGGGTGTTGTTTTTTATGATTTCAGGGGTATAATGGTCATGAGTTTGGGGTCAAACGATGGGAAAAACGAAAAAAATTGAAGTCCACAGCAGGTTTGACCGGCTAGCCGACGAGCTGGCCGGCATACCGGCCAAACGAGCAGATAGACCCCAACTCCCTGACCACTGCGTCAGCGACAACGCAGCAATGCTGCGTCTTCATTCGCGCCAGCGAGAAAGCGCTGGCATGTCGGTCAACTGACCGGCTAGCCGGTCAACGAGGAAGAATGTTCTGGTCCTTGCGTCAGCGACGACGCAAGGTTGCTGCGTCATCAAATGCGCCATCGAGATTTCACCGGCATGCCGGCGAATCCGCCGGCTAGCCGGTCAAGGATTTCAAATTCCCTGACCATTGCGTCAGCGACGACGCAATATACTTGCGTTTTGAGGTTAAAAAAAAAAGTCGAATTTAGTAATTTTTTTTCCGCCGCCCTCTCGCCCGGCATGCCGGCAAATCCGCCGGCTAGCCGGCCAGCTGTTGCGAGAGGCGGTTTTGAGTTTATTAAACCTAGTTTTTTGCCTCTTTTCCAAGCCAAACCTTATAATCCGAATTCTTGCCTCCACCTACTCCGAAAATCATCAACAAACATCTATAAAATCATCAAATCAAGCCTTCTATCATCACAAAAACACAATATCAACTCACATCCTCTCCAAAACATCATCAAATTTCACCTTTTCTCCAAAAATTTCCTCTTCCCAACCTTGAAATTAAACCCAATTCTTTAAAAATCTCTCTCTAATAACCTTAACCCGTCTCATATTCCACCTAATCCTTCAAGTTTTAAGCCTCAAAACATCAAATTTCAAAGCTTTTCTCTAGCTTTTTCTCTATTTTGAAGTTTTGAGTTTGGGGTGAAAAGAGATGACTAACAGAACCGATTCCATGTTTAACTATCGAAGAAACATACCAAGAAACAGGAACACTGTTGGAGCTAGCCCAGACCAAGCAATTGAGATTCCGGATTCGCGATCCAAAAAGACTGTCCAAAACCCAGTTGCTCCGAAACGAAAAGAAAATCCAAGTAAGGCTAATCCGAAAAAGAGCAGGTTAATTGATGAGAGTGATGAAGAAAGTGAGGAAGAAGTTGAAGAAGAAATTGAGGAAGAAACTGAACAAGAAGTTCCCGAAGAATCAGTGCAACAACCGAAAGCTCCGCGTAGGAAAGCTTGGGCTCAAAAGCCTAAGAGAGTCTTCGTTCCTTGGGAAACTCAGGTTCGTGATCGAATTGAATTTTTGAAGTTTGGTGAGGAGATGAATCTTCCTAAAGGTATTATGACTAGTGCTTATAAAGATTATGGTGTTACTTGTGATAAATTGGGTTGGAAGGAATTGAGAGAAAGGAAGCTTGAGTATATTCCTACCTTGGTGCGAGATTTTTATGAAGGAATCGCCTTCTCAAAAGAAGCTGTTATTATTCGCAAAAAGGTAGTTCCTTTCCCCGTTGAGCTTATTCGTAAATCATTAAAATTACCCGACTTTCCGGAATATGTCCGTTTCAAGAATCTCTTAAAGAGCCTTCGTTTGATTATGAATCCCTTTGGGGGAAAGTGCTTGTTGATGGGCCCCGCCCAATTCCCGAAGGAGAGAGATATCCTGGACAGATGTATAGTAGTAACTTGCTACCATGTGCTAAGATTTGGTCACGTTTCATAATCCCTACCTTCTTCGGAGTTAAACACATATCGGAAGTGAAGAAGGAGCAGCTTTTGTTCATTAAATGTATTATTGAGGAGAAACCCATGGATGTTGCTCGTGTGATATATGATACCATCATGGAATTTGCTAGAATTCCTACTTCACAACAAAATCTCAAATTTCCTTGTACCGTCACTACTTTGTGTTTAGACGCAAAGGTTCCGCGTAAAGACGCAGAGATTGATCGTGTTGTAGTGTGTGAGAATATGGGTTTAACTTTGGTCAAGAATATTCATGATGAGGTGGTGAAAGCAACAAGGAATCCTAGAGCTCCTCCAAAGAAGAAGATGCATACAACTGATGAGTTGGAAGCTAAAGTGAAGGTGTTAGAAGAGAACCAAGTGAAGATGATTGCGTCTTTAGGAAACGTTACAAAAGAATTAGAACTTCTCCGAAACATGTTAATGGGGGTGAGCACAATTCAACACGCCACCTATGGTATTCTCACGCAAGAGAAAGTTCATGGACGCAACACCGATAACCAGCCTCGCGCTGGTTAAGATACGTTTTCTATCCCTTTCGCGTTTTAGTTAGTTTAGTTTATTTTTATTGCGTTGAGTCTTTTCGAGTCGTGGGGACACGACTCATTTTTGAGTTTGGGGTGGGGTTCGTTGCCTCATCCCAGTTTTTATGTGGTATATGTTTTATTTGCTTTCAATAAAAATAATTTTTGGAGTTGCGTTTGACTATAGAAGATTTTAAATGTCCCTTTTAAGCATACTTTTGATGAATCTATGATAGTAAATAGTGGACTTTAGGGAATAACATAAAACGCACTTACAATTGCATGCAAACATAGGTAATTGATAGGAAAAATTAATGAACAATGCAAATGAAGTAAGCTTGTACTTAAGGAATATGTTTGGTGTGTAGAACGTGAAATCCTAATTAGTAGAGAACCCACCTAGATATGAACTAAAGACAAGCTATGTACTTAGGAAAATGATAGGGGCAGTTCTTTGTTAGCCATTTGAAGCCTTTCAGCTTGCTATCCCTTATTAAAATTTTATCCGTCTTAGCCCAAGTTTGAGCCTTAAGCCTTTTCTTTTGTAGCCACGATATAAGCCCATTATCCTTTAGATTATTAGGCATGACCAAATGACCCGCACTTGAATCACAACCCTGAGACTTGTCTCGAGCTTGAGTTTGGGGTGGTGGGACCACATTTGGGAAGATACATTGGGAAGGGATTATATGTGTTTGTATTGAGGCACAAAAATGTAGATGATATTATTATTTGTAACCCTTTGCCGATATTTGAAAAAAAAAAAAAATTATAAGAGACATGACCTTTCACACTAAAATGAGGGTCATGTGTATCTTACAAAAAAAAAAAGAAATGAAAAAGAAAATAAAAAGAAAAAAAAATGAATAAATCGGCAAAGTGGAATATTTTTGGAAATCATCTTAGATTTATTTGGGTTGACATTGGGGACGCAACTTTAGCGCGTCAAATAGGTGAGTGAGAACATTTTTTAGCGTAACTCAAGCTCGAGGACATGTGGATGGTAAGTGAGGAGAGAGCCAAAAGCTCACTTCAAATTTACCAAATATATATCCATACCGTCCTTAAGCCAATATTAAAACCATAAAGACCCCTTGATTCTTAAATACATAGTGAATTTATACTTCTGTTGATAGGGAATATTTAGGTGGAACATTCAAAGCGATTTATGATTAATGACCATCCTATAGCCAGCATACAGATATGAGTACAAGTGTAACCTTCAAGCATTGCAACTTTAATTTTATGATTGAGATTATTTATGTTTGATTTTGCATGATTAGTGTATGTATATGTTAGTTCTTAAAGTTTTGCTATATGAGATTTATCTTAAGAATTGCTTTAGGTTTATTTGCTAAGCTTCTATTTGTTCTTGCGTTTACTTCTACCCCTTGTTTTGTTTTGTTTTGCTTTGTCGGGACGACAAAGGTTTGAGTTGGGGGTCTTGATGTCTCCTTAAATGTTCTTATTTTCGACCCTTAGGAGACATCATTTTTGGTGTTTATTTAATTAATTCATTAGACTTTTGGACTAAATATGCAATAATATGATTTTCCTCTTTTATTTCTAGCATTTTTTATTTATTAAGCTTTTGCGCGTAATATTGGTATTTTTAGTGAATATTTTACAGGTTTTAGATGTTAGCTAGAAGAGGAATCCGAGGAGAAAGTCAAAGATCAAAAGATAGAGTCAAGACTTGAAAAGAAATCCCGAAGATATTATTTTTAGAGCTGAAAATCCATTTTCCAGGCCATATATTGCTGATTTCGAGGTGATTAAGCGATGATCTAGCTGTTGATCTTTGAAGAGAAATCATTCCTTATCAAGTTACGGAACTTTAGCAACTGGAATGAGGTCAATCGGAGTTGTAACGCATCGGGAAAAGCCGTTTTAGTGAAGGTGTATCAGCAGTTACGGGATTTTGGGCTTAGAAAGTGGGCTTGGACATTTAATTAATATTCTATTTTCTGGTCCAAGCCCTAGAACGAATTTACACTTATAAAAGGAGGTCTGGACTTCTATTTTATAGACAATTCACATTCTGCAAGATTAAAAACACCAGAGAGAAGCAACTGAAGGAAGGAGAAGAAGCTACAAGAGCTGGAGAGGGTCTATATCTCCGTTTGTAGTCATTCCGATTCCGGAAATTAGGTTCTTTTATCTTTTTAATTATGTAAACAATATGAATTCCTTTATTTTTAATTTCGTATTTCATTTTAATATGAGCTAAGTTTTATATAGTGCTTGAGAACAAACAATGGGTGAATCCCAATTCTTATTAATTAACGAATGTTGAATTTGGGTTTTTATTGAATTAAACTAAATTAGGGCTTTTACTCTTTTCGATAAATCATGAATATTTACTGTTTTTAGCGTCATGAACTAGGAACAGGTAATAGTATTTAGGCTATTCCAATTAGTGGCAATTGGATCATCCTGACGGAGGGTTTAAATACGGAACCATTTATTCAATCTAGGATAGAAGTTAATGATTCTGACGAGCTTAGCTAATCCTAGGGCCAATGAGGTAATAACACTTAATCATCCAACGGTGGATCATATTTACCCTGATGGGACTAGTGAAACTTTAGGATCGCCTTATAGTCCACCCTGACGGGGGTATAAGGAAATTAGAATCCCGACCATTGTAATTGACTAATTTAGCCCTTAAACAACATAAGTTAAGAAATAGGATAGGGAGGATCCTTGCATTCTCAAGTGCTACTTCTCATATTGCGTTTTACATCATTTTACTTGCGTCTTAGCTTTTACTTGCAATTTAATATTTGTCTTTCATTCATTAGTCTTATAACAAAAACCAAACAAACATATTATTGTCTTTTATTTTCATAAGTGCATCAATCACTATTTGCTAGACATTGTGATCAACCATTCCGTCCTTGGAACGAATCTGTATTATCAGATATACTACTTGGGACAACCGTACACTTGCGGTTGTGGTTCGATTATTATTTGCATTTATTGAGAACACACAAAGGACCACCACATATACTTATGGATGACGATGTCTTGTAGGATATATTTTGGCAACTAACCCAAAAAAAGTTGGTCCTTATCTCCTTCGAGTGATAGTGAGACAACCTCCACTTCTTCTTCGAGATAACTCATCCTCCTTCTCCTCCTTCTCCCCAACCAGTCGTCATGGTAAAATTTGTACTCGTATATGATCCCTTACATGGAAGGATTTCATCCTTAGGGCTCTTGATCCTTCCTAATATGGTGTCGAATAGAGTTTATGTGAGTTTATATTTTACAAGTTTTCTAAGGTCGTAAATAGAGGTGATATTTTAGTCATAGTTGAGATCAAATACCTTGGCATGGGCGAGGGATATTACCAACCCTATGAGGGTGAGATTATTGTGTACACTCATACCCTTGATATGGGATTGCGGATCCCTTTCATCCCTTTTATTTTATTTCTGATGACAATGTATGATTTATGTCCAAGCCATCTTACCCCAAATGCCTGGGATAAAATTGTTAGTTTCTATGTGGGGATGTAAAATGTTTATGGGATTTATTCAGTCAATCAAACTATTTTGCTAAATTTATCAGTTAAAAGAGTGTAAAGGCCATGTAGAGGAGATGTGGTACTATTTGACTCCACTGGTCATGAACTCACTGAAGAATTTTCTTTAGAGTGACAAAGGTTGGCACAATATTTGTGTTTTTATGAAGAAGTGGGAGGGATTCGTGTGTTCGGTGAGGACCAATTGAAGAATCATTGTCAATGAATATCTTAGTACAGATATAGAGCATGTACTAGCCCGACCAATTGGCAAAATCTTCAAAGAATATGATCCCTGGTCCATAGGTGGGACTTGAAGTTCAGAGGTCGAGTTGATTCAGATGGTCACCCATTCCCCTTGTTTTTTTCCTTTCTGAAGCCCTTGATAATATGGCCATTTTTTATTCAAGTTTTTACCCTCAATTTTTACTCGATAAATAACCTCGCAAAGTGGTGGATTGCAAGGGTGGAGAGATAGGCCTGATCCTTAATTATTAACTAAAATCTACTACTCCGCTTGATGTTCCTACAATTCTCCAAGTGTGAATACATTGGGAGGTAAATCCTCCTTATCCAAGTAGGCTATATAGTGGTCAAATCCAAAAATATTACTATAACTCCTGTCTTTATGAGATATTTTTGTAAATTTGGTCAAAGCATTTAGAGAAGATAAAGGGATTTCTACATGGTTTTGAGCGTGCCGCTATATTGATACTTATTATGATTGACTAACTCATCTTATCGCTTTTGATTTTCTTTGCAGATATGGTGTCTCAAACAAATTTATCGCGTCAGCTGGAAAAGAGCAATTCCAGGAGAACAAAGTTTACGAACTTAGGGGTTGAGTAAAAAAAATTTCATTTTCGACATTATTAGGAAAAATTGACTTTTTGGATGACCCCCTATTGAACTTAAGGATTCTATAAAAAGATTTGATCAACGACATTTTTAGGTCGGATTGACTTTTTGGAAATAGGACTAGATCGATGAATTTGAACATCTTAGAACTTGTATTTATAAGAAGGTTGGGATCTTAGACAACCTCTCTATAATATGCCTCGTTAATAACCTTTTTAGGGAGGGAATCCATTGGAAAAAAATCCCCGATTGAGGAAAAGTGTACATGGGAGGAACTCTGCTCCAATATTACATTTACTAAAAAAACAATACAAAAAAAATTATAAGAGATATAAAGTTGACGTAGTTGTTACTTTTTCTGATGGACAAACCTCTGAGAATACTCTGCATACCAAAAAAATTCCAATTCTTGACCTTGTTTTGACGCCAGTCTGTAAGTATTATTTTGGTCAATGATAATTGCTCGATAATTTGTTACATCGTTCGACTCTTCCACCAAATTTCAAACTTTACCCAAACTCACTATAAACCCTCCTCTGGGCGGATCAATTACAAAAATACTAAGTCTTTTGAACAAGTTAAATAACATTTCCAAGTACGTATCTAGTTTCCTTGAATGAAAACGAACCCTTTTGGTTTTGGGAACTTCTTACTGAGGTGGTAAGTTGATACTACTACCCAAAGCTTGTTGAGGGTTGATTGATTGAGGATGGAATGGTACGCGGACTCATGAGAAGTACGGTCGAGCCTATCAACAAGGTTTCAATTGGATTTTGATAAGACGTGAGATCAATGAACTAAATCACTTAATCCTTAGACTTCCCACAAATATATCCTTTAGTATTTGGGTCAATAGTTCAAATCTTTTTATTGTATGAGGATCAAGATTTGAGAACAATTGTTGAGCCATGTACGATAATATGGAAGAAAAGGCTTAACTGTAAAGACGTATGAACTTGTAGCGAGTTCCATGTGACGATCATACATGTTTATTTGCTTATTTGGATTTGTAGAGCCATCATATGTTGTTAAGGTAGGTGGCTTGAAAATTTATGGTAACTTCACATCTATGATCTCCCAAGTAAAAATCATTTCTTTAGTCGATTTAAATTTCTCTATCTATTGAATAAGATATCATGTTCCTACTTCAAGGGACATCGTTAGCCCCTAGTCATCGATTCTCTTCAAACAGGATTCCTAGATGATGTGACAAGGCCTTATATTTGGTTTGGTTAGGGTCCATATTCCCTTGAATGTTAACAAATCTTCCTACACCGCGTCTTATATCATGGTCTCTACTGCAACCTCTATCCCTGGTTCTTGCTCCCCCGTTGTGGTTGTACAATGTATTCCTGAAGGATCTCTTGGCCCCACAAACGACTCTAACTGATAGCACGAAAGTTGTTGGAACAGTTACAGAAATAAATAACACGCAGTATCCTTAAAACCTAACATCTTTCTGAATAAATCTGGATGGCTATTTTGCTTCTTAGTGTTTGTCTCATAAAGACATTGCCAATGCACCAAAGGTAGGATTACTCGTCCTGGCTCTCTGATGATCAAGTAAGTAATTTGGTAGACAATCCTTCTCGAACTAGGTGGTCTCCAAAAGTCAAAGCAAATCGTGTATAATTTTTCTGTATAAGATGTGTACATGAGTTATGACGAAAAATGAGATATCTATAAGTTAAGGGAGTTGGTTATCTCTAGGATATTTGATATGTAACTCTTGAGTGGTTATCGTATAATCTCTTATAACGTGAGGGTGGTTATATTGGTACCATTCTAATAACTGCACTAGGATCCATGTTTTGCCGCAGGTTGGCAAACTCTCGATGTTGCTTACATCAAGATCTTTTTAAATATGTATTTGATCATTGTAGAAATGCTTAGCCTCTTCTGTGAAGGTCTTTAAGAATATATGAAAATATCCTTGGCCTATCGAGGACGAATGGCCGATCAACCTTCTCAAGAATATCACAATTCCTCATAGCCAGCTTCATGAAATTATCTATTTAATCAACAACTTTGTGTAGGAAAATGAGTTATATATTCAATCTCTAAAGACACATGGAAGTGAGACAATCTTCAATATAATCGTGCTAGATTGCAAAAACTTTGTCAGACTCTTATTTTGTCATCATTGATCTAAGTGTCAGACATAACGTCTCTTCGAGACTACTTATTATTTCCATTAGTACTTTGCCGACACTACACCACAAATCCAACACTTATGTCTTGTGTGTGCATAGTTCAAACATTGTCCAATGCGTCTGAAGTGTGAGTCAATTCATATGCCAAGTTAAATATCCAAGACATCTCACCTTGGTCCATAAGCCTAAAATCTGATGGGGTAATTAATAGGCATAACTTCCATATTCCTTGAGTGCTTAAGCATAACCTCGAAAGTAACATACCTCAGTCATATCAAAATATAACCTATTCATTGAAAGACCACACTAGTAGTTGGAACTCATTTACAAATTTCATATCCTAACTAGTTTCATCAGGATTACTAATATCTACGGGTTTAACCGGTTTGAGCCACGATATAAGGGCATCAAATATGTCGTGGGTATTCAGTACTGACTTGATCTTAACTTACACTGTCTTGATCTTCGGTCAACTTCAAACATGTTTTTGCAAGTTATCACTTATTATGTATGTGTTTTACTCACACAATAAATAACCATGGTCTTCTTTACAATGTAGATAACTAATAAGTTTTCTATCTTTTATACTAGAATATTACAACTTTTCTTTTCTGCTTTTCTTATCAAAACCTCCACCAACTTGGTGTTATGATGCCTCTAGGAGCTCTATTTCGAACACCCTAACTTTTTTGTTGAACTTTACCCGTTCATAATCTAATACATATAAACAAAATAATTCTATCGAAAAATATGTAACAAAACTCAAACAAATCACTTATTTTAATTTAGTCACGTTAAACAAGTCACTTGGATTTGGAATTTTTTGGCACTACCATAGGGGATGAATTTTTTATATTTTCTTTTTTTAATATTATGATGAAATTATGATATTATATTTTCACCTTGTTGGACCGAGTGAAGTAATAGAGTGGAACCTTATTGGACCGAGTGGTATATTACCAAATACTATTTACACTTAAAAAGACCAATCACAAGGAGCTTTTGGACTTTACACCATTTGATATTGATAAGACTCATCACGTGAGGCTGCCGTGTCTCATTAATCACAATCGGGTACGTGGCATCCTTAACATAAATATTTGTCTTCTCTTTCCTCATTATAATCGATCTTATCCCTATAACTTTACAGATCAACCGTCCACGTCACTTCAGATCCAACAAATGCAAATTGACGGACCAGATTAAATTTCATCCCAGTAGACTTGCTCTGAAACTAGCTTAAATATCTCCACTCCATTGGTTTACAAAGAAGGTTGTTTGCTCTACCAATCAACTGTTGTGTATTCCATTAAAGTACGAGCGAGATCATGAGCTTACTTGACCAGCTCTGGGACGACACTGTCGCCGGCCCACGTCCAGACACCGGCCTTGGAAAACTAAGAAAACAACCCTCTTTTGGATTCCGTTCTAACTCCGGCAAGGGTACGCCGGCCCCTATAACAATGCTCCATTAAACTTCCACGACTAGATTTTATTTTATGTTGAGTCTTATTATAATAACTTAAATCTCAAAATAACTAATTATACGTACGCCGCATAATATATCAGTTTGTTGATAGATCATAGATAATCTTTATATTCAGCTCCTCATGGATTATTAGTTTTATATTTAAAAAGATCTTAAATTGTTCATGTTATAATCATCTTATAGTAATTGCTTTGAAATATAACAGATCCGGAAGCTTCAAGCCCGAGGGCAATAATTGCAGCTGAAGCAACGGATACTGTTACGAAGGTGACAAGAAGCATCATGATCATAAAACCGACTAACAGAGACTCGCCGCCGGTATCTCCAGCTGGATCAACACCTCCGGTATCACCCTTTTCCGGTAAGCTTTCTTATTCCATTTCATAATTTGCTTTTTTCGTACGAGGGCAACAAGGTCATACAGTATAATTATTACAGGGTAAATTTGTCAATTCATGACGGACAAATACAAATGTAGTGTTTGATGCAATTATTCATTCAGCTTTGTCTTTATTACTTTTGCTATAATGGATTACGTTTAAGTGGCCATATTTGCATGTAAAGGTCAATAATGTCATTTTCTATGTCTTAGTCATGTAATTGTTTGGGGTAGAGTTGCTGTACAAGTCTTTGAACGTATAACTAGATTTAATTGCTGTGTGGGTCCTTATTATACACATACACCTTATTGGCCCTGTGTAAAGAGATATTAATAATACAAATGGGAAATTAGAAAAGACGTTGAAAATTGTATTATTTTATGTAGTTGCGGGGAATCTTGGATGGAACAAATTGTTCAGACACGTAAAAAAAAACGTGGTGTGTATTTTCGAGTTAGTTTAAGGAAGATTATTTAATTGAAACTGATAATAATAAGTTGATGAATTGTAGGAGGAAGAGAGGCATTTAGGTTTAAAAGAAGATCAGCATCATTTGCATACGAGAAAGCAAGTGGAGTTGGACCAAGGAGCCCTCCTCCTCCTTACGACTTGTGAGATATGAAGATAAAAGAAGAGTTTGTTTTAATGTTGAGAGATATGTGGTTGCCAAGTGTTTGGTTTTTGTAATTAGTTATGTATGTAAATATGTAGTTCTTTGTTTGTTGTTGTATTTCTTCTTGTTATGTACTAGCATCCGGCTCTCTTTGCATGTTTTGCTTTCATGTGTAGATAAAGATCTTTCTCCTCTTTTTTTTAGTAATCTACTGCTTGCTAAGTTCATGGCTTTCAGCTATAAGATCAACTTGTGTTTAATCATCTTGGAATTGTCTTTCATAAGAAAAAGAATAATAGAACAAATCTAAATATGAAGAGTCTTAAAAAGTAATATCTTGGATACATTGTAGGGTATTGTAAAAGTAAAAGTTCATATTCATTGAATCTTTTTGTATTTTAGTGTTTAATTCATTGTATGTATTTTTATGCTATATTTGAATTTAAAATTATAAAAGAAAAATCTAAATATGAAGGGTCTACAAGATTAATATCTTGGAGATATTGTAGGGTATTGTAAAAGTTCATATTCATTGAATCTTTATACTTAATGTTTATTGTATTTTTATGTTATATTTGAATTTTCAATTATAAAAAAAATCTAAATATGAAGGGTCTAGAAAATTAATATCTTGGAGACATTGTATTGTAAGGGTATTGTAAGGGTATTGTTAAAGTTCATATTCATTGAATCTTTAATATTAATTAATTAAATTTATTGTAGTTTTATGTCATGTTTGAATTTAAAATTATAAACATTATTCATGATTGAGAATAAATCAATTATTTCATGTATTTGGATTTATTTTATAATATTATTAAAAAAAGAATTAAAGTTCATAAAGTTTAAAATATCTATATAATAAAATAGATTTTTATTAAATAAAAAAAGTTAAAGATTGTTTTGTATCTTTTTAATTTACTTTTTATATTAATTGTATTAATTGTTTTTGATCAATATAAATTATTTAACTATTTTGCATCTAATTCCATTAAACGTCTAAAGGTTTCGTGTTTTATCCATGTTGATTGCAATTCTTTAAACTTTTGTCGTCTCATTAGTTTGGATATCCTTCTTAGTAGGATCAACTATTACGGGTTACGAATTCATAGTGAGTTATAAACTTATCTTCAGGATCTCAAATTTGTCTATCCAAAGTAAACTCCCCTTCTCAGGTGTTGAGATCATGTTAGAAGCAACGTATATCAACCTCAACGATAAATTCATCAAGTTTTTCTCAATAGGATCACCAGTAATAGTTATGAATTCATTAAAATCTAATATGATCATTCTACGCCGTAAGGATAGAAAAGTGATGCATTATATAGACTCATTAGTCATATGTTCTCGATCAATGAGTTATATTCCTATCCTCCTCGATCATATAGAATTTTAGGTATAAGGTTTATGCTAGTTTCCAAGTACTATAAAACTTTTATGTTGAATGTACAGCCAATTTTGAGAGAAAGGTTGAAACCTTTCATATCTTTAAGCTTAGGTTGTAACTTTCTTTTGTACATTGTCCGATACCTCTTCAGTTAGTGTCACGGTCTTATATTCTTCAATTTTTTTTTGGGAGATTGTCTCCTTAACTAATATCAGCTACTTTGGAACTCTGTTGATGGCTTTTAGCAAAGGGATATTGATCTTCAGTTGTCTTAACTTCTCGATGTACCCTAAGGCATCACTTTTTTAGCTACCTTGACAGAAAGTGGCGGCGAGCTAGTTTCTTGTGTTGAAGGTTCAGCTCTCATTTTCTCTTTCATCTTTGGTGTTTTAACTGACTTTTCAACCACCACTTCTTCCATGATGTTGACCCGATTCTCAACCCTTACCGTATCTAGATTTGGTTCAAAAGGTTCTCTTTCTTTGAAAAACTTTTCAATATGCATTTTCCCATACTTTAGAGTTTTTTTCTAGTATCTTTTGACATTTTTACTATAAACATGTCACTAAGATACTTAATTTTACATAACCCAATTTCAAATCTACTCTAATGTTACCATCAAAAAAATTTGCATACCATTTATGGAGACTCCACCATTATGGATGTAACCCTACGTCTAACCTTCCACCTACCGTATCACTTCGATGTATCTGCACTACTTTTACCTTTAGTAGTCTTTTCATTTGGTGTTTCCAGCGGTATACGTTCATGTGAGATCTCTATTTGCATATAGATAGCAGCACATCTGGTTCTGCTGTGTACATGTAAACATGGTTTACATACTTTGTTTCCCATGTTTGCAAATCACTAAGACTAACTTTTGTGTGTCTATTGATATTTTCCCTAGGAGGCATTGGAGAATCAGATGCAAAAGGGTATGACTTGGAGTACTTTAGAAGAAAAGAAAGGGGAGAGAAGAAATGTAAGCTTGGAAACAAAGAAATGACAGTCATAAAATTTAGGGTAATTTGCAACAGTGTATGCATATTAGTGGCTATAATAGCTAGATCTAGGCAGAGGTACGGTAGAGATGTATATTGTATAGGGTATGCAGCTAAAATAGAGAATTTCGTAAACACAATTGAACATGTAGACGATGTTTTTTATGTATCCGTTTACTTGCTTTCATTTTTGCATTCAATTTTACTTGATTTATTTGCTTGCTTTCTTTTATTTACTCGTTTACATAAAATAATCTATAAAACTCCTTTTGATGAATCTAAGACATGTTATCGCTATTGAGATAAATATAATTCTCAGTGGATCAAACCTTGGAGGCACTTCATGGTAAAGAAGAATACAGATTATCAAACTTGTCATATTTCCGTGAACAAAACTTATCGTGAATTTAAACAACACTTACAAAAAGATAAACAGGGGACCAATAAAACAAATATTATACTCCAAAAACTATCTGCCTCACTATCTAGCCATACACAAAATTAGTAAGTTACCATGATATAAAACTATCAAATCAAAAGTGTAATATATACCCATCAAGAAAATTAACTCCAATTTCTCTATATTTCTCAATAGTTTAACAAAATTAGAGTTAACAAACTTTCAATTGTATTAAATCCATTCAAAACTAAGACTCAAGTGTCCCCCATTGATTGCTATATCAACTACTGGATAAAAAACAATGTATATCAGTCTGCAATTTTACATATATAAGTTCAAAACCTAATGCTTATAAAATACAATTTAACCTGTAAAATATAGCCTAAAATCTTTTATATCCAGGGCTATTTGGAGAATTTGGTTGACTTCTCGTCCCTAATTTTCTCCCGGTACGTCTAATAGCTGCTAGCTTCTGTTCTTGAATCAGAATTTTCCTTCGACTATATAATTCACATAACAAGTCAAATTACATATTATATATAATATATAGAATAGATACATAAATAGAAGTCACATACCTTACGAAAAGTAGACCTGCAGTAAGAACCATTCCTCCAAAAGCCCATAAAACTTGCTCACTAAGTGGTACTGACTCAACCCATTGCTTAAAATCTTCTAATACACCATAACTCTGTGTTTCACGTGAAATTCCAGATCTTGAAACTTTAAAAGAATCAGCTATATAGTTAAAACTAGCTTTCCCACCATAACATGATATTTCTTCAGATTCATTACTTGATGTAACTGAAAAACCTGAAGCTTTACAAAGCTCTGTGCCATTACTGATCCATTCTGAAGCTTTACCACATACAAGATCACCTACTCCACATGGTGCTATAACCTGTGTTTTTGTATCCATGGAGAGATATGCATCTGAACAAGCTTCATATACTTTATCACAAAATGATGCACATATAAGAAGTGGGCCTTTACGAGTAGTGATACGAGGATCACATATAGCACACTCTAATAATTCCCATAATTGTAAACATTCTTGACTTGCTTCACCTGTTGAAGCGAGTTTTCGTACTGATAATAAAGCTGGATGTGTTTGAGTTACATCACAACATGTTTTCTTACGAAACATTCGACAAAATGTTAAATCTTTAGGTCCTTTGTCTACTTTTCTTGGAGGCTTTCCTTCATTTGAAAATGGTGGAAATCGACCTCCTGGTGATACACAAACTCCATTTTTACCTGCATAAACACTGACTTCAATTTGCTAAAATTCTATTAAAATCTTGAAAAATCTGAGGTATTTGTTTATGTAATTAACAAATAGAAATGGAAAAATAAACAACAAATAGATCCCACCCAAGAGGTTTGGGTAGGTTTAATCCCAAGAACTCAAGGTTACTAGAAATGACGAACTTAATGAAAATCGTTTTGATATATTATCAGATGCATAATTGAATTATATATATGTATAGCAAAAATTGAAACCTGAGACGTATGCAAATAGGAGATTGAGGGAAGCGAGCAAAATCAAAGAAGAGGAATGAGAATCCGATCTCGTGGTCTTCATCGCTGTTGAGTGTGCTGCGTTTTCAGTGAAGACTTGAAAAGGGAAGAAAGCTTCAACCCACGGGTTTTGACCCTGGCCCGTCGACTTTACTTGGACACCCATATCTAAATATACTTTTAAAAAATATAAAAATGGGAGTAAAATTATAATATTACAAAATAAGTATATATATATTAAATTTGGATAAGACTTCTTTTTTTTTTTTTTTTGGGCAATTGATATAAACCAAACAAATAAAACAACCTGACAACCTAATAATCACCCAATGCCCATCCTCTTCATACGATCAGTGATTTGTAGTGAAACCTCTTGTAGCTGCTTGGCTCCGTGTCTAGCGTGTTTTGCAAGACGCTTGGATAAGACTTCTCGAGAAAGGTTTTTCTTTTTTTCTTGTCATAAAGAAAAGCTTACAAACCTTATACGGAGTATTACAATATTTAAAAGAAAAATCAAAAGATTCTATTAAAGAGAAAATCAGATCAGCTTGAAAGATTAATGTCCTTCAAGTGCATTTAGCAAGTGCATTCATAGTACCATTGAATTTTCAATTAATATGAACAATTTTACAAAGAATGAAACGACCTAACCATTTAACAATTTCGACTTGTAATAGTTTAAAACTCCAACGGAGGCAAGTCTTGTTAAAGATCATTTGAGTAATCTCAAGGTTATTTAAGTAAAAAGAGTAATTCTCAAGGTTGAGATCAGTCGCTAATCTCATAGCAGGATAAGCGCGCAACCTTCCCTTTCGATGAAGTTTCTAACATAACATATTCTATTAAACTTTCGACAAATACTGCCTTCGGTATTAACTCCAATGGCGACCACCTCCGCAGACTCCCATTCTTTACTTTAATAAAAGAGACATCAGAGAGCCAAATCATATCAGATTCATCATTTAATACCAGACTGTTCAAATTGTTGTCTTTAACAGAGAAACCTTAATTAAAATCTTTGTGATCTTGGATCAATGAGGTGAACAATTGGGAAATGATCGAATTAGTGTTTCGTTAGATATCAGTCGCCGCCCACTTTTTATTTTCGAAAAAACCTTTCATCCTCTCTTTCCAAATGTTCCAAGCAGTTGTAAGAATATAAGCAGTGATAAGTTTTTTATCCTATCCATTAGAAGAAAAATTTGAGATAGTAGAAAGAAGCCAATCTTCAAATTATAAATTTGAATCTCTATCGATTTGATTTGCAACGGAAACTTGGCTCAAACTTCAATGCTAAAAAGACACATGAGCAAGAGATGCTCCATGTTTTCATTTTCCATTTCACACCACTCACATGTTTCGTTATCAATACACTTTCTCTTTTTAAGATTACTTTTCGTCAGCAAGGCACCGTTACATACCTTCTAACAAAAGTTTTTGATTTTTGATGGTACGTTGGAATGCCATATAGTTTTCCAAAGAGTCCCATTGTTCGATTCTACCATAGACGATAATTGAGCTTCCAGAGAAATTTCATCGTTTGCAAGAGCATAATAACCCGATATAGTAGAGTAAATACCGTCTTTGCAAAACGGCCAAATAATCTTGTCCTCGGAACCGTGTTGCATAATAGGAATAATCTTGATCTCATTAGAAACATTTGGAGGAAAAATAGTATTGATGAAGATTCCATCCTGACATACTGACATTGCATAATTCGTAGACGACATTAACATTGCAATTATTGGGTCTATTGACCTTGATTCCATCAATCCAATTATGATTCCAAATATATGTAGTGAGCTCGTCACAAAAAGTAATGTAAAAAATACAAAAAGAGATCGATAGTTGGTCTAGTGGTTAGACTACTCCGCATAGACCAAGAGGTCATGGGGTTGAATCTCATTGGAGTCAAAATGACTCTGAGTCCAAAGTGCCTCTCCGATGTAATAAAAAAAATACAATGATGTTTACCTAGCCGATATTGAAATCTTTTCTCAAAATCTAATCACCCTCACCATTTTTTTGGACGGTTCAGAAAACAGTGTCAACGGAAAAAAATATCAAATAAATTAACCTATTCTTAATTTATTAAAAACTTATGTAAGGTTAGATAGGGCGTTGATGGTGCAACTTCTAATGACTCCATGCCTAACATTTTTTGCAAGTATATCGGCTTGTTCAATCTTCGCGGAATATGTTTGAAGGTTACTAGGCCATATTCTCCATCAACCTTCTTGATTTATTGGATAATCGGGTGAATTCTTCAACTTGCTGCTGACATCTGCAGAATACCTTTACCGACTTCAAGGTTATCTAAAAAGACAGATTTTTCCTTGTTGGGAAGTCTTTACATTGAATTGTTTCTTCTAAGACGGCTAAAGCTTCCCCTTCTAGAGTTGAGTTACAATAACATGTTTTCCTTGGAACTGTAATATCTTATGATCTCTTGATTTACTGGATGGTTACTAATCCTTTTTCTTCGTAAGGAACATTGAAAGATGCATCACAATTTGAGATTCATCTCTCGTATCAACTCTGCTTTCCATCCTACTTTTCTAACCAGTCTTAAAGATACTATTTGGACCATTTCTCCACTCATTTCCATGAAGTTCTCTCATTAGTTTGTTTGTTGTAAAAATGATATTGTCCCCATCTATCGTACTTTCTTTTTGAACAACTTTCATTTTATCTTTCCAAATATTCCACATATCAATCATTAAATAATCTACTACAATCTTGTTATCTCATCCACCTTTGCTAAATGTCTCAACAATTTTTAGTATCCAATATCTGGTATCTATAACATCTTCCGAATCGACACTGATTTGAAGAGATGAACCTGCCTAAATATCTTGGCAAATTTTACAACTGATTAGTAAATGTATGGTATTATCTACCAAATTAAGACACCAAATACATTTATCTGTATCCACACATTTTATTTTATAAAGATTTTGTTTTGTAGGGATACCATTATTGCAGACTTTCCAAATAAAGACACGTTTTCATTCGGAATGTTTGAATTCCAAATCGACTTCAATAAACTAGTTCTAAAATTATCCAGAGTATTGGACGTTTGGGGGCTATCAATTAATTGATCATCAGCGGGAATTTTGTATCTAGATTTAGTTGAATATGAGCCATCTTTCGTATGTGGCCAAATGAATCTATCATGATAACCATTGTTATAAACATGGATTCTTTTAATATCTAAAATGATAAGATTGAGAAAATTTCATCCAATAATTCAGTATTCCATTCATACGTAGTTTGTTTCCACAGCTGGTTTACTGTCTTAAATTCACAATTTAAAGGTTTTTTTATTTCCAAATTTATATCTATCCATTTATCCTCCCATATATTAATACTCTTTCCGTCCCCAATCTGATTTAATCCAAACTTCTTAAAGAGATCTCTTGCTTCTAAAAGGCTTGCCCAGCTCCATGTCCTACTTTGTATTAGCTTGACATTTAAAAAGTCAGTTTTAGGGAAGTATATACCTTTTAGTAATCTAACTGCTAATGAGGAAAGATTCATAAGTATTCTCCAAGCTTGGGCCGCAAGGAGCGCGGTGTCTATTCTTTTAAAGTCTATAAATTCGATACCACCAAGTATTTTCTAAACAACTAATTTTTCCCAAGTTATCCCGCGAATTCTGTTTTTCTCGCCTGATTTTCACCAAAAGTTAGAAATTGCTGAAATAAGTTTATTGTAGAAAGAGATGGGGAAAGAAAAGGTTGACATAGCGTGATTCAAAATAGCTTGGAGAACAGTTTTGATGAGAATTTCTTTACCGTTGTCCGACAGAAGTTTTGCTTTCCAACCATCAATTTTGTTAAACAATTTTTTGGTAATCCATTCCAAATCATTAATTTCTTTAATGTTGATATCTTCAGAGACTTGAGTCCTAATGTCGAGAGGGGTTTCTTTATTGAAGAAATTGTTAGACTTGTTGAAATTGATCCTTTATCCTGATCCTTTCCAATAAATTCTAAGGCAATCCTTAAAAACTTGAATATTAGAACCATCGATTGTCAGAAAAAACCAAGAATCATCTACAAAAAGAAGATGTAAAATGACAGGACAAATTCTGTTAATTTGGATACCATAAAGACATCCATTCCTAACATGGTAATCAATTATATTAATTAAGGATTCAGTCATAAAAGTGAATAAGAAGGGAGAGAAAATGTATCCTTTTTTGATACCTCTAGGACTAATATTGTCTAATCTTTCTCTATTCAAATTAATCTGAAAAGAAATAGTAGTAATGAAATTTTTAATCCAATTGATCCAGATCTCACTAAAACCGAGCTTATGAAGAACAACAAGAAGAAAATCCAAACGTACCTGATCTATAAGCTTTGGCCATAATGATTTTAATAGCTGTCATATGCTTCTTATTTTTCTTTTTCCTGCACATAGAAAACATAATTTCCTGAGCAATCAGAATATTATCTTGGATTGATCTACCTTTGATAAATTCAGACTGAGTAGGTGAGACAATCATATCCATAAGACATTGTAACCTATTAGCAAGAATCTTTGCAATGATTTTATAGGCAAAATTAACGCATGAGATAGGTCTATAATCTCTGAGAACTTCCTGAATATCTCCTTTAGGGATTAATTGTTATAAGAGTATCATTGATTTTCTTCAGAGCTATATTGTTAAGAAAAAATCTTGAACCATTAGAAAAACATCGTCTTTAATAGTGTCCCAAAATTCTTTATAAAACTTACCGTTTAGACCACCTGGTCCAGGCGCTTTATTGGGGCCTAACTCTCTAACAACTTTTTCTACTTCTTCCATTGTTGGTAATCTAGTCAAGTCGTCATTCATTTTTGGAGTAATTTTAGTAATAATATATTTTGAAGCTTCTTCCAAGTTATTATTATTAGTACCGTGGTTGTAAAATAAGTCTCTGTAATAATTATGAAAACAAGTTATAATACTTGTTGCGTCTTCAATCCATCTACCTTTAGAGTCCTTTATTCAGAGAACCCTATTATAATTACGTCTTTGAATAGTAGACATGTAAAAAAAATTGAATTTTTATTGTTGTATGTTATAACCAATTTCGCCTGGATCTATCCGCCCAAAAAATTTCCTCACTTTTAAACTCGATCTTTAATTGTTTCCTAATGTTTTCCTCCTCTTCCATATGTTTTGGGTTCGGGATTAGGTTGTTGAGTTCAATAAGTTTTCTGTGTAAGATTTTTATTTGAGTTTCATGGTTTCTAAAAGGGACTCTGCTCAACTTTTCAAGATCATTAATAGTATCATTACGTTTATACACATACCTTTGGATAGAAGGAGTGGTCCTTGGTTCTCCCCATGCTTTGCTAACTATGTCTTTACATTCTGGATGATCTAACCAAAATGTTTCAGATTTGAATTGTTTATGACCTTGACTTCTGGCATGATCAAGTTGCAAGATTAGTGGGGATGATCCGAACCCACAGTTGGTGGAATACAAAGTTTTACTTTGGGGAATTTGTTGCACCATTCATAAGTTGCAAGTGCTCTGTCTATTCTAGATTTGACTAACTTTTCTCCCGATCTCCTATTAGACCATGTAAAAAAATCTGTAATATGGAATATTAAAAAGTTTGTTGTCAATTGAGAAATTTTTAAAGTAGTTCATATGATTAAAGTTAATAGGGTATGATATTTTTTGTTCATCTATATTAAGAACAGTATCCATCTCGATGAGGAAAATCCCAGTAAGAACATCACTTCTCCTAAATAAGGCACCACAATCATGTCAGGTGCAATGTTGTTGTCTCTTTTATCATTCGCAACAGATGAGACTGAGCTTTCAAGACCAATAGTTGTAGTGTTATTATCTAGGATATCCGACATATGCCCAAAAATATCTTTAATAAGATCCCAAACCAAGATCCGAATGGCCTACATGTTCCATTTAGTACCTTCAAACATACTTTCATTCTAGCAATCTAAATATTCAACCGGTAACGAATATATAAGGTTTGAAGATAATGTTGACACCATTCTCTAGTAATCCTATTCTTAATGGTGTATTGTACCCGCTTATCAAAGGTCCGATCAAAATTAATGTTGATAGTAAATGTGTTACACATTCCAGTCTAGCCTTCCATACTTTTCGGATCTATCAAGAAATATACTCCATTATTCATTTCCACGGTTACAAAAGGGACATCTTTGAGAAACCGAATATTTCCTCTTGTATGGAATAATTTCATAGGGTAAAGTATCATTGCATCACTTTCAAATAAAGACCTAGAAGAAATAATTTATGCAAAGAAGAATTACTTCTAACTTATATGCAGAGTTGAAAAATGAATCTAATACGATATCACTCACTAAAGCAACTTTTACTCGACATGCATTTTCCCAAATTCTTTTTATCTTGAATATACTGAAGAGGCCTCTTTTTATCTAACTTTTATTTTTTCTTGATCAGAAAAAAAATTATAAAATTTTATAGAATAAAATAAAAGACATTAATAGCAAAATAGAAAACTTAGATGTATATGTTATTTCACTTTATTAAATATAATAACAATTTTTATTTTTTTCTTCTAATTATCTAAAATGATAAATAACGTAACTCAATATTCATTTCAAAATAAATATGGGTGTTTCCGCTTAAATATCATTATCCTCAATTGTTGCTATAAAACCCTAAATGCCGCCTCCATTTAGATATACACATTACACACAGTAACATGTATCATTTTCTTTTACTCTTTCTTTTTATCCTTTAGATATCGACCATTATTCTTGAATCTAATTATTCTGATCCTCTTCTCCCCCTATCTATTTTGTAACACCTTATTTTCTACCTTTTGTATTAAATATTGTCCTTCTCCGCCTGCCTGAGAGAACACCGGTTTACTGTTGCATTCTCGCATCTTGGATCGATGATCACGACATTTCAATTGTGGACAGGTTAAATTTTTTTTCATTATTGATTTTTTCTAATATTTTCTTTGTCAGTAATCATTAGGTTATTCAATTATTAAGACAAAAAATAGTTTCTAATTATATTAAATATTATTTAATAGTCTGTTAACATAATTGTTTTTTAATTTATTGTTGTTATGCAGTTTTTTAATTTAAAAATTGATTATGTAATTCTGCAATGTTCATAATATCTATGTTTGTAATTTATTATTTTCTGGATTTTACTTGTATATTACTTTGCTTCAATATAACTTAGATTATATAAATTGGGTTACAAAGTAAATAAACAATAATTAACATGAAAAACAAAATATCTAGATTTATCAATGTTAATATTGAGATTATATAGATATAAATTTACTTGTTACACACACATTTATATATATATATATATATATATATATATATATATATATATATATATATATATATATATATATATATATATATATATATATATATATATATATGTGTGTGTGTGTGTGTGTGTGTGTGTGTGTGTGTGTGTGTGTGTGACAATTCATACTAATATAAAAGGTTAATCTGTAAAAGAGGGACTTGACTTATTATAATTCTACATATTTAATTTGAAGTTTTGAATGAAATTCGTATTTTATATGTATTGAAATTTGAAGGTGAAGAAAAAACCGAATGGGGTGAGGGAAACTTTAGTAGAAGGAGGAGAGTAGAGTCCACCCTCTCACAGATACTGCTAAGCTAAACAGAAAACTATTTCTCTTGCATTGTGTACAACATCCTCTCACACCTTCCTTCATGGGTCCCACACTAAAATCTCTTCTGGCACTTGGGTAACATCTGCAACAAATCAGAGAAAACCAGAATTAGTTGAGTCATATTTTGAAGCACAATCACTACAAATGAAGTGCTCTAACAACTTTGCTTGATCAATTGTCATTCCCATACAAGTAGGATGATACCTGTCAAGCAGCAAAGTACAGACAAAACAACAAAAAAACTTGTTGAGACTATAATTTGCGTTACAACAAAAAATGAACTCGAGAAGATGATGTAGCAGAAAAACAAACATAATGTATCTATTCATGGAAATAAAACATGTGTTATTGTATAGTAGAATTTAGGTAGACAAAACTTGTACTTTTTCAATCAAATTTATGAATTTAGATGTGGAATAACTTCGATTTCTCCAAACCTAGTATACTTCGCTTTTATAATATAAACAATCAGAAATTGAGAGAAATATGTATACTTTGTTGAAAAAGATCATTGCCTGCCGCTGCAGTGTTGATGAAGATCGTTTGTGAATATATTAGTATATAATAATTACTAAATAGCCACCGTGTTTTTGACTTTTCTTTTTGTTTACAGAACTGCCATCAATTATAAGAAAACGTTTTTCATCCTAATTCTCATTCTACAAAGAAAATATGAGCATGTTTTCATTTTATTTTCCATAAAACAGTTTTCATTTTCTCTAGCCAAACATGTTTTTATTAGAATTTTGAAAAATATAGAGAACGAAAACAGAAAACACCTGTTATTTTCACGAACCAAACATGGAAGTTTTTCAAATATTCCACATATTAATCGTTAAATAATCTGCTACAATCCTGTTATCCCATCCACCTTTACTGAATGTCTCAACAAATTTTAGTATCCAACTCTGGTATCTATAACATCTTCTGAATCGATTCTGATTTAAGAGATGAACTGACCAAATATCTTGGAAAATTATACAATTGATTAGTAAATGTTTGGTATTATCTAACCCATTAAGACACCAAATACATTTATCTGTATCCGCATATTTTATTTTATAAACATTTTTTTTTCGTAGGGATACCATTATTGCAGACTTTCCAAATAAAGACATGTATTTCATTCAGAATTTTCGAATTCCAAACCAACTTCAATAAACTAGTTCTAATATTATCCAGAGTATTGGATGTTTGGGGGCTATCAATTTCTTGATCATCAGTAAGAATTTTGTATCTAGATTTAGTAGAATATGAGCCGTCTTTCGTATGTGGCCAAATGAATCTATCATGATAACCATTGTTAAAAACATGGATTCTCTTAATATCTAAAATGATAAGACTGGAAAAATGTCATCCAATAATTCAGTATTCCATTCATACGTAGTTTGTTTCCACAACTGGTTTACTGTCTTAAATTCACAATTTAAAGGTTTTTTTTATTTCCAAGTTTGTATCTATCCATTTATCCTACCATATATTAATACTCATTCCGTCCTCAATCTTATTTAATCCAAACTTCTTAAAGATATCGCTTGCTTCTAAAAGAAATGCACAGCTCCATGTCCTACTTTGTATTAGCTTGACATTTAAAAAGTCAGTTTTAGGGAAGTATATACCTTTTAGTTGTCTAACTGCTAATGAGGAAGGATTCATAAGTATTCTCCAAGCTTGGGCTGCAAGGAAAGAGGTGTCCATTCTTTTAAAGTCTCTAAATTTGACACCACCAAGTAATTTCCCAATTGCTAATTTTTAACAAGTTATCTAGTGAATTCTGTTTCTCTCGCCTGATTTCCACAAAAAGTTAGAAATTGCTGAAATAAGTTTATTGCAGAAAGAGTCAGGTAAAGAAAAGGTTGACATAGCGTGATTCAAAATAGCTTGGAGAACAACTTTGATGAGAATTTCTTTACCGTCGTCCGACATAATTTTTGCTTTCCAACCATCAGTTTTGTTAAACAATTTTTTGGCGATCCATTCTAAAGTCTCCACTTTAGAACTCTTATGGCATAAAGTTATCCTTAGATAAATTCCCAAATTATTAATTTTTTTAATGTTGATATCTTCAGAGACTTGAGTCCTAATGTCGAGAGGGGTTTCTTTATTGAAGAAAATGTTAGACTTGTTGAAATTGATCCTTTATCATGTTCCTTTCCAATAAATTCTAAGGCAATCCTTAAAAACTTGCATATTAGAACCATCGATTGTTAGAAAAAACAAAGAATCATCTACAAAAAGAAGATGTGAAATGACATGACAGATTCTATTAATTTGGATACCATAAAGACATCCATTCCTAACATGGTAATCAATTATATTAATTATGGATTCAGTCATAATAGTGAATAAGAAGGGAGAGGGATGTTCTCCTTTTTTGATACCTCTACCAGGACTAATATTGTCTAATCTTTCTCCATTCAAATTAATATGAAAAGAAACAGTAGTAATGCAATTTTTAATCCAATTGATCCAGATCTCACTAAAACCAAGCTTCAGAAGAACAACAATAAGAAAATCCCAGCGTACCTGATCCATAATATTTGGCTATATTGATTTTAATAGCTTTCATATGCTTCTTATTTTTCTTTTTCCTGCTCATAGAAAACATAATTTCCTAAGCAATCAGAATATTATCTTGGATTGCTCCTTTGATAAATTCCGACTGAGTAGGTGAGACAATAATATCCATAAGACACTGTAACCTATTAACATGAATCTTTGCAATGATTTTATAGCCAAAATTAACAAATGAGATAGGTCAATAATCTCCGAGACCTACCTGAATATCTCCTTTAGGAATAATTGTTATAAGAGTACCATTGATTTTCTTCAAAGCTTATTGTTAAGAAAAAATCTTGAACCATTAGAAAAACATCGTCTTTAATAGTGTCCCAAAATTCTTTATTAAACTTACCGTCTACACCACCCGGTCCAGGCGCTTTATTGGGGCCTAACTCTCTAGCAACTTTTTCTACTTCTTCCGTTGTTGGTAATCTAGTCAAGTCCTCATTAATTTCTGGAGTAATTTTAGTAGTAATATATTTTGAAGCTTCTTCCAAGTTATTATTTTTAGTACTGTGGTTGTAAAATAAGTCTCTTTAAAAATTATGAAAACAAGTTATAATACTTGTTTCGTCTTCAATTCATCTACCTTTAGAGTCCTTTACTCAGAGAACCTTATTATAATTACGTCTTTGAATAGTAGACATGTGACGTCTCCTCTTTTGTTCTATTTATATTCCCTTAGGAGACATCAAATTAGGTGATTATTTGACTAATCCGATAGACTTTTAGTGATAATATGCTATATTTTATTTTCTCTCCTTAGATTTTAGTATTTTTGATTTATTAAACTTTTGCGTGTAATATGCTTTGTTTAGTGAAAAGTTTGTAGGTTTCTAATACTAGCAAGGAGAGGAATCAAGAATAGAAGTCTTAGATTGTGGAAAGAAGTCAAAAGCTACAAGAAATATCCCGAGGAGTTGACAAATTTGAGCTGAAAATCTAGAAGGTTGATGGTAATTTCTGATTTCGAGCCACTTAAATATGGATTCAACCTCTGAGTTATGAAGAAGATTTGTACCTTATCGAATTACAAAGAATTAGCAAGTTGAATGAGTCAATTCGAAGTTATATTGAGAAAGCTACAGTCGTTTTCGTGAAGGGTGTACATCAGTTACGGGATTTTGGGCTTGAAGAGTGGACTTGGGCCATTTAATATTTGATTATTCTTTTAATTCAGCCCATGTCCGATTTTAATAGTATATATAGGGTTTTAGACTTTATTTTTACACACAATTCACTTTCCACAAAGTCAGAGCGTCAGAGAAAAAGGCGATAGCAAGGAAGAAGGAAAAAACTAGAGCCGAAGACTTCAACATCTCCAAATCAACAGCCATTCCAACATCCTAATTAGGTCATTTAATTTTATTCTCTTTCTGTTGAACATAAATTCCAATATTTCAATTTCTTCTTTTATTTTAATTTCAATTATGAGCTAAGTTTTTATTGTACTTGAGAATCGCAACATGGGTAGAACCAATCTTGAACAATTAGTGTTTTCCAATTTGGGATTTTAATTTAAATTGAGTTTTTGTTCTTCGTTGGTTTTTACTTTATATTTATTTATTATTCTTAGCGTCATGAACTAGGAATAAGTAATAGTACCTAGGCTATTCATATAGTGGCGTATGGATCACCTTGACGGGGGGTTTGGGTATAGAACTAAGTAATCACCGATGGTATCCGCCAATGTCCTTGACATGCTTGACTAGCCATTAGCCAATGAGGTAAGATTTTATCATCCGAAAGTGGTTTTAATCACCCTGACAGGGGTTTAGAAGACCGTAGGAGAGCTTTTAGGTCCACCCTGACGGGGGTTAAGATATTTTAGAATCCCGACTAGCGCAAGAATAATAACTCAACCCTTAAAAGGAAACATTAATTAGAAAAGTTTGCGGTGAAACCCTAGCGTGACTCAAGTACTGCTTTTCTCTCGCGTCTACCTCATTTTACTTGCGTATTTACATTCTAGCATTATTAATTTAGTATTTAATTTACCTTTTCACTTTAGATTATTAGTCAAAAACCCCAACAAACATTATATCTTTTATTTTTTTCGTTATTTGCAATTATCTCACTAAACGATAACATTAGAGTCAACCAATTTGTCCCTGAGAACGAACTTGTTTATCACATATATTACTTGGGACAACTGTACACTTGCAGTTCATGATTCCTCTTATTTATCTGCATTATTTTATAGCACACAAGGACCCACCAACATGTAAAAAAAATTGAATTTTTATTGTTGTATGTTGTAACCAATTTCGTCTGGATCTATCCGCCCAGAATTTTTCCTCACTTTTAAACTCGGTCTTTTATTGTTTCCTAATGTTTTCCTCCTCTTCCATACGTTTTGGGTTCGGGATTAGGTTGTCGAGTTCAATAAGTTTTCCTTGTAAAATTTTTATTTGAGTTTCATGGTTCCTAAAAGTGACTCTGCTCCACTTTTCAAGATCATTAATAGTATCATTACGTTTATACACATACCTTTGAATAGAAGGAGTGGTCCCTGGTTCTCCGTATGCTTTGATAACTATGTCTTACATTCTGGATGATCTAACCAAAATGTTTCAAATTTGAATTGTTTATGACCTTGAGTTCTGGCATGATCAAATTGTAAGATTAGTGGGGATGATCCGAACCCACAGCTGGTGGAATACAAACTTTTGCTTTGGGGAATTTGTTGCACCATTCATAAGTTGCAAGCGCTTTGTCTATTCTAGATTTGACTAACTTTTCTTCGGATCTCCTATTAGGCCATGTAAAAAAAAATCTGTAATATGGAATATTAAAAAGTCTGTTGTCAATTGTGAAATTTTTAAAGTAGTTCATATGATTAAAGTTAATAGGGTATGAGCTTTTTTTTCATTTATATTAAGAACATTATCCATCTCGATGATGAAAATCCCAGTAAGAACATCATTTCTCCCAAATAAGGCATCACAATCATGTCAGATGTAATGTTGGGGTCTCTACTATCTTTCGCAACAGATGAGACAAGACCAATAGTTGTAGTGTTATTATCTAGGATATCCCACCTATGCCAAAAAATATCTTCAATAAGCTTCCAAACCAAGATCAGAATGGCCTTCATGTTTCATTTAGTACCTTCAAACATACTTTCATTCTAGCAGTCCAGATATTCAACCGGTAACGAATAAATAAGGTTTGAAGATAATGTGACACCATTCTCTAGTAATCCTATTCTTAATGGTCTATTGTACCCGCTTATCAGAGTTCCTATCTCAATTAATGTTGATAGTAAACGTGTTACACATTCCAGTCTAGCCTTCCATACTTTTCGGATCTGTCAAGAAATATACTCCATTATTCATTTGCACGGTTACAAAAGGGACATCTTTGAGAAACCGAACATTTCCTCTTGTATGGAATAATTTCATAGGGTAAAGTATCATTGCATCACTTTCAAATAAAGACCTAGAAGAAATAATTTATGTGAAGAAGAATTATTTCTAACTTATATGCAAAGTTGAAAAATGAATCTAATATGATATCACTCACTAAAGCAACTTTTACTCGACACGCATTTTCCTAAATTCTTTTTATCTTGAATATACTAAAGAGCCCTCTTTTTATCTAACTTTTACTTTTCTTGATCAGAAAAAAATTATAAAATTTTATAGAATAAAATCAAAGACATTAATAGCAAAAATAGAAAACGGAGATGTATATGTTATTTCACTTTATTAAATATAATAACAATTTTTATTTTTTTCTTCTAATTATCTAAAATGACAAATAACGTATCTCAATATTCATTTCAAAATAAATATGGGTGTTTCTGGTTAAATATCATTATTCTCAATTGTTGCTATAAAACCCTAAATGCCGCCTCCATTTAGATATACACATTACACACAGTAATATTAATCATTTTCTTTTACTCTTTCTTTTTATCCTTTAGATATCGACCATTATTCTTGAATCTAATTATTCTGATCCTCTTCCCCCTATCTATTTTGTAACACCCTATTTTCTACCTTTTGTATTAAATATTGTCCTTCTCCGCTTGCCTGAGAGAACACCGGTTTACTGTTGCATTCTCGCATCTTGGATCGATGATCACGACATTTCAATTGTGGACAGGTTAAATGTTTTTTCATTATTGATTTTTTCTAATTTTTTCTTTGTCATTAATCAATAGGTTAAACAATTATTAAGACAAAAAATAGTCTCTGATTATATTAAATATTAATAGTCCGTTAACATAATTGTTTTTTAATTTATTGTTATTGTACAGTTTTAAAAAAAAAATTGATTATGTAATTCTGCAATGTTCATAATATATAGGTTTGTAATTTATTATTTTCTGAATTTTACTTGTATATTACTTTGCTTCAATATAGCTTAAACTATATGAATCGGGTTATTAAGTAAATAAACCATAATTAACATGAAAAACAAAATATCTAGATTTATCAATGTTAATATTGAGATTATATAGATATAAATTTACTTGTTACACACACTCATATATATGTTGTGTTTTATTTGTATAAACCATTAAAACAATATAGAAAGTAATGCATAAATAAAATAAAAGTAAATAAATAAATAACTTTAGGGTCAATTACCCAAGGAGACTTGAGAAAAATCAATGTGCCACTTAGGAGCTAGTCAATTCCTCTCTCCTTCTTAAAGGCCAATAAAATGTCCAATGTCATAACTACCCTTCTAGTGCATATAAGACAAAAAAATAGATTATTTCTCTCTCCTCCACTACCATTACTCTCTCTCCTCCATTACCATTAATCTCTCTCCTCCTTTATCATTTTTTCTCTCTCCCCTTTCATTAATTATCAAATATTTTCCAGCTCCGACCACAACCACCGATCACCGCCGGCCGCCTCCGGCCACCGCCGGAAAAAGTTCTGAGCGTGGAAAAAAGTTCTGAGTCTGGAAAATAGTTCTGAGTCTGGAAAAAAGTTCTGAGTCTGAGTGCAAAAGTTCTGAGTCTGAGTGCAAAAGTTCTGAGTCTGAGTGCAAAAGTTCCATTAACGCCAGATTTTTAATCGCCAACAATGTTGAGCGCAAAAGTTCTGAGTCTGAGTGCAAAAGTTCTGAGTATGAGTGCAAAAGTTCTGAGTCTGTTTGCAAAAGTTTTGAGTCTGAGTGCAAAAGTTCTGAGTCTGAGTGCAAAAGTTCTGAGTATGAGTGCAAAAGTTCTGAGTCTGAGTGCAAAAGTTCTGAGTCTGAGTAACACTAATGAGTACAGTAAAAAGATAAAAGAAGAAGCTGGGCATTTAACAAATAAAAGGAAAAAGAATAAAAAAAAGTATTGAGTAACAGATCTGAGCATTAAAATGATCTTGATTTGTAAGGAATCCTCCCATGTGCGTTTGTATCATTCTCATTACATCACGAATCCTTTTTTATACATAGTCATGTAAGTAATTGAAAGGAAAGATTTGCACAGGTCAACAAGAATATTTAACTTCTCTCGATAACAGAAAAGCTCAATGTACGCTTTTTGGTAAACATACCCACCAGAAACTATGGTTTCTAATTTACATAACGGAGAAAACGTAAGACCAACACAGAAGACCAACGAACGGCTGGTGGAGATCTCGTCGGCACAGAGATTCCGACGGCGAATCTAACTCAAACAGGGACAGAGAGTCACGACAAATCTAACTAGATCTGCCTCCTTCAAGCTCAAACCTCTTCCACCTGCCGTCGCCGTTTCGCTTGAGAAGAACAAGAAACCATGGTCGCCGGAAATGGCTGGCCACCAGCAGCCATGGCCGGAACTTCATGGAATAAGCTTTGATTTATTTGTTCATGGGTGAACACTGACGTGAGGAGTGAACATTAACGTGAGGAAGAAAGAGAAAGAATAGAAAATAATGATTAGGGTTTTAATAAATTCGGATAAAAAGTAGTATATATACCAAAATAAAAAACAAAAGAGGGTAAAAATGTAATTGGATTTTTTGTCTATAGTGTTAATTCTTGTTTGTGGCCTTTAGTAAGAAGAGGGAATTTACCCGGTCTTGTTAAGTCACGAGGTGGTGTTTTCAAGACCTTTTGGGTAATAATCTCATAACTTTACTTGTCGAGGCTCGGATTTGATCCGATGTCTTTAAGGTATTTAGGCCATGTACAGGTGTCTTACGTTTGCTGGCTTCAACCTCCAGGATACAACGACAAAACTATTCCAAAGAAACAGACACACGAATTCTTAAGAATTTCAACGAACTTAATAATGCTACTTCTTTCTATCTCTCTCTTATAATTTTAATGCTTTTGAAAAATGAATGAAGAAAATGGTTTAGTTGGCCAACTATTTATAGAAAATGAAAAGGTGGCTTGCCAAAGGTTGTGATGTTTCATTTTGGAGTTACGTTGTATTAATTTTAAGATACAACGTTTACTTAAAAGACCAAAAAACTTGGGCTGGTCCAGATGGTATGAACCTAAGGCCCAAAAGCCCAACAAAGATGATGGTCCAGGTTCATACCCCACCTAAGGCCCAACAAAGGTATGGACCTAAGACCCAAAAACCCAACAAAGGTATGGACCTAAGGCCCAAAAGCCCAACAAAGCTAATGGTCCAGGTTTAACCCCTACCAGGCCTTATTTTTCTTTCTTTCTTTCTTTCTTTCTTTGCTTTATAAAAAGAAGAAATAAAATAATATATATTTATTTTTCTTTTTAATTTCTCCAAATTACATGACTCAATTTCTCATTCAATTTCAAATGATTTTAACCAAGTGAATATATTACATTAATCTTTACAACTTGAATAAACGTATTAATATCTGAATCATTTCACTAAATTGAGTCACGACTAACATCGTAAAAATGGTCAACACTTGGGTAGAATCCCATTTGTCCAACAATCCCCACATGAATGAAAATTGACTAACCACCTTAAAATATTATGCAAAAGAATGCTAACACTTGAGAGAGAGATAGATAGAGAGAGAGAGAGAGAAGTGTAGAAGAATACTACATTGAGAAAGGTAGCTTTTGGCCTTGAACCTTCTGTAGTAAGAGCTATCGGATTTACTTGCTAACTAGTGAACGTGATGTCTTGAACTATTCAGCTTTTGTGTAAACCAAGACAATAGAACTTACATAGTATACTTCCAAACATCATTTGGTTCTCACGGTTGTGTCCATTTACGGCCCTAGACAACTCCTGGTATTTCATGAATAACCGTCGGAGAATTTCGCCTTTAAAAATTCTCGTAGGGCGGCCCTACCCATGTTATTCATATAGGTGGTCTCTTGTCGAGAGTATTCTGCATTACTCTATCTTATGTTATCAAAGATACAAGAACCATTAAAAGGTTAACTTATCCTTCACTTTTACAAGTAACACTGTTTAATTTTGTCCTAGGAATGGTTTGGGGAGGTCTCCCCACAGTGCATCGCACCAAGTTGCAGTTTCATGATTTAGTTTTCCCTTTGAACCTAGATTGTGGGATATCCACTATGCTAGGTAGGGTTCCCATCATGGCAACTCAGCTTTCGTAGGCTTAAGACCCATTCCCCTTGACAACATTCGCACTTGCTCTCTTTGTAGACCTTTTGTCAGTGGATCCGCTATGTTATCCTTTGATCGAACATAATCAACTGTGATAACTCCGTTTGAGAGCAGTTGTCTAACGGTATTGTGTCTACGATGTATGTGTTGAGACTTACCGTTGTACATTTCGTTTAGTGCCCTACAAATGGCACTTTGACTATCTCAATGTATGCAGATAGCCGACGCAGGCTTTGGCCAATTAGGAATATCCTCTAAGAAATTCCGAAGCCACTCGGCTTCCTCAGTAGCTTTATCTAAAGCTATAAAATTATATTTTATAGTGGATATAGCTATGCACATTTGCTTAGTGGAATCCCAAGACACGGCTCCTCCTCATAACATGTAGACAAATCCACTTGTGGATTTTGAGTCGGTGGAGTCTGATATCCAGTTTGCATCACTGTATCCTTCTAGTATAGCTGGATATCCTGTATACAACAACCCTTCGTTCATAGTGTATCTAAGATACCTTAGAACTCTTACAATAGCAATCCAGTGGCTCTTCCCCGGAATATCTGTAAACCTACTTAGCTTGTTTACTGCATGTGCTATATCTGGCCTAGTGCAGTTCGTTAAGTACATGAGACTCCCAATAATCCGAGAGTACTCCAACTGGTTGATCATATCACCAGTGTTCTTAGCAAGATGTAAATTTACATCAACAAGTGTCTTGGTGATATTTGTGTCGCCATTACTAAATTTGTTTAATACTTTATCAATATAGTGTGACTGAGATAGTATAATAGCTTCAGATGTTCGGAGAATCTTGATACCTAAAATAACATCCGCAAGGCCTAGATCTTTCATGTCAAACATACTTGAAAGCATCCTTTTGGTGAATTTAATCACATCATTGTTACTTCCAATGATTAACATATCATCCACACATAAACAGACAGTAACATATCCAGTCTCATTTCGTTTTACATAAACGCATTTGTCACATTCATTGATCTTGAAATCATTCGAGATCATGAATCTATCAAATTTGTCATGCCATTTCTTCAGTGCCTGTTTTAAACCATATAAAGATTTAACAAGCTTACATACTTGCTTCTCCTTACCTGGAACTACGTAACCCTCAGATTGTTCCATATATATCTCTTTATTTAGTTCTCCATTTAGGAAGGCTGTTTTTACATCCATTTGATGTATTTCGAGCTCGTATATTGAAGCTATAGTGATTAACATTCGAATGGATGATATTCTCGTGACTGGAGAAGAAGTATCAAAATAGTCAAGTCCTTCTTTTTTACTACAACCTTTTACAACAAGGCGAGCCTTGTATTTTTCAATAGACCCATCGGTCTTTAGTTTCTTCTTGAATATCCATTTGCATCCAAGTGGTTTATTCTCAGGAGGGAGATCCACTAGTTCCCATGTATGGTTTTGCATAATGGAATCTATCTCGCTATTTACCGCTTCTTTCCAGTATGGGGCGTCAGGGTTTGACATAGCCTCCTTGAATATTCGCGGTTCGTCATCTAGCATGTAAGATAGAAAGTCAGGACCAAAAGACGTAGAGGTTATAATCCGCTTACTTCTTCTTGGTTCTCCTTCATTTGGCAATGATTCTTGATCTTGCTTTTCAGTTGGCAATGATTATTGATCTTGCTCTTCTTCAATTGCATCACGTGTTCTTTTTAAGGAACCATATTCTTGTGTGGTCTTGTACGGAAAGGTTGTTTCAAAGAAATGTGCATTTCTTGATTCAATCACCGTATTGACGTTAATGTCAACATGACAAGATTTTTGTACCAGAAATCTATATGCAGCACTGTTGTGAGCATATACAATAAAGACGCAATCGATGGTCTTTGGTCCTATTTTAACCATTTTAGGAGCAGGAATTGATACCTTTGCCAAGCATCCCACACTTTTAACTATTTGAAGGAAGGTGGTTTTCCTTTCCATAATTCGTAAGGAGTTTTATCTACCTTCTTGTGTGGTATCTTATTGAGGATGTGATTTGCGGTGAGCAAAGCCTCTCCCAAAAAGTTCTATGGTAACCCTGAGTTAATCAGCAAGGCATTCATCATTTCCTTCAACGTGCGGTTCTTACGTTCAGCAAATCCATTTTGTTGAGGCGAGCAGCGGGCCGTGGTTTGATGGATGATTCCACGTTTAGCGCAAAACTCCTCAAAAAGAGACACACATTCTCCTCCCCTATCTATTCTAAGATTCTTAATCTTTTTTATTTAGTTGATTCTCAACTTCAGTTTTGTATTGCATAAATGCTTATAAGGCCTCATCCTCACTTCGAAGCAAGTATATTTAACAATACCTTGTGCAATCGTCAATGAAATTTATGACACAATTTTTACCACTTTTAGGTTGCACAATTTCAAGTCACATATGTCACTGTGAATTAACTCTAAAGGTACCAAAGTCCTTTCTATAGATTTAAATGAGGTTTTCGTTAATTTTGACTCAACAAATACTTCACATTCCTTTTGAGAATTGAAGTTCACATTAGATAGTAACCCGACGTTTACTAACTTATTTAATTAACCAAAATTAACATATTTTAATATATCATGCCATGAATAGGTACTATGGTCATTACATTCATCTTAAATAAACCATCACATAGGTACCCTTTTCCCACAAATATCCCACCTTTAGTGAGAATAGATTTATCAAACTTAAATACTATTTTGAAACCATTCTTACCCAAAAACGAATCTGAAACTAGATTCCTTCTAATGTCAGGCACATGGAGAACATTATAGAGACTCAACTCTTTTTCAGAAGTCATTATTAGAATAACGATTCTAGATCCAACTACTTTTGATGTAGAGAAATTTCCCATACATAAAATCTCTCCAGTAGTTGCAACTTTGTATGTCTTGAACATACGTGTCAGGTGGCCCCAGTATCCACCCACTAGTGTTTGGTATTGCCAACCAAATTTACTTTAGAAACTACTGTAGTAAAATCAATCTTATTTGATCTTAGTCATGGTTGGTTGGCCTTATTTTCCTTTCATGGAATTGCCTTTACCCTATGTGATTTCGGACGTCTATTTCTTTACACAGATAGTCATTTCCATTAACCTCTTAGACTCCTTAACGGGTCTATAAGAGTCGGGATCACGTCCCACAAATGTATTTTCCATAAGTGAAATTGCTTATTGTATGTTGTTACCGATCCATCATTTCTGGACATATTGTTTATCTTGGTAGACATCATTTCAATTACCAAGGATTACACAATATTATAGATAATTCAAACAAACGAATTATTCAACCTTTCTCACTAAAAGACAACACAAAAACTTGATTCTTTCTTACGACAAAATGATTAAATTAATTTTAATTTCCCAAGTTTTTATATTCTTGTTAGTCCCCCAAGGTTTTATATTCTTGTTGTAGAGGATCGAAGAAATTAAAGAGATAATCAATTCACGTAAAAGAAGAATCTCAATCAATTAAGAATTCTTTTAGCGGAAAATTATCAAACCACAAGGTTCGACAAGTATGCAGATACTAGCAAGATTGATATTAGTTGTTAAAACACACACTAATATTACAACATAATATGACGTTAGTAAGCGAGTATTTTTTCTAGTATGTATACACAAGCCTAGAAATCAGAATAAGAGAAAAGAAATAGAATGTAATATTCATGTTCAGTATACACAGACCCAAAATAAATTTCCAAAAGTAAAGTTTATAAAAACATAAAAAGAAAATATTTTCTGGTTTATACCGCGTGAATCATAAATACCTTAAATTGTTGTGTTTTATTTGTATAAACCAGTAAAACATTATAGAAAGTAATGCATAAATAAAATAAAAGTAAATAAATAAATAACTTTACTTGTCGAGGCTCGGATTTGATCCGATGTCTTTAAGGTATTTAGGCCATGTACAGGTGTCTTACGTTTGCTGGCTTCAACCTCCAGGATACAACGACAAAACTATTCCAAAGAAACAGACACACGAATTCTTAAGAATTTCAACGAACTTAATAATGCTACTTCTTTCTATCTCTCTCTTATAATTTTAATGCTTTTGAAAAATGAATGAAGAAAATGGTTTAGTTGGCCAACTATTTATAGAAAATGAAAAGGTGGCTTGCCAAAGGTTGTGATGTTTCATTTTGGAGTTACGTTGTATTAATTTTAAGATACAACGTTTACTTAAAAGACCAAAAAACTTGGGCTGGTCCAGATGGTATGAACCTAAGGCCCAAAAGCCCAACAAAGATGATGGTCCAGGTTCATACCCCACCTAAGGCCCAACAAAGGTATGGACCTAAGACCCAAAAACCCAACAAAGGTATGGACCTAAGGCCCAAAAGCCCAACAAAGCTAATGGTCCAGGTTTAACCCCTACCAGGCCTTATTTTTTTTTTCTTTCTTTCTTTCTTTCTTTGCTTTATAAAAAGAAGAAATAAAATAATATATATTTATTTTTCTTTTTAATTTCTCCAAATTACATGACTCAATTTCTCATTCAATTTCAAATGATTTTAACCAAGTGAATATATTACGTTAATCTTTACAACTTGAATAAACGTATTAATATCTGAATCATTTCACTAAATTGAGTCACGACTAACATCGTAAAAATGGTCAACACTTGGGTAGAATCCCATTTGTCCAACAATATATATATGTGTGTGTGCAAATTTTTGTGTTAATTGGTTATTTGCTTGTTTAAAAGCAAGAAAATTATTAAATTTAAGATCATTTTTCTTTCATTTCCTTTCATTTTGTAGATGGAGTAGCTACCAAATAAATAAATAAACCCAAAAAATTTCTCTCAAAAAACTAGTCCCCGAAGCCCTCCCACTACTCAAAAATTGGTCAAATATTTCTTTTATCAATATTTTTATCTTATTAGTTCTAATTTCATCAATATGTAGTTGTATGTAGTAAACCTTTTGTAATGCGTTGAAAAATCATATCTTTTTCATATAGGTCCCTTAATTCTTGTTTAAATAATGGAAATTTTGTGAACCATACATTTCTTTTTGTCAATTGGATCTATTTAACATACGTGTTGTTTTTTCTCTCAATTAATAAAAAACACTTTATTTGGTGAAACTGATATGAAGATTTATGTCAGTCTCACCATGTTAGCTTTCTAAGTTAAAAGAACTTTTTTTTTATTGACATATGAAAAATTCAAATTATATAAAAACGGCTCTATTTTGCTCCACGAATATCGCGCCTAAAATAACAAACACCAACGATCTTTTGATGTCTGCGCCGCCACCAGGGGCTGGCGTTGCTTCGCCGGCAGAACAACCACCTGAAACTGCCATTCCAAAGGTGAGTGAACCTGCTGCAGCACCTCCAACCGAAGACACCCTGCAGCAACAGAACCTTCAACGGGAAGAATTCCCTGACTTAGCCACCGCAATGCAGGATGGAAGGTCAGGCAAGCGCCACCGTGTAAATAATGAAGAGGTACTGATGAACGCTGCGACAACAGCAGCAGGCTCACCGCCGATGGTATTGACAGCTGGACAGAATGGATTAATCAATCCAAGAGAGAACACTTCTGGAGTTACAGGTAACTTTACTGGTAATTTCATTAAACCCAAATTAGGGGGTGGAAAGGCACTGTAACAGGGAACAATCTGATAATACCAATTATGGAGGATAAAAATGAAACTAGGACTAACAGTATAATGGGTGAAGATGAGTTTTATGAATTAGAGGAGTTAATCGAGGACGATGAGGAGATTGAAATGTGCGATTCAATACCCACCGTGATTAGAACGAGAGATGAAATTCAAGAGGGGATTAGACTATGGAGAAATACTGCTGTAATTAGACTCTTGGGTAGGGAGGTTGGTTTTAGCTATTTATCGTCTAAACTTAGACAAATTTGGACCCCAAAAGGTCACCTCGAGATAGTAGATGTAGGCTATGGATACTACATGGTGAAATTCGAATTAAGGGACGATTTTGATTTTGCTTTATCGGGCGGGCCATGGATGATCCTCGATCACTATTTAACTGTTAGGGAGTGGACTCCAAAATTTAATGCGGCGTCCAACTCGATATCAACAACGACAGCGTGGGTACGGGTTTCGAACGTTGGGATGCAAAATTATACCGCGCGGATATTAAGAAAAATCGGGGACAAACTTGGCCGTACTGTTAAAATCGATCCCATGACTAAAGGTCGGTTAAGAGGAAATTATGCAAGATTAGCAATAGAATTAGACTTGGAAAAACCGTTGGAGCCAGAGGTAAGAATCGGGTCGGATATATGCAAAGTAGAATATGAGGGGCTTCACTTGATATGTTTTGGGTGCGGAAAATTTGGGCATAGGAAGGAAAATTGTCCTCCTAATAATCCGGATAAGATGGATATAGAACGGAGTAACAGCAAAGGGAAGGAATCACTGGTGGAGGAAGGAATAGAAGCTCCGGGTACGAAGGAAAAATACGGGGAGTGGATGACGGTGAGGCGTGGAAATAGAGGTGGAGGTAGAGGAGCGAGTAATAACGTGGCAAAAACGCAATTTAAAGGTAATTCGGGGTCTCGTTATGAAGCATTACGGGTAGAAGAGATTTCACATGAGCCAAGACAGAATGTACAAAGTGCTCCGAGTAGGGGCCAAAGCTCGGGTACAAAAGGGAATAGTTATAAAGGGAAGAGCGTATCATGGGCTAGTACGGGTAATAAAAAAGGAGGTGGTGCCAAAGGCCACGGCGTAATTACAGCACCGCGCTTTGAACAACGAATGGTGTTGGATGATGAGGTAGTTGTGCATGATGTGGATATTCTTGATGGGCAAAAAGGGGTGAACGTATCTAGGAAGAAGGCTGGTAAAAAGGGGTCCAAAGAGTTGAGTGTGGTAGTCAACTCTGGCGCTAAAGGAGCTGAGGATTTAGATGGGGAAATGAATGGTAAAACCCATTCGCTTGGAGCTGATACAGTGAGTGCACATGGGGAATTAATTGATATAAATATCATGGAAGTGGAAGTTAGCAACAGGGACTATAATGCAATAAATAAAAACTTTATTCCTTTTGATATGGGGCCTGCCACTCCCCAACACTCACCTTCTCTAATAGGCAAACCAGTAGCTAATGAGCCACCGAGTCCAGGTGATAAATCCGGGGATGGCTTTATGTCGGATAGACCGCCAGATCCTTTGTGGGACACGGCGGAACATGGCGAGGAATCTGACCCCAAATGGCTCGACAGCCAGGTCCCAGAAACAGCCGAACCCGCCAACCAAGTTCAACAACAGGGGCAAGAAAATGCAAATACTGATACAGAGATGGTTTCTCGCGCTTAATGCGCCGTGAGGTACTCTCTTTTTTAAATACGGTTGTGCGGATAAACTAGCTAAAGAAGGGGCGTGGATGAATATCCAACCGGTGATCTTTAATGAGCCTCCCGGTTACTTATGGCAATGTATTATGAAGGATAAAAAACGAGTGCGTAACCGCGAGAGTGGTTTTAGATCAATAAGAACTTTCGTTCTATTTGTAATAATTTTTTCTTAACGGCTCCGTTATGAGCCTCCTATGTATGCAAAAAAAAAAAAATTGAGCTTGTAAAATTGAAGTTTTACACCTTATTGTTAGTAAAATAAGAGGTGCAAGATCAGATTCAAGAAGTTAAAATGCTTTGTTCTGTGTCAGATTCAGATTTTTCACTTTCCATTAGTCTTATCCTTAGTTGTTTAGAGCATACTGTAGTTCATTTATTTACTAATTAGATTTATCTTTTATTTTTATATTTCAGGGATTATTACAATCTTGAAAAGTCTATAAGAGTTAAAGATTTCAGGTGTGGAGAATATGATGAAGTGATTGAAAAAGCGAAATCACATCTACATTCTCCACGAAAATTAGTTAAACACACTCGAAGAGAAGATGCTATTCTTCAAGAGCTTGAGATAGAAAACGCTCAATTAGGTAAAGATCAAATTGAAGAAGATTATAATGTTAATGTTAATTCTCAAGAAGATGAAGAAACAGATTCGGCTACGATAGAAGAAGTTTTCATCAGTGCTTCAGATACCGATTCAGAACTTGAAATATCTCAATACGAAGATCTCGATGAAACCGAGCCACCTGTCAGAAGAAGCAGTAGATCTAAGCGGGCCCAACGTGATTCAAACGATGAAATCTAAGGTCTTACTCGTATGAGAGGATTAAACGATGAAGAGATTTAATCTTTGAGAGTTTTGGTTCAACTTCAAGTTACTTGTAAATTCTGTTTTTTACAAATAATTTGTTGAAATAGTTGCTTTTCTGGAGTTGTAAATATCAATATGTAACAATTAGTTCGGATAAAGATGTAAAAATATTGTGGTTTTTTTTCCGGTTTGTTTGGATTACATTACTTGTATGATCCAATGTAACTTTTTGTTGGTTTAGTTATATTATAAGATTTCAGAACTTACTTTTCTGTGTTTTTTTAATTGTTCTGCAATTGTAGTTTTGTTTAATTGATGTGATTGTGAAGTTACTTAAGAGCATTGTTGGCTCTTTCCCCCCTTTTTAGCAGGTTTTTAAGGAATTTTGATGGGCCAGATCTGCCCTAGTTTGTAGAGAAAATTTTTGGGTTCATTTTTTTGTAAACTATAAAGATTTGAAGATTCAAGATTTGATCATGGAGAAGAAGTTTTGGAGAAAAAGTTTTGGAGAAGAAGCTTTGAAGAAGAAGATGTGGAAATACTAATTTTGCCCTTGTTAAAAAAACGGTTTAATTAAGTAATTCAGAAAAATGATTTTTTTAATTAGAAAAGAAATTGACCACATGACCTGCATATGACACTTAACGGTCAAAATGGACGGAATCCGTTAAAAAGGGGCAACGAGTCACGAAAATGAAGTTTAAGGGACATCCACTACCAAAAAATTTAGAGGGGGTAAACTGTCAAAACAGACAACGTTTAGGGGGTATTGCTTGTATTTACTCTCGAGATTATTTAAGATTTGACAAGAATATCCTACAGAAACATCATTACCAATACCAGGTCATTTTGTGCACATCTAACCAACCTTTCAGAGTTTGGACTAAATGATAATATACTTCCCAGGGTTGAGTTTGGGTTTGGTTCAGAGTCAGATCGTTCACCATGCAAAGAATCCTCTTTCATTTTCTCTTTCATTTTCGCTTTCATTTTCAATTTCAACAAGATCAATGTGGCTAGAAATAACATATTTTGTTCCGTTTTATGTAGGTTCAAGTTTTGTACTCTTCCAGATCTTCGAAGTGTAACTTTTGTTTTTGATTTCTTCTATGCACCTGATTCTGCCTTTTCATCACTGCTCATACGCCCTTTTGTAGGAGGATTCGACTCTTTACGCGTGTCCAGTGCAGTGGATTTTATGGGGTTTCTCTCCATGGATGTTCTTTCTTAGCTCTTAACGCAAACCTCATGAGTACTGCATATTATTTTATAACATACAATGATAATATAATATTTCATAATATAGGGACTAAAAGTGCAATTATAACCATTTCCAACAGATGCCCCAAATGGATATCCAACTACAAAGAAAATAAAAATAAATGAAGAGAGGTGGTATTATAGATTAGTTAGCTATTATATATTCTTTTTGAAATACTTTAAGAGATCTAAAAACGCATTCTACCTTATGCACGTAAAAGGTTGTAAATGTAGTAAAATTTGACTTGAACTCCATATTGAATCGTGTACATAATATTATTATTATGTTGACTGTAATATAGATTAGTTGCTATTAATAGCTCCATAATTTTTTTACAAATGTAATATTATCCACGGGACTATATAACAAAATACACCAATAGACAACAAAGAAAATCATCTATCTAAACCATTTAATAACAAAACAATCCGATATAGCATAAGCTATAGATTCTTCTATCTTCAATTCTTTTAGCTTCCCTGTTCTTGCAACTTGACCGTGGTAAACTGGACATCTCTTTTTAAATTACTAACATAATCAAAAAACTGAACCTCCAAGCAACATTTTTTTTCTTCTTAAAACACCAAATGAGAAATCAACAATCTTCAACAAATTTCAATGTGTCAAGTGAGTACCACCATGAAATCAACAAAAATGAAATTTTAGCTTGATGTACATAGTCCATTGTCTTATATTTGTCAAGCAATGGAATAGGAAACTTCCAACTATTAGCAAATTCAAAAAAACTCACCTCATAAAAAATCATCAAACCTTTATTATCCAAGGTAAAGCCACTGAATTCTTCAATCTTGACTCATGTTTTATGATAAAAAGAGTAAAAAATATATAATTTTTTTATATAAACCATGTAATGATAATGTATTTTTAGGTAATTGAACATGATGGTGCAATAACAAAAACAAATTTATACTCAAATTGCATCCAACTAAACTCAAATTCATATTCAAATTGCATCTAATTAAAGACAGAGAACTCAAAGAAGAACCTGAAAGTTAATCAATAGACACGTATTCTATTTACTTAAAACTATAATTGTTGGTAATATTGACCCGTTGGAGCAACATTTGATAAATCAGAGATTAGGATCTTGAACACCGATTTGAGAAATGATTTCCAACCATACCTAAAATAAAGATTTAAATGTGTCGACAAAACCAATCTTCATTTGTTGTCATAAACTAGTTTTGTATTGCTTGGATTTAAGCGATGTGCTTAAAATCATCAACTGCATAAAAGAACAAAGAAAAAAAGTTCTTGGAGAAAAAATTCAACGCTTTATTAAATGAAGAATAAGATTAAAATAGTATAAAATAGGGACAGGAAAAAGAATATAGATAATATAAGAAATATTTGATTTAAGGAATAAAAAAATAACTAAAATAAGTAAATAAATTATTTACATGTTATTCCATGTAATAAGTAAATAAATTATTTACATTTGATTTAGGGGTGAAATATCATTACTTAAATAAATATAGGTGTGTTTCTTGTTATAATGTGCCAAATATTCTCAATTGTTGCTATAAAACCTTTAATCCCGCTTCCATTTAGATATACACATTACACATAGAAACATGTATCATTTTCTTTTACTCTTTCCTGTTATCCTTTAGATATCGCCCATTATTCTTGAATCTAATTATCTAGATCCTCTTCTACCCCTATCTATTTTGTAACACCCTCTTTTTTACTTTTTGTATAAAATATTGTCCTTCTCCGCCTGCCTGAGAGAACACTGGTTTTCTGTTGCATTCTCGCATCTTGGATCAATGATTACGACATTCAATTGTGGACATGTTACTTTTTTTTTATTTATTGATTTTTTCTAATTTTTTCTTTGTCATTAGTCATTAGGTTATTCAATTATTCAGACAAAAAATAGTTTCTAATTATATTAAATATTATTTAATAGTCCATTAACATAATTATTTTTTAATTTATTGTTGTTGTGAAGTTTTTTTGAAATTGATTATGTAATTCTGAAATGTTCATAATATATATGTTTGTAATTTATTATTTTCTGGATTTTACTTGTCTATACTTTGTTTCTGTATAGCTTAAATTATATGAATTGGGTTATTAAGTAAATAAACCATAAATAACATGAAAATAAATTATCTAGATTTATCAATGTTAATATTTACGTTAATTGGTTACTTGCTTGTTTAAAAGCAAGAAAATTATCAAATTTAAGATCATTTTTCTTTTCTTTTATTTTTTAGATAGAGTAGCTATCACTTTCTTTGTAGGAGAAATCACATGAATTGATGAGAATCTCCTACAGAAAGATCATTACCAGGTCATTTTGTGCATATTTGTCCAACTTTTCAGATTTTGGATTAATTGATCAATATACTTCCCAATACATTGCTACTCAATATGCTTGTCTCATGGCCCAAATGATAGCAAAAAAAAAATCAATTAACAAAGAGATACACTTAGAAATATTTGATTAGTTTATCTTTTTCTCACCTATAAGTGTGTCTATATATTTACATATCTAATTAGTAGTCTAGAAAGTACCAAGAAATATGTGTAAGTCAAACTGATAACAATTTGTTCGAAAATTTACCAAATTATCTTGTCATCACCATTCTCTTCAATCTTAACATCACTTTCGATTTTCATACAAATTTTATAGTTTCTTCATCTTTAAATTATATGTTTCAAGTTTTTATGCATTTTGTTAAATCTTTAATTGTGATTTTAGAGATTTTTCTCTCACCTCTTTATATATGTCAGAAATGTATACAGTTTTTAATAATTGAGTGTTTGTGTCAGATGTATTCTCAACATCATAATACATTCTAGATATATGTTCACACAATAATTAATACCAACGTCGTTCGAATACGTCTTAACATATATGTTAATAAATTATTTCTACGGTTTAAGGACCTCCATTGTAAGGAAAAAATAAATAGATTATGTTAATATTTCTTTCTCTCAAAGCTATACTTTTAGTTTCCATTTTAACCTTAACTTTAACCTTAACCCTTTAACCTTAACCCTTTAACCTTAACCCTTAACCCTTATCCTTTTAGTCTAAAACCTATAACCTTAAACCTTAACCTTTACCTTCACCTATTTAAACTTAACCTTAACCATTTTTTAACCTTAAAGTTAAAACTTAACCTTAAACTTGAACCTTGAACCTTTAATTTTTAACTATGACCTTAAACTTAACCTTAACCTAACCTTAACCTTAACCTTAACATTAACTTTAAAATTAATCTTAAACTTAACTTTAAACTTAACCTTAACCTTAACCTTAAACTTAACCTTAATATTTACCTTAACCTTTACCTTAACCTTAATCTTTAACTTAACATTAACCTTAACCTTAAACTTAATCTTACACCTTAAACCACCTTGAACCTTAAACCTTAAACCTTAAACCCTAATCTTCATCTTCACCTTAACCTTAACTTTAAACTTAACTCTTAAACCTTACACCTCAAACCTTAAACCCTAATCTTCATCTGCACCTTACACCTAAACCTTAAATCATAATCTTCATATTCACCTTAACCTTAACTTTAAACTTAACCCTTATGTCTTTAACCTTTAGCCCTTAACGCTTTTAAACCTTAACCTTCACCTTCATCTTAACTTTAACCTTAACCATAACCTTAAATTTAAAATTTAACCTTAACGTTGAACCTTGAACCTTAAACCTTAACCTTAAAGCATGAACTTTAAAATTTAACCTCAACCATAACCTTAATTTTAACCAGATGAAATTTTTATTTCGTTGATATTCAACCTTAAATCTTGAACTTTAAAACTTAACCTTAACTTTCACCTTATTCTTAACCATAACCTTAACCGGATATAAATTAATATCCTTGATATTCGACCTTAAACCTTGAATCTTATTGAACCTTAACCTTAAATCTTAAACATTAAATTTTAACCTTAACCTAAACCTTTACCATAACGTTAACCTTTACCATAACCTTAACCTTCACCGTAACTTTAACCTTAACCTTAAAGTTAACCTTAATCTTAACCTTCTCCTTGACGAGCAAAAAAAGAAAAAAATTTAACCTTAAGTTTAACCTTGACTTTCACCTTTGGAATTTGGTTCGATCCCCGTCAACGTAACAAAAAAAATTCTTAAATGTCTTCAAACACGGGTTTTATCTAGTTGGTTTATATGTTAAGCTTCCTCAATTTTGTGTACAATGTATGGAATACCCAAAAATTACGAACGTTTATAGAGATCACAAACTAGTTCAGAAGGAGATCATGAAGCTCATAAAGGAAGATCTATAGTTGAAATTAGAGAAATTTTTATATTTAGGCCATTACCTATTGTTTAAAAATATTTTTAGGCCAAACGTTTCGAAAGTACCATTTTAGGCTAAACGTAAGTCAAAAGTGTCATTTTCAGGTCATTTCACTTATTTCGTGAGATATTCCATAAACTTTAAAAATAATTTGAACACTTCATACAGAGTTCCTATTTTGTGTTGTGGTCAAATAAAGATATACTCTTTGCAGGGACTAAACTGCAAAACTGAGTTTCGTTGAAAAGTTTAAAAATTGCATGTTGAGGAGACTTGAACTAATTGTCCCACAAATCAGTGGGTTTCAAAACTCTAATTGGGCATATATAGATAGTCATGCCTAACTAGCAAAGCTAATCAGCAATCCAAAAGCATAGTGTAGTAAACTTATATGCTTGCTCCATTTCAAAAAATTACAACGCGACAAGATCAATTACAGATAACACCTTCCTTTAATTACACCCTCCTTTAATTGTACATTACAAGAATCTTTTTTTCTTTTTTTTTTTTGGTCAAAATTACAAAACATCATTCATGGCTTGTTAGGCTTCTTAAGCTTCCGTCTTTTTGATCTTCTCCTGTTAATAAAAAAACATGCATTACTAACAATTTCCAAACAGAACAAGACAATTTTAAAAGAGTTTTAAATTTACCTTACGGCGGGTTTTTTTAACCCAAAAACACCCTTCATCAAAGCATTAATATCAACATTACGCTCCTTCATAATACTATCATGATAAATCTTACTACCAATCTCACTAATCAATTCATCAACTTCTTCTAACGTTTGATCAATATTAATCTTCATCTCTCCTTTCCTAATCACCGTCACACTAAAACCATTCCCTTTCGCTTCTCTATAAACATCCTACTCATTCATAACAATAACATTAAAAAAACCAAAAAAAAAAAATTTAATTAATTAATCACCTTAGGTGGTCTCGCTATAACAAAAGCATGTCCATTCCCAAGCATTTCCATATGATGTTGTATAATATAACATAAACTCTTACAATCATTTGCATCTTCAAAACCAATCACATGTAAAGCTTTCGGACTTAATTCAAGATCTTGTGCCATTTCCAATGAATATAACCCCACTTTTTCCTCAGTATATAACTCAATACACTATTAACAATTAACACAATTAAACACACATACAATAAAAAATAAAAAAATAAATTATAATTACCATAACATAAGGTAAATCTAACCACCATAAATAATCTTCTTCTTTTTCATCACTATATTCACGATATTTACTAACAACAGCTTGTGGACCAAATAATTCAACTTCTCTTTTTACTTTATCAAGTTTATCTTTAATAAATTTTTTACCCTTTTCAGGTAATTTATCCATTAATTCACCAGCTTCTTTTATTTCCTTTTCAGTAATCCATCTATCTAAATCTTTACCCATATCTTTCATTATACCCTTAATTTCTGGGTCTGTTTCAGCATTATAACTATCTATAAACCCTTGAGACCATTTTTTTGTATGTTCCCAAAATTCTTTCCCATTTTTTTTACCACCTCGTACTGAACCATCACTTCCTTGTATTATAGTCTTCGATGATTTTTCACTTTTTTTAATTAAATCTTGACCTGTTGACTTTGACTTTATCGTATCATTCACGTTATTAGTTGACTTTATATTCTCCATTGGAGGACCTTTCCAACGAGGCATAATTTTATTAAGCGGATCATGTGAGCTTATTCCATCTATAATTTAAATTAATGTTACTTTTAGATATAAAGATTAAAAATAAATAAATAAATAAGGAAAGATTATTACCTGCTCCATAATCAAGATTTTCGATATTCGAGTGAAGAAATTCATGTAAATTCGATAATTTCTTATTCTCTTGTTCAACTTTATTTTCGAGGCCCTTAAAAAAAGCAAGTTTATCATTTTCATCTATTAAATAAAACGGATCTTTACCCGCCAGCTCATTATCACGGACTTTAAAAACAATATTACTTAATTTTTCATCTTTCATCCAATCAAGTTCATCACTTTTATAGCTATTTATATTGAGCTGAGTCATCATTTCAGCCTTTGAATCCATTTTTTCCTTTGCAGATAAATAATTATCTCTAAATGAAACTCCCATTTTTTTAATTATTGGCTCAAATTCATGGAAATTTTTTTCCATCCAATTTTCGGTTTTTCTGTTATTTTCATGATTAACAGAAAAACTAGGTGTTTGATTATCAATCAAGTCCTTTACCTTTTCAGAATTTGTCAAAGTAGGGCCCACTGAATCTTTAACAACTTTTTTGATTCTATCTATTTTATCTTCTGTGTTCTCAATAACTTTCTTTTCACTTGGGACAGTAAATAAAGTTTTATTTACCACACTATTCTCGGTTTTAGGTTCGTTTGTTTTTTCATGCTTTCTTGAGAGATATTCCTTAGCTTCATTAACACTACTTATTACTCTTAAGCTTGAATTCGATGTTTGACTTTGGTCAACTTCACTAACCATATCATCTGAAGATGTTCTTAAACTTGTAGTTAAAGTATCTTTTTCGATATTCATCGGATTTTCATCAGGAAAGTTCATTTGAGAATTTATAGATTCATTTTTATTAGACAAAGCATTCTCAGATTCAATTTCTCGTGCATGTTTTGCCATTGCTCTAATTTCTTGGATTTTATCGTTAAATTGCTCAGACTTAGTAGTCTTTTCATTACCTAAATTGTCCTCTATACCCTTTGCTTTAATAATATTCTTCATTAGCTCTTCTCTATCTAGCTTAGGCCTTTCAACAAACACATGATCTGCAGAATCCTCAACAATTTCTACACTAACATCCTTCACTATCGTCTCTTTTTCTGCTCTAGCCTTTAATTTTCTCCTCAACATTTCTTTTTCTAACATCGTGTATTCTTCCTTATTTTCCTCAGATTTAAACAATTTCATTACAACTGAAACTACAATAAAACTAACCAACACTGTAACCCCAAGCCTCGACATTTTTGGATATAAACCAGGAAATTTAGTAACACTCTGAATTACATTCACTAACCCTGACTTTTCACCTTGAGTTACATTCACTAACCCTGAATTTTCACCTTGAGTTACGCTCGATTTTGCACCAGAAACTACAAATTTCGCAATTGAACTATTCTTAGGTAGCATTTTAATTCCATTTTCCATTTCTTTAGCTATATTCTTAGCATATGATATTTTCGATTCAACTTCTTCACTATCACTTCTTCTCGAAATTTCATCTTCATTCACTTCTACCCTTTCGATCTCCCCTTGAGATTTTTGATGAACAGTAAATATAGGACCAGTTCCAATTCCCCATAATTCGTTATCTCTCTTATACTGCTCAACCCAAGTTTCGAATTCATTCCATAAAACGGAATCACTTAACATTTTCTTTGTTTCCGATTCTATGATTTCATTAACTTGATCAGATTTATCATCGGTACTTATCTTTTTTTCAATAATATTGCTTAAATTTGGTTTATTGAATATGGAATTTTTACTGACCTGTTGGTGTTGAGTGAGCTTTTTCCTTAAATAATTTTGGCGCTTGGTGGGTTGGCGAAATTGAGCATATATTTTCCATCTTGAAGGGGTTGAAAATGGTGGTTGGAAAGGAAAATGGCGGGTGTTAAGTGATGAGGGGTTTAATTTACATGTTCTTTTGAAGGAAATATTTAGAGAAAAACTGGGAAACGTAGGGTATTTTAGAGGGTTTAAGAGCTCCATAGCAAATTTACATTGAAAGAGGGGAGAGTGCAGTGACTCGAGCGAGCTTAAACCCTGCTGTTTGGTCAAGTACTGTTGAAGAAGATGAGTTTGAGATTTTATCTTTTTATTGTTTTTAACGTTTTTTTAAAGACCCTTTTTTATATTATAGGGCCTAATTGTCAATTGATTATCGATCGAGTAGGCATCAATTGTAGAGGAGGATATTACTTTCCACATCCTACTTTTTCTAAAGTTTATTATATACCTCCTAACTGAAAACACATCCCGTATACCTCCAATCTCTAACTATCTGGTTAGATTTTTATCTGTTTTGCCCCTATTCGTAATAGGTACGGACTCATGGAAGATGCATTTTTACTGTAAGGCAAATCACACGCGATCCAGACCCATCTCGATCACTAACTCGATGGGTACGGATCTATTACACAAAAACAACACACAACTTACAACTATTCAATCTGAAAACAAACTAACCACACTGATTAAACCAAATACAACTATTTAAGAACTATCTTTACAAAATTCATTGGAAGTTATTGAACACAAAATATAGAGTAGAGATCATGATTCATGAAAAGCTTCCAAAGCTACACAAAATCTATTAAAGAAATTAACAGAGAATTAAAGTAAAGAAAAGTGTTGTAAAACAAAATCATTACGTAGTAAACCTCTCTGTACAGAGCTGTGGCATATATAATCTAGCAAGGTTTGGGCTTAGCACATGATCCAGTAATTCAAAAACAAAAATCTAACAGAATCTATGTTTGAAAAGAAAATTCCTGTACACCGGTCTGGACCCATAATGGGATGGGCTTCAACAGTCTGGACCCATAAGGAAAGGCTTCAAATATCTGGACCCATCAAGACATTCAAACCGATAGGTGGGGTTCTGCTGCTGGACCATCGACTTAACAAGAGTTCAACGTGCTGGACCCATGAATGGACCTGAGTCTGTGCCCAGTAAGTGTAAATCCAAACTGGGCTGGCCCCAGCAAGCATCATTCACAACAGGCTTGGACCCATAAAGATAACCAGCTTCGAAGGTCTGGACCCATATTGGTTTTGCCGATGGTGGTGGGGCTTAGCCATACTCGGTTTACTGGATTTGGGGAAGGTGAATCGATGAATCGACGATGGCAGATGGTGGTGTCGATGATGACGGTGACGAATCGTGCTACACGAAGGTTGATTGTGAAGAGATGGGTTTCGATTCTTGGGCTCAATTGGATTGGATCCAGGATGATAGTGTTCTTGGGCTGGCCCCTTTGTGTATTTGGTTGGGCTGCACAAATGGCTTCGAAACTGTGAAATGGGTTCAAATATCGAATCGTAAAGACTGGTTATTTCATCTGGTGTTGCCGTGATATCCATTCTGAAATGGGTTTCGAGCAACCGGAAAGATTCGAAAGCTTTTCGCATTTCTGACCTTCACAATACTCCGTCCTCGTTTAAGTCTAAAGCAATACACAAGAGGGGAGTGGTGGTTCAGAAGGGGAAGGGGAGGTGGTTCAGTAGGGTTGATGGGTGGGGGTGCGGTGATGGGTTGGTGGTGTAGCTCGGTGGTGGGGTGGCGCTGTACCTCGGTGGTGGGGTGAGGAAGGAGGTAGTGGATGGTGGAGCAGTGGTTCAGATGGGGAAGGGGAGGTGGTTCAGTAGGGTTTGATGGGGTGGGGGTGCGGTGATGGGTTGGTGGTGTAGCTCGGTGGTGGGTTTGGTGGTGTAGCTCGGTGGTTGGTTTGGTGGTGTATTGGTGATGCGCGGTGATTGGCGGTGGTGGATTGGTTAATATCACGGAGAAAGAACAGAGGGGCGGGTGGTCTAATTTCATGAGAGAGAATAGTTTAGGATGTGGGTGGTTATATAATGGTAAGGGTAAGGGGTTTTGGGGGCTTTTTACCCATAATAGTTTGGCTCCAACTAGTAGTTGGGCTAGTGGATGTTAATAGAATGTGGGAGGGTGTTTAGGTTGTTTTAAATAAATGGCCCATTGTAGAGGCCTTAACCAGATGTTTAAAGAAGAGAAAAATACAAAATGAAGAAAAAAAATATTATATTTTAAGGTCTAACTAAAAAATTATTTTTTAAAAGGTTTAATGGTAATTGTGTAGTTCAATTTTTGACTTTTATACTTCTAGATTAAGCTGGAAAAATAAAACTGTGATGGGTACGAACCCGTGTCATGTTTTTTACTTCTTTTATTAATTTGATTATTACATTGTATTAAGTCATTATCATAATTGTCCATTTAAAAGTCAATACCAGTACAGATTCATCTCGACCATTATCTCGATCGGTACAGACCCATTGAGACCATTAGGAAGGGGGTTGTACTCATGGCCCAATAATATCACTAGTCTACATTGTTATCTGGCTGTATACATATATAACATAAACAAAAATGAATATCATCACACTCGATTATTGGAATAAAAAATAAACAGAAAGCTTACTGGATCAACAACAAACCGAAAAGAAAACAAATTCAAATCTCTGCACAATCAACAATTCGCAAATACATGAACAAACTTGGTCTATACCCATAATGAACATAAACAACAAATATCTTGGGATGCACCCTACATGACCTAAATAAAAAATAAAACTCTGCACAACCCAAAACACCTATTGGACTGTACCCTTCACGATAAAAAACACAACCCAAACTGATTCACACTCGCATTGGGGTTGTACCGACCAAGAACAAAAACAAAAAAACCAGACTAGAGGGGAGTGTGAGTGGATTAGATCAAAAGTGGAGTTGCAGAGATGCGTTAATGTGTCGATGAAGAAGAACGGAGGTAGCGGAGGGGTGTTGCAGGCGTTGGAAATAGCATTGTATGGTGGCTATCAAATCGGAGGTGGTTGATCTGGTTCATGGCTCATTGAAGAAGAAGATGTTGAAGCTGGTGAGACTCGAGGTGATGGTGGTGAAGATGATGGGACAGAGATGACGTTGGCGTCTCACTACGACAAAGGAATCTATCCTAACTTACAAATGGGTTGTGCACATGGCCCATTGGTTCTTGGGTTGTACCCATGGCAGTGGCTTCTTGGGTTGGGCTTGATGATGGTCTGTTAATGGCGGCAGCTGGGAAGTGGGGTGAAGGTGAGATCTGTGTGGTGAGGATGGTGGATGGTGGCAGGGCCGGGCCGAGAAACCAAAATATGCTTAGTTACCAAAAGCAAGACTTATTTTTCAGGGCCTTTTGTAACTATAAAAAATTTATTTTCATAAAATTGGGGCCTTTGTTTTATTAAAAAAAATGGGACCTAAGGCGGCCGCCTTGGTGGCCTTACCCAAGAGTCGGCCCTGGATGGTGGAGATGATGGGGCTCGACATGGTTATGGAGGTTGTGGGTAAGGGTTTCAGATGGTGGTGGGTTCTGATGGAGGAGAGTGGCTTGGGCTTCTGCTGGAGGAGAGCGACTTGTTCAACTACTAGAGGAGAGCGGCTTGGGCTTCTGCTGGAGGAGAGCGGCTTGTTCAACTACTGGAGGAGAGCGGCTTGGGCTTCTGCTGGAAGAGAGCGGCTTGTTCAATCAATCGATGCTGACGGAGATCTAGTCCACGATGACGTTTTCATGGTTGTTGTTAGTGGTGAAGAGAAGGGTGTGTATCAGAGAAGAGTGAGGGAGGGGACAGTGTGCATCAGAGAAGAGAGAGAGGGGTCAAGAGAGAGAAAGAGGGGGTGAAGAGAAAGAAGAATGTGGTGGTGGGATGGTCAGAGAGAAGGAGGGGGGGTGGTAATGGGATGACTGGGTTGCTTCGTAATAGAAAATAAAGAGGGAATAGGAGGGGTAACGTTTCCAGAATAGGTTCGTAATAGGTGTTGTGTTTTGGATCATGGCTTAATAGGAGTAGGGATTAAGTTTTTTGGGTTTCTCATTGGGTAATAAAAGAAGTGGGAGTGTTTTGGATTTTTTTATCTTTTTTTAGTTTCTAATTAGTAGTTGGGATTGGATTTTATGTTGAGATTGGATTTTATATTATAAAAAGAGATATACTTTTAGCCTTAAAAACTCAATACGTTTTAAAAGAAAAAAAATAACTTGACAAAATATGAACCTTTAGGCCCGAGTGACAAAAAACTGTCTTAAATTTTTTTTTTTTTGTTCCATATGTGTCTTAAAATTTGTCACTATAATTAAAAATATAGTTTTTGACAAAAATAAAAATAAAAAATATAGTTTCAGAAGCAGTTGACTCAATTAACCCGCCGTTGCATAGGCCAATATCGGTATCAACGGGAAGGCACTTCAACTTAAAATATCACCTCCTTGAATCCAAGTCAGCTATACTAACCTAAAGTCTGTTAGCGATCCCTCTAACAACAAAATTCCATTTCAAAGGTTAGTCAATCTTTTCGCTTATAATGCTTCCAATGTTCAAATTTTACCCACTCCAGAATTGAAGTCTATATGTTTGTAAAAATGTTTTAATCACCTCGTGTTTTTTCATTTTTTCATGACATATCAAAATTCAGGCCAAAACCAAAATATGTTCTTGCGTAAAATTGCAACGACATTACCTAAATCATTGAGGCCATTTAGCCGTAACATCAGCTATGATATTGAAAAAACTATTACTGAGCTCAATAAGGTATAATCACATCTTCTGTTCAAAATATGCTTTTATTTATTAACTGTATGTTAGTTTTGAATTTTGATATCAGGAGATGGAGTTTATATTTGGCGAGCCACCTCCATCTAGTTTAGCAAGTTCTGCCAATAACTCAATAATGAGTCAAGATTCAGAGATTGATTCTACTTTATTAAATAAATCAAAGGAAACATATTCTAAACTAACACATATTGGTAGCAAAGGGGAAGCACAAATGGTGGATGTTTCATCAAAAGAGATAAGCAAAAGAGTTGCGATAGCAAGTTGCAAGGTTATTTTAGGTAAAAAAGTGTTTGATCTTGTTTCGGCTAATCAAATGGGAAAAGGAGATGTTCTTGGAGTTGCGAAAATAGCAGGAATTTGTTCAGCTAAACAGACGAGTAATTTAATCCCGTTATGTCATACTATTAATCTGTCACATGTACGTGTTGACTTGAAATTAAATCCTAGTAATTTTAGTGTTGAAATTGAAGGGGAAGCTACCTCAACTGGGAAAACTGGGGTAGAGATGGAAGCTTTAACTGCGGTTAGTGTAGCTGGGTTAACTGTGTATGACATGTGTAAGGCTGGGTCTAAAGATATAGTCATTACGGATATAAGGCTTGAAAGTAAGACTGGTGGCAAAAGTGGAGACTGGTCTAGAGAGAAATGATGTAATGTGTGAGCTAGTCATATAGCAAATGATGTTATTTATATGACTTGAATTTTTTAATTTCTTATTTATTTCTTCCCATTAAATACTCGATGGTTATGTTTTACTGGAAATGTCTTGTATGGGTTTCCAATATATATTGATCATGAAATTAGTTGATTGATGATTATACTATGATAGATAGGAAAGATGACATTCACCATTTTGTTTTCCACTCTTTTGTTCTTTATTTTTCATAAGAAACCAATGTAGTAGAAGCTTTAGTTATAGAAGACATATAGAAATCCCATGTTCTTTCCATAAAATCTTATATAGTGGTTTATAAATCAATAATTAAAGTGAAATTATCAATTATCTAGCCTAGTTTTTCGAACAAAAAAAGTAATAAATCTAGCCTAGTTCAATTGTCCATGCTAATTTTGAGTCTGGAAATAATTCTAGTTCAGTTGGAGAAAATCAAATGGCCAAAATATGTTAAAAATTACACTATAGGTTTGTATAAATTATTTGATTTAATTAGGCCATGCTAGTATATATGGACTTAAATGCAGTCTTTGCGGTTTTAATTATTCTTAGTGCAATCTTTGTGGTTTTTATTATTTCGGGTGCAATCTTTGCAGTTTTAATTATTTTAGGATAAGGTGAATAGAAAAGGGACGAATCTCATTTCAGTCTTGGTGGAATAAATTTTATCTCAATCTTTTTTTTTAATTTTCTCTTTTCTAAAAAAGGGAGTGCCGCGAGGGGCAGAGGGTGGGAGGGTAGGTATGAGGTGTCGTGTCGGCAGAGGGAGGGGGGGAGGTAATTTTATTATTATATATAAGCAAGAGGAAAATTATTATGCTTCTTTGAAATTACTACATATGCTTTTACAAGTGCCATTTGCTCAACTAATTGTTTAGCATATGATCTTGTACTCAAAATTATTTCAGTAAAATGTATTCACGAGTAACCTTTTCAATCATAACATTCATCATATCATTCTTCTCCTAGAAGAAGTATGCAATCATATTCTTACATAAAATCATATAGCGTTAGAACAATACACTCTTAGACTGTACAAAGACATGGAAAGTTATCGGGATCTCTTGCTTATAAGATAGATCTACATATTAGAATGTGTAAACCATATGTTTTTCAATTGTATGATGCAAGACTATTGAGGCAATTTCAGGAAGACGTGTCATGATACATAGAAAGCTTGGTTTTATTTAAAGGAAGAGACGAGTTTATGGTGGAGTAATTGAGTGAACGGATTACTCGTGTTTGCAAAATTAATGAAATGAATTGAGGAACTAAGATTTCCAGTTAGTATAAATTGTGAGTCTCTAATATAATATACCGTGATTTGTTATGTTTTTAATGTAGTTGAGAACGAATAATCGAATACTTGGTTTAGATGCAGTATTTATATCTATTTGTAGTTTTCTCTGCTTGGGTTTTTGTGGCTATTTGTGTACAATGGTGACTTATTTTCACACAAAGATCTTTTCTACAATTTTTTTGACACCGTAGGTGTATCTTGTGTAATTTACTACTTGATTACTGAGACCAATCAAAATAGGCTAAGGTATGAGATCTTCTTGCCGATCTTATGTTTCAGGATAAACATTAATAGGATATGCAAATTATCCACGAGAATTATGTAATTGAAAGTATAGATGGAACAAATCTCATCTCAGTAGGGGGCTCTGGAGGGTCAATCTTTTTTGAATCTTGCTAGAAAAGCCCATCTCAGTTTTAGAATGGAGATGAGACAAATTTCATCTCAGTCTTGACGGGAAAAATCCCATCACACAAACCGTTCAAAAATAATAATTAGTTTCTTAGTTATTGCTGATTATATCTCACATATTTGTGCATCATATTCAAAAAAATTATAGAGGAAAACTATCATTTTCAGTTACTAAGAGTTTCTCAAGAAATGCTTCTTTTCCTATTACTTATGAAATGTCAAAAACTTTGATGTGATATATCTCATCACCGTATTGGAACTGAATATATTCTTCATGTAACCTTTATATAAACTTTTGAAATAATTGTACACAATGTCCCTATATTATGCAAAAAAGGCAATATAAGTAAATATAATGGAAATTTTATATATTCTTTTAACTTGTCCTTGAGCAATGGATTCTCAAGAAATAGATACTTTTTGTTATGGAGTTTGGGATGGTGGTGGAGGAAGTGGAAGTAATGGAGGAAGAAACAATGATAGTAGTAAGAAAGAAAAAGAATGATAATTAAAAATTTAAAAAAGGATCAAATACTATAATGGGATTTGTCATATCATCGTGTCTATGGGCTTACCCCCAACTCCATATTGAAAAAGAAAACAGATTGAACTCCCAGGTCCTCCGACACGCTACTATTGGAAAAGAAAAAAGAACTGAAACCCACATCCTTGCGCGCACGGATGTGAAAGAAATTGGAAATAAATATTTACCCCCATCCACCGTGCCTTTTGCTGAAAGGACAAGAATCTAAATTTCTTTAACACCCCCCCCCCCCCCCCCCACCCCACCCACCCTAACCCAATGCTAAAAAAGAAAAAACCTGGAACTCATTTTAACCTCCTCCCCTCCCTCCCACACTCCCCTACTGAAAAGGAAAAAAACTGGAATTCCTCTTTCCCACCTACCCACCCCCTCTCCCCCTGACGCCACCTATTGGAAACAAATATTATTATTTAATTATTTTTGTTTTTAAAATTAATTAATGACATTTTGTCCTTATTTAATAATCAAAAGGGTACGTTGGTAACCTTCTAATTCATAATAATGTGTGATTTAAATGAGAAGTTGGTGATTTTATATGATTAAAATGGATTTGTCTCATTATTTATAAATATTTATGTTGTATATATTTATTGAACTAATAATTAATAATTCTAAAATAAGATAATAATAAAATATTTTTTATTATTAAACTATTAAAATTAAGAAATAATTTTTACAATATAATTTTTTTATGAGTATTAAAATAATAATTAAATCTCTTTTCTACTTTTGTTTTCATTGTAATCTATTTCTGGCAATCCTATTAAGAATATAACATCGAAAACTAATTTAGCTTCTAGAGAAGGGATAAAAAGACATATTTACCCCTATATTTTCAATATACTAGGATAAAGCCTTTATCTAACTAAAAGTAGAGTAACTGATCCATTATAAAATCGCGACTAAACTCTTACAAGTAAATAATATATAGAGAGAGATCGACTTAAACGATCCTTGTCCTAGACCTGTCAAGTTGGAACTGATCAAATTACCCTTCTGATATCTCTAAAATAAACTCTTGAGTCTACAACATGCATAGTTATTAAGATAGTAATTTGATTACCATAACTGGTATTATCTCTTATATTTCAACTTTCCATCTCGAAATCAATAGTACCAAAATATGATATATATTGACTGACTGAAAGGAGTTTAATTAATATAACCCTACTTTGAAGTGGATATCATATAAACTCTATTTTGTGTGAACAAGTCGTAATCAGTCAAGCAGTATACCCAACATACATGAGATATAAATTCATGTTAGACTTGCACTCATAGTATATCAAAGTATACTTACTTAACATAATCATTGCATCCATAAAGTCTCAAGATTGAGAGCATTTAATTTTTTAGTAGCTACGACTCACTTTTGAGAAAATGATCATATATATGTCATTTCTATACATATTAATATGTATTTATGAGTTTGACCACGAAAAGAACTAATCAGGTGAACATATGTATGTCACCTACAATTATGGTCAACCTCTACCCATGCAATCAAATGCAAAACAATGATTACTTTGTCAAGATGTATTTATAATATGATTATCTCGAGAAACTAATCTACAATATTCTCGTCGCCATCATGATAGCTCACCGTGTCCTTACACTCGACATATGAATTGACCTTATATTGTAACATTGCTTATGACTACCATAATTTGTGATCTTGGGTATATTGACTTCATTACTAACTTGTATGTGTACTTGCAAGTGAAAAGTCATTATCTTGGGAACGTAATCCCAACATGACTTGGCTTACACAAATGCCGATTAGTTCAAGATATCACGTTAAATGGTTAGCAAGAAAATTTGATAGTTCCCACTAGAGGAAGTTAAAGGACAAAATCTACCTTTCTCGACGTAGTACTCTCTCTCTCTATATATATATATATATATTATATATATATATATATTTCTCTCTGTCTTATCTAGAATACTTTTGCATGTTTTTTTGGTTGGTTAGCTAGTTTTAAATGGAAGTTTACCCAAGTATTAACCACATTTATATATGTATGTTGACTTTATTTAAATGTATACCAACAAAATTCCCATTGTACCACGATAATATGATGGACAATCAATAAACACCAACGTTAAATACAGAGATATTTTCCAACCTATTGAGTAAAAAAATGTCGGCCAAGGTGTCAGTCATGTACCCGTATTGATTGTTTTGAAGCATTCCTGGCCAGCTTTGTCCCAGATTTAAAGCTTGAAGCGCTTCGCATCTAACTCAATAGTTCTTACCTTACAAATCAAGTTTGAACATAAACAATCAATGAAAACTTATACAACTGTAACAAACATACACATAATTTTATACCAAGAGAAACTCTCAACTAATGGTACTAATAAAACTGGTGGTGAAAGATTCACCAGAGAAACGTAAAAGTAGGCAACTCTTATCCACACCTGCACCCACAAACAATTATATCTCAACCTTTTATTTTACAAAAGTCGATATAAAAATCATTAATATGAGCTAAAAACCCATAATTATTGAAAAATAAAAAAGAAGTTAAAACACCGACATATCGTAATCCACTCGTAACCTTGTCGGTGGTGCAGCCATTTAACCAATCAATTCACATCAACTCGAGGCGATACATAAGCTCTTTTGTGATTTTCGCATCGCAGTCTACAAATGCACAGTGAAGGAACATTTGGTCTAACACTCTCGGCCATAATTATTAAGTGAAGCGATGAAGGTGAGATGTGGTGTCGACGGTGGAGGTGAGATGTGATATCTACGGTGGAGATGAAGCGGTGGAAGTTAAGAGTGTTTGTGTTGTGAAATGAACCGTGAAAAATTGACAAAAGAAAAGTACCATGAGAAAGAAAGAAAGAGAGAGGGGTTATATTTTTAGATTTTTTTTAACTTATATATATAGTAACAGAGACCAAGACGTCCTGAGATCGAATCTTATTGGAGTCAATGATTCCGAGTTCAAAGTGGCTCTAATATGGAAAAAAATAAAATATATGATATATTTTATAATTTTTTTAGTAATAAGTTAATCTAAACGTTTTATGAGACATATTTTTAGTTAAAAATAGACGTGGACCCTTCTTTATATCTATTTTATATATAATTATATCATTCGACGGGATTAATAAATTTATACCCCTTCTAATAGGGGTGAGCAAAATATAACCGAAAAACCGAACCGATCCAAAAAACCGATAAAACCGAACCGACAAAACCGACAAAACCGTTCGGTTTGGTATAAGCTTTTTAAAAAACCGAAAAAGTTCGGTTCGGTACGGTTTTTCTATGCTAAACCGTACCGAAAAACCGAACCGAAAAAAAATACAAATATTAAGACATTCTTAAATTTAATATATATTCTTGAAGAGATTATGAAAATGGGATAGAAAATTGAATAGTTTTTTAAAACAAAAGTGTTCATATATGACATGCACCGCCTCTAAAAATGTCATAATATGCAACATATTCTTACATAAGTCATTAGTCGATATATTTTAAAAAATCTTCCGTTTATTAATATTTGTTGAAGGTAAATCATACACATTAAATTTTATAAATATTTCTTTGAAATTATTTATTTACGACTAATATATAATATTTGAGTTCTAGAAATGCAATTTCTTGCACGGGTCAATAAATGAAAATCAAACACTTCATATATGGATTTGTTAGAAAAAAAAATGTCTTAAGTACACGCACTTAAGATATATACAACTATCGAATTAAACACATACCAAAACCGAAAAAAATCGAACCGAACATATAGCGAACCGAAAACCGAAAAAAACGAACCGATAAAAACCGTTCGGTTCGGTACCGACACCTTTAAAAACCGAATCATTCGGTTTCGGTTTCGATTATGGCAAAAAACCGAGTCAAACCGTACCGTACTCACCCCTACCTTCTAATATCAAAGTAGTACTCTCTGATCCATCAAATACCATTGGCCATCGTAAATCTTGTTTGGCACGGAAACTTTCTACCTTCAAGTTCGAGATAGGTTTTTTTATTTTTACTATTCCAGAAGATGGAGGTAGGTAAGATATATGCGAACTATATAAAGCATTCTACTTACCTACGTACCATTTTCAGTTACACTTCCATCGCATGGAACTATCTGTTGTATGACAAATGTGCTTCTAGCCGCAAATATGTCAATATCCCTAATATTACACTCCGACATGCACTTGTGAAATGAATATATATCTAATTATCTATAACATGTAAAATAATTTAAAACATTACAACACTTTTATCGGAATATTCTCTCGGTCCAAGTTTAGTTGTCGGTGGAACAACATTAATTTTATATGGATTATTGAAAATACCTTGATCATGAGTTATGTGTAGTGAGTTTCATTTTTTAGAGGTAAAGTTCTAATCATAAAACATTTAAATAATACTCGTGCTTTTGTGAGTTAATGAATAAATATTCGTGCTTTTGTGAGTTAATGAATAAATATATTCATCTTAGAAGAATTAGCATTGATTTTGATTAGTCAAACTAGAATAAACGAGCAAAATGGAAGTGCGATATGTCATGGTCCTGTCCAGCAAAAAAATCACCAACGGTAATTCGGTCATACGTATTACTACTACTAATACGTTTTAGGAGAAAAATTATATTCAAACAGAATTCTAGATTCTGATTATTATAGTATATCATAATATCGATCATCTCTCTGTTGTTGCGAATGATGACGTAAAAGTTGCAAGACTTCATAAGCAAATGCACTTGTAATATGATAGTTGAGATAGCTTTTCAGATTAAATCTATTAATTAAATAATCAGGTTCTGTGGCTCATATCGTGAATGTTGGTAGTGACATCGTCCTTTTAATCACTAATTTTGACGCTTACCAAACTAGTCTAGTAGAATGTAATTATTAATTGAGAAAAATATATACTCCAATAAGAGCGGTCAATTCTTTGGAGTTTCATGCATGACCTACCTTTTTACTAATATAAACAATACTGTATATACAAATAAAACTTTAAATATTGCAACATGATATACTTAATGCTCTTGTTATGAATTTAGTACAAAGCCACTTAGGATTTCTTGGTGCAAGTTACTATAATTTTGGGTTTTACCAATCTTCTTTCTATGTTTGACAAAAAAAAACCAATCTTCTTTCTATGACCTCTCCCATTTAGGTTAACCGAACTATAGCGATTGGTCACTCCACGACTCCACGTCGTTCAGTAGTAGAAGCATTCAAATGCCAAAAGTTATATAAGACGAATTCAACCTCTACCTAATAAATTTATTAGAATGGAGAGTTAAACACATATTTTCTATCAAATATTAATCCTATACAATAATTCTACTTTAACCGTTTTAAAAAGTTAGTCACATGTGGATTGAAAATAAGCAAAATTGGGTTCTCTATAATTAAGTACGTAATTACTAAGAGGCTTTTGGATGTCATTTTGCAAATATTTAACTCCCATTTTTAGCTAAATACTAAAATTAGACTCCTATTAAAGTTAGCCTAAAATGCTTTGAACCGTTTTTTTTTTCTATGTTTTGTTGGATTCCTTGAACAATTGCAACAACAAAAGATAATATTATAAAACGTGATAAAAAATAAGTGAAAAAAGTACAACTATATTTTATAGAAATAGAAAAAAAAATTGGAAAAGAGAAAAGATCAAGACATTTTTATTCAGATGAGAGAAAAAAGTATTGCATATGAATATGCAATCAGAAAATAAAAAAAAATATTAAAAGAATTATTGATAAAAATGCAATCAGAAAAGAAAAAAAAATATTAAAAGAATTATTGATAAAAACAATGAAATTAAATTGATCTTTTTTGATATTTCAATAACAAGTTCAATGATATAGGTGTTAAAAGACTACTCCAGTGTTGTAGAACTTGTTCTCCCTACTACTTTGTGCTGCTTATTGCAATATAGGCAACGATTTTTGTCATCACTAGTAATAAAAATTTAGTCGTTAAAAACCAGTTTGATCGTTCGCGATGACATGTCGTGACTGCTATTTGGTCGCTACAAATTCGTCAATAAATATCATTATTGGCGACTATGTTTTGGTTTATCTTCGTAAAAAATTGTAACCAATTACGACGAAAACAAAGTCGTTGCTAGTTTACGTTTCTAGCGAAGGCTTATTTGTAGTCGTTATTTTTTTTCCAATAGCAACTATACTCGTAGTCGCTATACTTTTGTATTTGTCGACGACAACAGTGTCATTGGGAAAGACTATATTATTCGAGGTTTCTCTGATTCTATCATTTACGACTATTTTGTAGTCGTCAGTTATTTAAAAAAATTATATTTAATTTTTTTTACTTTTGAACTTTGACAGTGATAAAAATAATACATAAAATTAATAAAAACCATTAATATTGATAGATTAAAATAAATTTAATATCATATATAAAATAAAGTCAATAAGAATATAAATTAAAGTCAACATAAATATAAAATAAACTCAACACATCAAAAAATTAGAGATCATAAATATTCTTCATCTTATTCACGTTCTTCTTCATCTTCAACTTCCTTATCTACTACTTTTTGGCTACCAGAGAGGGAGGGGCTTGTTGGAGGGTTAGGTTGTCCTGGTGTGAAAGTCGAAAGTCCCACAGCTGTTCTACACTCATTAACAAACCCTATCGCAGGGGTAATGTCGGTTATCATAAAAATAGGGGAATGTGTGTCAGTAGTCAAACTCGTGGATCAATTGTCTGGAGAAGTGTATGTCGGACGACCCTATGAAACAAGAAACCCATTCAAGGCGGTCATCATATCGCTCAACTATTGATCATACTCACGTGTCGAAGGAACAGACCCAGAAACACGTCTTTTCTTTATAGACAGTCCCATTAAGGGTGCCCAACTCCTAGTCGATGGACCCATCCCTGTTGTCGCGACTTCCTTCACAGCATCTACCTACTCGGTGTGGAGGATGGATATGTAGGTGACCCAGACCGTGACTAAGTCTGGGTGACTTTCTGTTTCATCATATCTCGAAGCGCGGCCTATTACAATAAATAAATACATTTTAAATTATAAAACATCAAAACATTTATTATTTTAAATAATAAGTTTTTATATATAAAAAGAGTAATGATATATGTCACCCCTTTTCATGTCACCCTTTTATCACCTTTCTATACATATGTTCTGATTTCCTTGAATAGAAGATAGAGAAAAATTAAATAGGATAGAGAAATCAATTCATTGGTACATGTAAGCATACACGTAGGAGGTGATAAAAGGGTGATACAGAAAGGGTGACAAATATCATTACTCATATAAAAACTTACACCGGTCTTTTGGTATTTCGGGGTCCGTCATTCTTTTTTTGGTCAAAACCGACATGCTTGAAAAAACCACCCAATGGTGAAAATAGGGTCTACTATTGGGTCAACTCATCGATGACCACCGTGGATGATGAGGTGAATTTCTTTAACTTTCCCTTTTGCATTCCAATGTATAGTCATTAATCTAAATAATTTTAATAATAAAATATTTATTTTAGTAAAAAATATGTACCTCATAAATAATATCATGAGCCTGGTAGTGGATCATTTTAATTTTTATAAGTTAATAGCATATACTAATATCATGTATTATATATTAAAAACTTACTACCTTGCTCTCTCGGCATCCTAGTTCGCACAACTCTTCCCCAATTTTCGTCACTCACGTCATCAGGTTTCTTTCCCTTCATATAGTAATCCCTTTTGACAATGTACTTTTAGTCTTTGTACCTCCCTTACAACTTTTATTGATGTTCTAAGCTAAATTGTCCCAGCCATCCCTTCTCCGCCAACCCTCTATATTTTAAATAATTCTTGTATTCAACAAAAACAAGTCAGCCATCATCTAAATTAAACATTAATGAATGATTTAAAAATAAAGTTAGAATAAAAATTGCCGATAAGCGACTAATGATGGACTACTTCAAGTCATCTGGAACGTCTTTCCATCTCTTGTAGCACGGAGAGACTCTTTCCCTGACCGTGATCCCAACAACCTGAGAAATTTGTTTTTTGTACACCCTCGTTAGATTCCATGTGTCGTCTAATATGCTGAAGTATACTAGTAATAATTCACCCAAGTCATGTAAGGCCTTCAACGTAGATTGCATGGCAGCCTTACCCCTTGACTTTTTCTTCCTTTTTTCTGTTTTTAAATACATTGAATAAAGATGTAATTGGTAAAATATAAAACAAGTATTCTGGTGGGTCCTGGGGTGTTGTAAAATTAAGCAATAAATAAAGGATCCACAGACCGCAATGTACATGTCATTCCAAGTATTAAAGTAAGTAAATTAAGGATTATCGTCTCAACAGGGATTGCGAGGTAAGATCTATGTGTTTAATAGATAAGTAGTAGTAATTAAGAATGATTTTTGTTTGGTTTTGATTTAGAACTAATGATACAGTAAAATAAATTGCTTAAATGATTAATTAAAATAAAAGAATGAAAGTAAATAAGATGGACGCAAGAATGAGAGATGTACTTGAGTCTCGCAAGGGAATTCACCTAAATCTATTTAATCAATGTTTTTGTTTAAGGGCTGGATCGGGATTAAGTACTAGTCGGGATTCTAGAATCTCCTAACCCCCGTCAGGGTGGACTTAGGAGCTATCCTAGGGTGTTACAAACCCCGTCAGGGCAATTATAATCCACCTTCGAATGATCAAGTATTTTACCCAATTGGCTATAAGGTTAACCAAGCCCGTCATGGTCAATGATTTCTACCTTACGTCTATTACCTAGTTTGTAATTAAACCCCCCGTCAAGGCGATCACTTTGACACTTAAGTGAATAGCTTAATTACTAATTCCTATATTTGATTCATGACTTCAAAGACAGTAAATAAATGCAAAATAATAGTCAATACAAAATTACCCAATTCAGTTTAAAGTTTTACATCCCAAATTCGGAAACACTAATTAAACAAATTGGGGCTCAACCCATTAATGTGATTCTCAAGTACTTAAAGAATTTAACTCATGCTAATATTAAAAACTACTGAAATTAAATAGAAAGTATTAATTATCAATTACAGAAATAAAATGAAAAACCTAATTAAGGGATTGAATATGATTGTAGTTGGAAGAGATAACTTTCCCAGCTCCAACTCTTGCTCCTCCTCTGGACGCTCTCTTCTAATGATGATTTAATTTGAAAAATAAAGTGACAGGTACTGAATAATGAGGTCTAAAAGTGTATTTATAGTGGAGAAAATCAGATTATGGTTAATCTTGGGCTTAATTAAGTAATTAAAAGCCCAAGTTCAATTGGTAATTCCCGTAGCTGGTGTACAACTGTTGGTAAAACGGCTGTAAATTTTGCATATCAACTCCAAATCGACTCATTCAACTTGATAAATCTTCATAACTCAATAAGGAATAAATCTCTTCATAACTCAGAGGCTGAATCCACGTCTAAGTAGCTCGAAATCAGCAATTTACATCAGCCTTCCAGATTTGCAGCTTTCCAGTCAACTCTTTGGGATATCTTTTCTTGCCTTTAGCTCCTCCACTTAATCTAAGACTTTAATTCTCGATTCCTCTCCTTGTTTTGATGCTCCCTAGCATCCATGGACCTACAACTTTCCACTAAAAACAAACCATTTAACGTGCAAGATTTTTAAAAATGAAAAATAATAATTTCCAAGGAGAGATAATGAAATATAGCGAATTAATACTAAAAGTCTATCATATTAGTCAATTATACACCTAATATGATGTCTCCTAAGGGCACAAAATTAGAACAAAAAGGGAGACATCATATTCTAGCTACAAATATCGTATACCTGGAGGTATGTTACAATCAACTAATGACTGGTTTTGGTTATGATAAGATCACTACAGTTATCATCCCTAGCGTGTGATCTCGCAAGTACATCATCCATCTGTATATTATATAAGTAATCCAATATATAATTCCAAAATGTTTAATAAGAATAATAAAACATATATTGCAAAAAAATTGGAACTAAAACTATAATGTTGAATTATATTGAATAAAACATTTAATATTGATAGTGACTAATAGGTTACACTGTGCTATGTTCTTAAATGATCTCTCACCCAAAAATCAACATATTCACGGTGTTGACCTATGCACTACATACAAATCCTACACTTGTATACTACTTGGTGTCTTATTTTATTAAAAGGTCGCCTTTGAATACGGGGAGAAGATTGGTTTGCAGAACTGTCGTGAAATAGATATTAATGTGCTTCGATCGTAGTGATAAGACACTTTTTCCAACCAAATGTGACACTTGCCTAATCCATGATTTGGAAGATGAATGGAAAACCTCTTGGTAAATACTCACCTATTACCGACTAGGGGAGAGAACGGGGCGGTTTTACGCGGTTTTGAGGTTAGGGTAAACCAAGGGTAATATATTTTGGTTTAAGGAATTGCTTGGGTAACCCAAGGGTAGGGTAAAAAAAAGTTTATCCTCGGGTTACCCTTCCGTTACCTTCGGTTTACCCACGTTAGTCAACATTAGTCAAATTTTTTAACGCATAAAAAAGTTTATAATAATGACAAAATTTGAAAAAACCGGTACTATTATATCTCTTAAGACCAAAGTTACAATTTTGACATTACAAATCAAAAAGTAGTGAATCGAATACTTCAAAATAAGTTATGCATGTTTGAAATATTCAAGAATCCAAATGAAAAGATTCCTCTAATATGCATATTTTGTATTTCTTTTTATATATACGGTTTTTCGGTTTGGGTAAACTCAACCATTAGCTTGGGTAATATATAGGTAAAATATATGGATCCGAAAAATCATAAGGTAACCCGATGGGTAAGGTTGACCTTGGTAAAATTAACATATATTTTGGATCAGTTTGGTTAAAATTAACTCGGTTTTTCAGTTTTGTTAAAATTCTGCTCACCCCTATTATCGACCCTATTGGGAGTATCTAGAATTCTTGGTGCGTCTGTCATTTATGGATTACAGTTAAGACCCTTTAACATTAAAAATTACATTTAAGACCCTAAAGTATTAAAGTTACATTTGAATCCCTAAACTAGTTAAAATTACATTGAGTCTCTAAACTAATAAAATTACATTTAATTCCCTAACTATTAAAAATTACATATACGCCCCTAAACTATTAAAAATTACCTGTCAGCCCGTAATGTATTAAAACTTACATTTAAGACCCTAAATTATTAAAAAATACATTTAAGACCCTAAACTATTAAAGATTACATTTAAGTCCCTAAACTCTCGAAAAGTACATCTAAGTCCCTAAACCATTAAAAATTACATTTAAGTCCCTAAACTATTAAAAATTGCATTTAAGACATTACACTATTAAAATGACAATGAAATTCCTATAAGATTAAAAATTACATTTAAGACCTTATGACATTAACATTCAAGAGTTTATACTATTAAAAATTACAATGAAGTCCCTATAACATTAACATTTTCATTCTAGTCCCTGAAATATTGAAATCTACATTCATGACACTAACCTTTTATAGAATAACAATTTTTATACTACATAAGAAAAATAAATCTAAGGCACCTATTTAATCACTTTTCCAACAAAGTCCCTAAAATTTTATAAACAACAAATTATACCCAAAATGTTCTGAATAATTTAAGGCAACTAATTACAAAGATTAAATACACTAAAGTTATACTACTAATCACAAAGATTAAATACACTAAAGTTATACTAAGGCTTATATAATATAGTTGAACTAAATCATAAAATTAAAAATCCAATTTAATCCCTAATTTTCATCTAAAATTCTATTATAAAATTACTACATTTAATCCATACACTATTAAATTATTGATTGAATTAATAATTAACTATAACACTTCTAGAATATATCGCAATAATTTTGATTTAATTATAAAATATAAACATGCCAAAAAAAATGAAAAGTTGAACCAAAAATTAAACACATGTTAATGGTTAAAATAAGTGTACCTTTTTTGCTGAAACCGGACCTTGTTTCTATTAGAATTCATGCCCTAACATACAAGTATAAACACAAAATAAAAAGATTAGGTTAGATAATCACATAAAAAACTTGAAAAAAACAATATAAATAGGATTAATTACTTACGTATTTTTGATGTTGTTTTGTATTGGAATCGCCTTGAATTTGCTGAATTTGATGAATGAAAGCCTTTACAAAGAACTTAATATGATGAAATATAAATTATAATTTGATAAGTATGGGCTAATAAAGTATTTGGGCATTATGGATTCCTATGATTTTTATATACAATCTATTGAAACATAATAAATTGAGGATATGATGTAAATTGTACATGGATTTGGTATCAAAGGGACGATCTCTCTCATATATCAATTATAGTTACATATCTCTTATCCCAAAACAAGAATATCCAAGTAATTTTAAACACTTTAGACTCATGTTGTTCTAACTTTATTGACAAGATGATTGCTAGAATTCTTGTAATTATTATACAACAACTAATTAAGTATATACTAAATGAGAACAAGATTGACTTTATACTAAGAAGAATTCACCACTACAGTATTCATCATTTGGGAGGACGTCTGTCCTCAAAATATATATTATTTTGTCTCTAAAAGCTATGCTGTAGATCTCGGTTCCGCGGCCTAGGCGGTCGACTGGGGCCTAGCGCCTAGGAGGGACTACGCGGGGCCTAGGCGGGATTACGCGGTTTTGAATCCTGCTATGTAATTTTATATATTTAGTAATACGCGTGTATAATTATGATAATGTTATCTATTTAAGTCATAAAATTCATCTAACACCACTATATTGAATATGAAAAATACTAGAATTAGAGTTATAATATCAATTCAAGATTTTCCGAGAGTAAAATAAATTTAATGGAGGGCCTAGGCGGCAAGTTTTTACCATTAATCGGTGCCTAGGCGGGCTAGGCGCCTCTTCCACGGCGACTAAGGCGTTGGGCAAAAATGCCTAGCATTTTTACTAGGCGTAAGCGGTTGAGGGGGGAGTTGACGCCTAGACGGCGCCTAGGCGCGCCTAGGCGGCGATATCTACAGCATAACTAAAAGGGATTTACTCTTTAGCGATGACAAGTAGTTGATAGTGTTTCGTCGTTAAAGATACTTATATGTGCCGAAACACCATTTTTTGTCTTTAATGATATTCTTGTCTTTAGCGACGACTCTCACTTAACAATAACGACGGCTTCTCATTTCATTAGCAAGGAAACAATTCGTAGCTAATGATGGCTTTAGTAGCGACGAGCTTTGTCGTCGGTAATACTGGGAGTCATTTACGACGAATTATTTCATTTGTAAAGAGGTATAATTATTAGCGACGAACTTTCGTTGGTAAAAAATTCAGCCATTACCAGCACCATTTTCATCCCTAATTAAGAGATCAATAACATCGAGTTCGTCCCTTATCTAACGACAATAATGTCATCGCTAAAGATTCTAATTTTTTTTTTAAAATTGTTATATATTTTGTTTTTTATTCACATAAACTAATTTTCATTTGTTATTCAATTTATCAATATAACATTCTAATTGATTAAATATATGATTTGCGAATTATAAAAAAAATACATATAATCTTAACGATAGGAAAAAAAATCATAAGTACAAAATAGTAGGCATAGTCTGAAAAGAAAAAAAGCTGAGTCTGAAATACTAATAATAGTCTAATGTATTCTAACTTTATTTTCATATTTATCTTCCTCTACGAAGCGTGTTCGATTACGAGTTAGAAAAGTAGGACATGTCAGAGGAGTGGGACCTGTTGAAGGAGTAGTAGGACTTGTAGGATGAGCGACATTTTGTCATCGATGATTAAGAGGGTCTGAATATCGAGAGAGACCTTTACTTTCCCGCTCATTACTAAACCAAGAAATAAACGTATTCATCTGTTCAACCCTATAATCTGATCATTGGGGCAATAGAGGTCGTGGATCGATCGACGGGAGGAGTAAATGGCTGAAATCCTTGTGCTACCATGCACTCATTCATGTAATCTACCATGCTCCAAAATGAATCTCTCACTTTCCACTTATTATTCTTGGTTTTCCATAAGATTTGTGCTTTCTCCTTAGTCATTTTGGTTTCAAGTAGGTATATCAGCTAGAATCCTTCTTTATTTGACCGAAGTATTTAGTTTTTTTATGCTCTTATCTAGGCCTCTCATGTTACATGCACATATCATTAAGCAGTTAGATATGGGGGGGTTGAGCCCTTGATTGTCCTTATGTGTAAGTTCTTTAACCATTTCTTCCAATGTGGTTCCCTTTTTAGTTAATGTGTGGAAGGTATTCTTTGTTGGACTTGGCTCTTGTGTTGTTGACATGTTATATCGTTTACTTTGCCTAAATGTAAGCCATCCTTCATTATCTGGTACATTCTTTTTCTTTGGTACATTTGACAGGTTGAGCTGGTGGTATTGTATCCTCTTTGTGGTTGAATATTTTTGGGAACCCATACCTTTTTCATTTTAACAGTCTTATATCTGTCAATATCATGTCCCAGCATCTTACAATGTGTGCATATAATAGGTTTCCAAGAGTACTCTACTTCAACTTGGTCAATTCTGCTTTCACCCATGTCCAAATCAAGATTATCAATTGACTCTTTGTGTAAGTCCATATCTACTCAAAATCTTGCATAACTTAATCTAGTATGTGTTGTAGTGTATTCATCGATTTATAGCCTTTTACCTATTGCACTGGCTACTACACTTAGTTCTTTGTGGGACCATAATTCACCTACTTATTCTTTAATTTGACCCAGTCTGGTACTTTGTGCACTTTGAACGTTTCAAATTGTGTTTTGCGTGTCCACCTTTTGAGAATGAGTGGCCTATTGTTCACATGCCGCAACTCACCCAAGACTTTGAAGCAAGTTTTATTGCTCTCCATTCTGAGAACATAAAGACCTTGTACTGAGGTGATCTTTACTACCCATTTACTTCCATATTGTATCCACCATGTTTTTTTACCATATAATAGGGATGGGCCTAATCTAAATATTAACCTACTATTTCCAAGATTAACACCCTTCCTCTTGTATTTCAACTACATATTTGGCTATAATTATACCATTTACTAGTGTTAGCTCCACATATTCTAGTTTCAAATATCATTTAATGTTTCCATCATATATAGTAGTCCATACCTTAGCTAGCGATAACTTAATTGGTATTGCCCTAGGGGACCGACTCTCCACATGCGGTGATGAAAATGAGCACTCTCCTATCTCCTTCACATGAGATTTATTATGTGGAGATTTTTCAGAGTAGTTAACCTCAACATTATTTTGTACTTCTGCGTAATTTTTATCATTTAGATCAGCACTTGTATCCTCCATGTCCACTGAATAGGTGGTGGTTCTTTGTGTGTTCTAAAAAATAATGCAAATGATAATCGAACCACAACCGCAAGTGTACGGTTGTCCCAAGTAGTAATAAGGATAATACAGATTCGTTCCAAGGACGGATGGTTGATCACAATGTTTAGCAAATAGTGATTGATGCACTTATGAAAGTAAAAGATAATAATATATTTGTTTGGTTTTGTATTAAAACTACTAAATGGAAGACAAATTATAAATGCAAGTAAAAGCTAAGACGCAAGTAAAATGAGTGAAAACGCAATATGAGATGTAGTACTTGAGAACGCAAGGATCCTCCTAATCTTACTTCCTAACTTATGTTGTTTAAGGGCTAAATTGGTCAATTACAATGGTCGGGATTCTAAATTCCTTATACCCCCGTCAGGGTGGACTATAAGGCGATCCTAGGGTGTCACTAGTCCCGTCAGGGTAAATATGATCCACCGTTGGATGTTTAAGATTTAATACCTCATTGGCCCTAGAATTAGCTAAGTTCGTCAGAATCAATAGCTTCTATCCTAGATTGAATAAATGGTTCTGTATTTAAACCCTCCGCCAGGATGATCCAATTGCCACTAATTGGAATAGCCTAAATACTAACACCTGTTCCTAGTTCATGACGCTAAAAACAGTAAAGATAATCTCAATTTATTGAAAAGAGTAAAAGCCCTAATTTAGTTTAATTCAATAAAAACCCAAATTCAACATTCGTTATTTCATAAAATTAGGATTCACCCATTGTTTGTTCTCAAGCACTATTAAAAGCTTAGCTCATATTGAAATTAAAAACTAAATTAAAATAAATGGAATTCATAACTGATTACAAATAAAAGATAAAAGAAACCTAATTTCCGGAATTGGAATGACTGAGAACGGAGCTATAGACCCACTCCAGCTCTAGCAGCTTCTTCTTCCTTCCTTCTGTTGCTTCTCTCTGGTGTTTTTAATTGTAAAGAATGAATTGTATTGAAAATAGAAGTCAAAGGCTGGTTTTATAGGTGGAAAAACGGATTAGGGCTTGGACCTAAGAATAAAACATTAATTAAATGTCCAAGCCCAAATTCTAAGCCCAAAATCCCGTAACTGCTGATACACCTTCACTAAAACGGCTTTTCCCGATGCGTTATGACTCCGATTGACCTCATTCTAGTTGCTAAAGTTCCGTAACTCGAGAAGGAATGTTTTCTCTTCAAAGGTCATCGGCTAAATCATCGCTTAAGCACCTCGAAATCAGCAATCTATGGCCTGGAAAATGGATTCTCAGCTCTAAAAATAATATCTTCGGGATTTATCTTCAAGTCTTGACTCTAATTCACGATCTTTGACTTTCTCCTCGGATTCCTCTCCTAGCTAACATCTAAAACCTGTAAACTTTACACTAAAAATACCAATATTACGCGCAAAAGTTTAATAAATTAAAAATGCTAGAAATAAAAAGAGAATTCCGGATTATTGCATATTTACTCCAAAAGTCTATCAAAATAATTAAATAAACACCAAAAATGATGTCTCCCAATGGTCGAAAATAAGAACAATTAGGGAGACATCAAGACCCCCAACTCAAACCTTTGTCGTCCCGACAAAGTAAAACAAAACAAAGGGGTAGAATTAAGCGTATAAACAAGTAGAAGCTAGCAAATAAACCTAAAGCAATTCTTAAGATAAATCTCTGAAAGTCCTAGAGGGGGGTGAATAGGATTACTAATAAGATTAATGCCTAATTAAAAATCTTTTGGACAATTTATAAGTTTAAGAGAAAACTTCTAAGTCAACTAATATATCAAACACTTATGGGATCATGCAAAGGATAAGTTAGAGGTTCGATATATAAGTTAAACAAGTAAATCGATTATCTATTCTCTTACTAACTTAGAAGACCAAAGTTTGATTAGCTAGATAAACATAATCACGATATTCATACTAGTAAGCATATAATCAAACTAAATAATCATGAACTAGATAATCCTAAAAGACAATATTATCAAACTATTCATATAAGCATTTTATCAAGCATATAGAGTGCGGAAAGTAAATAGCGTAGGGATAGAAAGATACACACGATTTATAGTGGTTCGGTTTCCCTACATCCACTACCTAAGGAAGCCTCCTTAGGATTTCAAGCTTTTCACTAAGCTCCCGTGTCTCTCTTAACCGGGTCGAGAACACAATAACCCTTACAACCTCTTCGATAACACGAACGACAACCTCTTCGAAACCACGAAGGAAACTCTTGTGTAATCACAACACAAGGACACCGAGTATACTCCCGATACTCTAATTCTCTCTTAACCTATCTATTACAAGAACTAGAATTAAGAGGATAAATACAAAGTGTTTAAAGGGTGAAACAACTTTGCTAATGAACTTCTAAAGAGATGATATAACTATAAGCTTAAAACTTCTCTTGAGTTGATAATAACTTTGAAGCTCCTTGGATTAACTCCTTAATTGAGTGGATATGACAATTATAGCTCTTGACACCTTCTTGGATGATAACAATTAAGCCCCTAAGTGTATATGGGTTGAAGGTGTAGTTGTAGCCTTGAAAGACCTTCAATTTATAGCTGCAAAATGCTCCCAACGGTCATAAGACTTGTCTCCAACGGATATATTAATATCCCCAACGGATCTATTCCTTTTGTCTTCATTTTGCTGCAGGAAACCCTAATCTGCGGTGCACCGCGGGGTTGGTGAGGTGCACCGCGAGGTTGGTGAGGTGCACCGCGGGGTTGGTGAGGTGCACCGCGCCAAGCTTGCTAAATTTACTTGCTCTCTGACGGGCTAGCCCCCTGGTCCGTGCCCTGGTCCGCACATCTGCGGTGTACCGTGCCCATAGTGCGGTGTACCGCACCAAAGGTCTAAAACACCTTTTAATGAGTATATCTTTCACTACGATGCTCGGATCAGAAAACCTTCTTCACGAGAATTGTTGGAAACATCATTCTAAGAAACTTTGTAGTTGATCACTAAAGCTAATTCTCAATGTACACAAAGATAAGGTTAAAAGTATTTGTATGAGAATTAGTTTCATAAGATATAACAATAAAGCTTTGATCTAAATGATAAAGATGTGCTTTTTGATGAATTAGAGTGCAAGATAGAATATGTATAACAAGATTAATTAGCACACTAAACACAAGAGGATTTGTCACATTAAAACAACCTATTAAGGGAGGCTATATGCCAACAATCTCATATAGCAAAACTTTAAGAACTAACATATACATACACTAATCATGCAACATCAAACACAAATAATCTCAATCATAAAATTAAAGTTGCAATGCTTGAAGGTTACACTTGTACTCATCTCTGTATGATGGCTATAGGGTGGTCATTAATCCTACCTCGCTTTGAACGTTCCACCTAGTGTATTCCCTATCAACAGAATCATAAATTACTATGCACTTAGGAATCACGAGGTCTTTATGGTCATAATATTGGCTTAAGGACGGGTGTGGATGTATATTTGGTAAATTTGAAGTGAGCTTTTGGCTCTCTCCTCACTTACCATTAACAATGTCCTCGAGCTTGAGTTAACGCTCAAAAGATGTTCTCACTCACCCATATACGCAACAATTTAGCGTCCCATGTCTACCCACTATAAACAAGATGATTTTCAGAAGAATTCCACTTTGCCGGATTTATTCATTCATATTTTTCTTTTTTTTTCTTTTTTTTCTTTTTTTTTGTACAGAAGCAAACCGGGTTCCCGGTTTTGACGAATCCGGGTTCCCGGTTCCTACTGTATGGATTTTTTCATTTTTTCTTTCTTTTTCACTTTTTTTTCTCATTCCCGGCAAAGGGTTACAATTATAAATCATCTGCAATTGTGCTACAATACAAAGCACATCAATCCCAACCCATTAAATTCCCCATATGTGGTCCCACCACCCCAAACTCAAGCTCGAGACATGTCTCAGGATTGTGATTCAAGTGCGGGTCATATGGTCATGCCTAATAATCTAAGGGATAATGGTTTATATCGTGGCTACAAAGAAAAGGCTAAAGGCTCAAAGTGGGCTAAGACGGATAATAATTAATACAAGGGATAGAAGGCTAAAAAGGCACAAATGGCTAACAAAGAACTGCCCCTATCATTTTCCTAAGTACATAGCTTGTCTTTAGTTCATATCTAGGTGGGTTCTCTACTAATTAGGATTTCACGTTCTACACACCAAACATATTCCTTGAGTACAAGCTTACTTCATTTGCATTGTTCATTAATTTTTCCTATCAATTACCTATGTTCGCATGCAATTGTAAGTGCGTTTTATATCAATCCCTAAAGTCCACTATTTACTATCATAGATTCATCAAAAGTATGCTTAAAGGGACATTTAAAATCTTCTACAGTCAAACGCAACTCCGAAAATTATTTTATTGAAAGCAAATAAAACAAATAAACACATAAAAACTGGGATGAGGCAACGAACCCCACCCCAAACTCAAAAATGAGTCGTGTCCCCACGACTCGAAAAGACTCAAAGCAGTAAAATAATATACACTAAATGAGAAGGATTAGAAAACGTATCTTAACCAGCGCGAGGCTGGTTGTCGGTGTTGCGTCCCTGAACTTTATCTCGCGTCTAGACATCGGAAGTTGTGCATTGAACAAATAAATTTCAGCTCGTTTGTAACGTTTCCCAAAATAGCGCACCTCGTATCCTGATTCTCTTCCAACACCTTGATTTTCGATTCCAACTCATCAACGGATCATTTTCTTCCTCACTTTCAGGTTCCTCAATCACTTTCCTCTTCTTTGGATTAGCCTTAATTTGAACCTCTTCAGTCTTGTGTTTGAAACGTGAAATAGGAATCTCAATAGCTTGTTCTTGAATAGCACCAAAAGCGTTTATGTTTCTTGGAGAATTCCTTCGATAAGTGCACATGAACACGGTTCTGATAAGCATCTCTTTCCACCCCAAACTCAAAACTTCAAATAGTGAGAAGCTAAGGCTTAGAACTTTGATGTTTTGAGGCTTAAGACTTGAAGATTATGGTGGAATATGAGATGGGTAAAGGCTAATTGATGTGTGGGAAGAGGGAATTGGATTTTATTTGAAGCTTGGATGAAGAACAAGTGGAGAAAAGTGGGAATTTCATGGTGATTTGGATAGGAGATGAATTGATTGTATGTTATTGTGGTGGAAGAGAGCAAGATTTGAGGATTGTGTGGTTGTAGATGATGATGTTCAGGAAATTCTGGGTTTTGGGAGTGTTTTTGGAGGCTGGGTTGAAGAAGGAGGTAAAAATCTAGGGCTAAAAATCTTCAAAACGACCCTATCACAGATGCAAACCGGGTTCCCGGTTTCGAAAATACGGGTTCCCGGTTCCGCATCGCTGTGACGGCGCGGAAAAATAAAATTTTTTTTTTTTTTTTTTTACCCCGAGACGCACCAAAACGCTGGACCCAAGATGCGGGGTCAGAACTTTTGCTCGCCGAAACCGGGTTCCCGGTTCTGTGGAATGCGGGTACCCGGATTTTCTCGATGGCGCGAGTCAAAACGCGCCAAAACGCAGGACCCCAAGACGCCGGGTCAGAGAATTCCACCAGTTACAGCTCCGAAACCGGGTACCCGGTTCTGCCAAATGCGGGTTCCCGGTTTTGTATCGATGCGCGAATCAAAACGCTGCAAAACGCAAGCCACCAAGACGCTGGGTCAGAAAATTTCAGAAATCACAGCACCAAAACCGGGTTCCCGGTTTCGAAAATCCGGGTACCCGGTTCCGACGCTGTGTCGTGAACCAAGACGCCAAGTATTGCGTTGAAATGGTTGGTACCAGCTCCAAAACCGGGTTCCCGGTTTTGCGAAACCGGGTTCCCGGTTTCTCCTGGACATCCAACCTATTTTTCTCCTAATTTCGCTTCATCGACCCCAAACTCATGACCTTTTTACCCCTGAAATCATCAAAAACAACTACCCTTCCTCATTTCTTAATAATACACACTAAAATTACGAAAATCAAACTAATCTAAATTGCAAAAATTTAAAAAACTCAACTAATATACAAGAAATTGGCTTTTGTTTAACGTCGTTAAGCTCGACGGGTTACCTCATTCATTAGTCATTGACATAACCTCCCCAGCAGTGAGTGAGGTTGTCAATACTTGCAACTCGAAATTTGCATCCCTTAGCTTTTATTCCCACTAGTTTATCTGAGATAACTTTCGCGACCATGAATGGTCCTAGCCAAGAACTTTTGGATTCACGTACCTTTGGATGGGGGTTCGGTTTCTTCATAGCTACTTCTTCACCTACCTTGAACCCCTTTTTCTTTCTTTCTTTCTTAGGTTCCTTCGGAACCTTCGTGGCACGTGCTTTCTCTTTCTTCTTTGCATGATTGAGTTGTGGATTTTTAGGGTATGGAGGAGCTTTAATTGGTGGTTTCTTTCGTAGCTCTTTCTCCTCCACTCCTAGAGTGTCCACAACATTAATTGGCTCTTTTCTTACCGGTTCCCTTACATCTATACGAAAACATTCTTCCTTGGAATCCGGAAACTTCATAGGTCTAAACACATTAAACTTCATCTCCTCGTCTTGGATTCTCATAATCATTTCTCCGTTCTCTACATCAATCAAGGTACGCCCCGTGGCTAGGAATGGTCTTCCCAAAATAATGGGGACATTCCTATCCGCGTCGTAATCAAGTATAATGAAATCAGCGGGAAAAATTAACGTACCTGCCTTAACGAGGACATCTTCGATTCGGCCTTCTGGATGTGCAAGAGATCGATCCGCCATTTGCAAGACCATAGAAGTGGGTCTTGCTTCAACATTAAGCTTATCAAAGATCGATTTGGGCATAAGATTTATGCTTGCACCCAAATCGCATAGCGCTTTTCCTTTCCACTCATTACCAATAGATATCGGAATCGTAAAGCTCCCAGGATCAACTAACTTTGGAGGTAATTTACCTTGACAAATAGCACTACATTCCTCGGGGTGACCAATCATCTCATTATCACAATACGGTCGTTTGTTGGTGAGGGCTCTTTTCAGAAACTTAGCATACTTGGGTACATCTCTAATAGCTTCCAATAACGGAATATTTATGCTAAGACCTCTTACCTTGTTAAAGAATTTTTGATAATCAGCCATATCACCCTTCTTTTGAACTCGCGATGGAAATGGTGGAGGTGGACGATTGATTATAGTCTCATCTTTCTTTTTCGGAACCTCAACAGGCCTCTCCACTTCTTCTACTTCAACTGGTTTATCTTCATTCACCATCTCTTTTTCTTTTCTAACTTCTTTTTCTTTCATAATCGGGAAAGGAGGTGGAGGAAGGTTCTTACCACTTCGGAGAGTGATAGCTTTACAGTCTTCGATTTGTATTGGATTCTCAGTATCGCTAGGGAGTTGCCCTTGTGGACGCTGATTCAGTTGTTTATTAATTTGACTTAGCTGATTCTGGAACAACTTCATATTTGCTTCAACTGCGTTTTGACGTTCCATAGCTTGTGTTTGAAGAGCAATTAAACTCTCAACTGTTTTCTGAAGGGTCACTGCTTCTTCTTGTGGATGGGCAGGTAAGGCTTTCTGATTCATTGTGTCATCATAATTGTCTTGAGGAGCTTGTCTCTGAACATAATTTCCCTGATTCTGTCCTCCTTGATAATTATTTTGTGGTCTTGGATTGTAGTTGTTACCTTGGGGACGCGGCTGATACGCATAGGTAGGATTGGCTGCCCCATTAGGATTTGAGTATTGAAACCCAAGATGGTTTCTGTTAGGCTGATATCCGTTACCACTCGAATTAAAGTTACCTCTATTGGACATAAACATCACGGACTCTTGGTTATTCGGACAACCTTCCTCATCATGATCATCTACCCTACAAATCAAACACATATAAACCTCTTGTGCAGCATGCACAGCTACCTTCTTACCTACCTTCTTACCCGAAAAACCTTCTTTAACAGCTAAAGTAAGCAGCTTCAATTGTTGCTCTATAGTATTTTGAATCTTATTCTCAAGCGTAGCAAACTTTTCTTCCATATCAACATTATTTACTCCCTTAACTGGTGTTCTTACTGAATTCCACCCCACTTCGTTCTTGACTGTTCTCTCTAAAATAATTTTAGCATGAGCGGGTTGAACTTGAAGAAAACCTGCACTACATAGCGTATCCAACTTCTCTCTTGAAGTTCCATCAAGGCCTCTATAAAAGATCTTTAACTGTTGTTGTTCTGAAAAGCCATGATTGGGAACTTTACGCAAACACATCTGAAATCTTGTCCAGCTCCTACCCACAGTTTCATCATACTCTTGACGGAAATGCGTCATTTCTAATTCAGCATCTAACCTCATGTTACTTGGGTAATACCTGTCAAAGAAAGCAATTTCTAATTGGTCCCAATTAGTAATCTTCGTAGGATCTTGCGTATCGTGCCATTCACTTGCTCCATCAATCACAAAAAATTTAAACGCAGCAAAATACATCTGTTCTCTTGAAACTCCTTGTGTGATATAAGAATCACATATCTGTTTAAACTTCTGTACTGCTCTGAGAGGATCTTCTGATGGTCTTCCCCGAAAATTTCCAAAATTTTGGAATTGAGCTAACATACCCGAATCTGGACGAAATCGCGGAACATTAATATCTGGAGCACCTACTCCTATAGCAGGAGCACGGAATGAAACTTCTGGTGGACCATTAGTAAACCACGGATCTTGATTCATCACTATCTGGACTTGAGGATTAGGATTTAGTGGTTGAACTTGAGGAATAACACCTGGAGCTAACGGTTGGCCATTTGCATCTAGCTGGCCTTGTCCATTATTCTGTTGATTCTGAAGATTGATATTCTCCATTCTGTTAACTAACTCTTCTACTTCTAAAGCTTCTTGTTCTCTTCTCCTCTTGTTAGCAAGTCTGATCAACGATTCTGGATTATTAAGTATCGGAGATGTTGGCTCTAGATCCTTGAATAGTCTTCTTCGCATACACCAAACCTAAAAACCTGAGAAAACTAAACAAGCAAAAAGCGTAAAACTGATAAAAACAAAAATAAAAATAAATGCAACTATCACTAAAGGATAAACACCGTGGTCACACGCTACCGTCCCCGGCAGCGGCGCCAAAAACTTGGTGGTTCTTTGTGTGTTCTAAAAAATAATGCAAATGATAATCGAACCACAACCGCAAGTGTACGGTTGTCCCAAGTAGTAATAAGGATAATACAGATTCGTTCCAAGGACGGATGGTTGATCACAATGTTTAGCAAATAGTGATTGATGCACTTATGAAAGTAAAAGATAATAATATATTTGTTTGGTTTTGTATTAAAACTACTAAATGGAAGACAAATTATAAATGCAAGTAAAAGCTAAGACGCAAGTAAAATGAGTGAAAACGCAATATGAGATGTAGTACTTGAGAACGCAAGGATCCTCCTAATCTTACTTCCTAACTTATGTTGTTTAAGGGCTAAATTGGTCAATTACAATGGTCGGGATTCTAAATTCCTTATACCCCCGTCAGGGTGGACTATAAGGCGATCCTAGGGTGTCACTAGTCCCGTCAGGGTAAATATGATTCACCGTTGGATGTTTAAGATTTAATACCTCATTGGCCCTAGAATTAGCTAAGTTCGTCAGAATCAATAGCTTCTATCCTAGATTGAATAAATGGATCTGTATTTAAACCCTCCGCCAGGATGATCCAATTGCCACTAATTGGAATAGCCTAAATACTAACACTTGTTCCTAGTTCATGACGCTAAAAACAGTAAAGATAATCTCAATTTATTGAAAAGAGTAAAAGCCCTAATTTAGTTTAATTCAATAAAAACCCAAATTCAACATTCGTTATTTCATAAAATTAGGATTCACCCATTGTTTGTTCTCAAGCACTATTAAAAGCTTAGCTCATATTGAAATTAAAAACTAAATTAAAATAAATGGAATTCATAACTGATTACAAATAAAAGATAAAAGAAACCTAATTTCCGGAATTGGAATGACTGAGAACGGAGCTATAGACCCACTCCAGCTCTAGCAGCTTCTTCTTCCTTGCTTCTGTTGCTTCTCTCTGGTGTTTTTAATTGTAAAGAATGAATTGTATTGAAAATAGAAGTCAAAGGCTGGTTTTATAGGTGGAAAACGGATTAGGGCTTGGACCTAAGAATAAAACATTAATTAAATGTCCAAGCCAAAATTCTAAGCCCAAAATCTCGTAACTGCGGATACACCTTCACTAAAACGGCTTTTCCCGATGCGTTATGACTCCGATTGACCTCATTCCAGTTGCTAAAGTTCCGTAACTCGATAAGGAATGTTTTCTCTTCAAAGGTCAGCGGCTAAATCATCGCTTAAGCCCCTCGAAATCAGCAATCTATGGCCTGGAAAATGGATTCTCAGCTCTAAAAATAATATCTTCGGGATTTATCTTCAAGTCTTAACTCTAATTCACGATCTTTGACTTTCTCCTCGGATTCCTCTCCTAGCTAACATCTAAAACCTGTAAACTTTACACTAAAAATACCAATATTACGCGCAAAAGTTTAATAAATTAAAAATGCTAGAAATAAAAAGAGAATTCCGGATTATTGCATATTTACTCCAAAAGTCTATCAAAATAATTAAATAAACACCAAAAATGATGTCTCCCAAGGGTCGAAAATAAGAACAATTAGGGAGACATCAATAGGGCTGATGCTTCTTTTCAACCGAGTAACACCACTCTGGGTTTTGCTAGGTACTTGTACATGTACATGTTTTGTTGTTTTTATACTAACCACCTCATTGATTTGTTTACTTGATATCTTATGCGTATTTTTTTCTTAGGTGTCATCAGAAAAGATAGATTCATGAGGGTATCTACCTCAATATTTTTGAAAAAATTGTGAAAGAGAAGAAATAAAAATTTCAGAAGAAATTAGCAAAGAAAAAGATGAAAGGTAGGGTACAACCACTCATCTCCACCGCCGGATGTAGCTCTTGCAGTACTAGAACACCACCAAAGTAGTCATACTAGTCATACTAGTCATAGTTTTAGATAGTGTTTATATATATATATATATATATATATATATATATATATATATATATATATATATATATATATATATATATATAGTGGCAGATCTACATTATCAATATGTCGATTTAAGTCCACCCTCAGATTATATAAAAAAAGAAAAAATTAGTTTAGCTTATTTTGATTTTTTTCGTTTGAATAAAATAAAATAGAAAACTCCAAAAATAAGAAATACAAAACTAATAATTGAAGGTATATTTGAATAACTATAGGCTTATACTGTAAAATAATATCTTTGATTTTTTTTTTGTCAAACTGATTTTATAGGTTTATATAATTACTCATTATATTACTGTCCTTTCTTTTTTGGCAAAATATCTTTTATATCTAAAGAAACAATATATAAAAAAGAAATGATCTATTTCATCGTATAGATTGCTTGATACAAAAATTAATTTTATAATAATTTAAAATTTGACGTTATTTGAAAATAATATAAATTTATATATTAATTAATATTTTTAAAAGATAATTATATTATTTATACAAATAAATTAATACACTTTAGTTATTGAAAAATTAGAGTTTATTTTGTTCTCGTATACATTAAGATGTTAAGATTTAATATATTGATCTAAAGTCCTTTTAATTTCTATTTTTGGTTGTGTAAAAAAAAAATCAAATTCGTCGACTTTGAATCTCTTTATTATTTAAGTCCACCTTCATTTCTGTTTCTATTTTTGTTGCACCCATGCTATTCTTTTTAAAATTAATCTGAAGCCCAATAGTTTGGGTTTTTTTTTAAAAAAAAAAGCGAAACAATAAATGGGCCACCAACCGATTGGGCCAAATTGGGTGAAGCCTTTATTTTCAGATTCGCTTGTTGTGTTTTATTTGTATAAATCAGTATAACAATATAAAAACTAATGCAAAAATAAAATAAACATAAATAAATGAATAACTTTATTTGTCAAGACTCAGATTAGATCCGATATATTTAAGGTATTTATGTCATGTGCACGTGTCTTACGTTTGTTGGCTTTAACCTCCAGGGCACAACTACAAAACCATTCAAACGAAATTGACCACAAATTTTTAAAAATTTCAACGAACTTAATAAAATTGTTTATTATCATCTCTCTCGTATAAATTTAATACATAATGCTTTAAAAAACTGAATGAAGAAATTTTTTGAGTTGACCAACTATTTATATAAAAAAAAAGATATCTTGACAAAGAGTTGTGATATTTCATTTGAACACACGGTGTATTAATTATAAGACACAACGTTTACCTATCAAAGACCAAAACTTGGACCGGTCCAAATGATATGAACATCAGGCCTAAAAACCCAATAGTCTGGAGGGTCCAAACCCCATTTGACCAACAGACTCGTCTTTGCTCAACCCTTCCAATCATTTGTTTAAATTGAGTCACCGACTATTATTATAAACATAGTTAACACTTGAGTGAAATCTCATTTAATCAATCGAGCTCAGCCCTACCCGGTTCTACATAACACGTATACTGGCTTATTATTAATTACAAATCTTCAATCAATTCAGTCACCCTGGATAATCTCTGACGAGTGGGTCTCTCAGTTCCTGCCAAACTTAAGACGGCTACCTTTAAGCTGTTATAGTTGATAAATAATAACTATCACTCCTAATCGTATCTCGCGGTGCGCTTCAAAAGTGTTAGACCATCTTATGGTATTAATGTACATGAATATTTACACAAATATTAGTGTCATGCCGGCATGGCGCATGCACGTAGATAATAAAGAAGGAACAATATATCAGATTTAATTAAAATGTTTATATATTATACTATCGTCTTTTTATTTTCTTAATTTCTTTCTCATGAATCTATAGCTAAATGCAAGCTGACGCTGATCTCATTATATGCTGTCTACCAATTTTCTTTTTGATTATATGGATAACTCAGATCAGTATCATGTCAATAATATGCAAGTACACTAAAGTTTCCATGCAATATATATATAGTGACCAAATTTAATTTTGTCTTATGGATATTGGGACTTCATTTCAAAGATAAGATATAATAAAAGATGCGATGAGGAGATTAGACTGATTAGTGGCTTTTCCAATATTTGTGGGGTTTATTACTTTTGTCCTCATAAATATGACCTAGATCGATACGCATGAAAAAATAAGGATTCATGCGTGGCTCTATGAAATAAATATATTTTTCCAATACTTCTTAATAGAAATTCATATATTAGAAATTGAATTGTTAAGATGTGTAATGATAACTGAAATCCAATTTGTTTTAACACATTTGAAATTGGAAAATTTAGATTTAGAATTATTTTGATTCGGTTCGAACTTTATATCTCTCGTAAAACTAAAGAAGGCATGGGCAGTTGAGCTAGCCTAATTAATTAATAGAAATCCAATAGGGGCATTTTGTGCGCACCACAACTAACCACATGGAGAATATGCACGCCTCCCCATATATACTTTCAGGTAAATAAGAACTATGTTATCCATGTTTAGGGAGGGATTCGAACCTTGTACCTCTCACTTTACACCATTTAAGTGCTGAACAAATCGTAAGACTCTGACAAGTTAAATTAACCCAACTAGTTATGACACCTTTTTTTAAATCATGTGAGAGTTCAACCCTTTACTTTTGTTTCAGTAAACAATTGTATTAACCGAAAAAATCTGTACACTTTACGAGGTGATATCTACTTAAATCTGAAAATTTTAAGTAATCAACAAATCTAAACAAGTAGCACAAATTAGTGCACATCTCTAAGAAGCACACTATCATCCACAAAGGAAATATAACGGTACAATGAGAAAAAACTTCTGAATATGTATAATTTTATCTCTTTGAATATAATCTCTCTAGACGGTGTAACATTCTTCATCACTAGTTTGTTCATCGCGTTCCAAATAAGATAAATCATTGCCGTAAAAGCAATACGCCAGGATTTTCTCATCCAATTTTTTTACATCCTTCAACTTTTTGAGCCATTTAATGGAGTTTAAGATAATGCTCATCTTTTTTGTTATACCCAGCCAATGATTCATAGTACTGCAAATATCCCTTGTAAATGAGCACTCAAAAAATAATTGATCATTTGTTTCAAAGTTGTCTTTACACATCCATCAAACCGAGTCCCACTCTATATATACAATTCCATCTTTCGTGCGTATTCTTTTCTTTAATTTTTTTGATCGGTAAATCAAAATTTTATTAAAACAAAGCTCAACAACCATTATCCTTACAACTTTGGGCTTTAGAGTCAACCTTATAAACTTTTAAGCCCTATATAACAAACTAAGCCTAAATGGGCCGAAATAGTAGCTACTAAAAAACTTTAGGGACCATTTAGTTATTACATAACTTCTCAACTATACTAATAACACTATTCTTCTTAAACACTTTGTTCTTCAATTTGATAGCGATATAAGTGAATATTTTGTTACCGATTTGATCTTTATTGAGTAGGAACCCATCATGTTCCCTCACATATCTCTCCCAGTAGATGTAAGTAGAAATGCAGACACCCAAAATTTGTACAACTTCTTCATTAGGGCAAGTCTGTAGAGCATTATCAGTTAGATTAATTAAGTTGCTACGAGACAAGCTAATACCACAATCCTTCACTATTCTGCTAAGAATTCTTTTTGTAAATGAACAACAGACAAATACATGATCAACATCCTCAACATATAGATTGTAGAAAGAGCAAATAAGGTTGATTCTAAATTAAAAAAAATCTCAAAGGTTTTTAATTTAATTTCATGCTCTTAGAGAAAAAGAATACCAAGTGTTTATTTTGTCCCACATTGAAAATAGAGGAAGGAAAAATTAGTTTATATTATTTTCCCCTGCTATATCTTTCAAAAGGATCACGAGTCTAGAAATGAAGTGTAAGGGAAATACCCTACACACGCACACCACCACCACCACCCGCTCGACCCAGCACTGGCGACGACGTGGTCCTGTCGTGGGAAGTTGGGGAGTCTTGGGGAGTCAAAAAATAAAAATAAAATAAATTTTAGGAGCGGGTATTTATCGAGTTGGGGCTAAGTCTACCCGTATATGTTCGAACAGTTGTCGGCCGTCTTCATGTCTCTCACTCCTAATGGTCAGAACTCCCGCATTAATGAAAATTTAAAAGTAAAATTAAACATATTTTGGGAGCTGGTATTTATCGTTGGGATTGAGTCTACATGTAGTTGTTCGAAGAGTTGACAGTCGTCTTCATGGCTCTCATTCCCAATGGTTTAAAACTCCAGTATTAAATAATCGTCACTCTCATCCCCAATAGTATGAAACTCCCAACACTTATGGGAGATGGAAATAACAGTTCTGACTTTATGATGAAAATATTTTTTGGCTTTGTGGTGGACACTTTACGGGTGTGTTTATTAAGAACGTTTTTAAGTTTCCTATACTACTATAAAAATAGGGATTAAGTAATTTGACAAGATACACCAAACTAGAATTACAAATACAACGAAAGAAGCCTTCAACTCTTCCGCTTTCTGAAAGTTATGAGCATTGAATAGAGCAGTATTAGCAATCCGTGTAAGGATACCAGTTATACCCGGAAATTCTTTTCAACCCAGGTTTTTGTAGCTACTATTTAGAATTCTGGTGATTTCATTTATAATTTTTGTACTTATTTTAACTACGATTGGTTTACTTGTTGTAAAGTTATACTTTCGTATTTCAAATATCTTTGTGATAACCATTGTTTCGATCAACGTTCGTATCATTTTACCAATAATTTATAAAGGACATTAAAACCACTGGTCGGAAATAGATTTTCACTTTTTGGTTGTTGCTTTATTTTTATTATAAAAACATTTCCCACCGTGTTAAACTAGGAATTCGTGAATGGTTCAAACTACTAACGGTGGGAAAAAGCTTCTAATCTTTTTTTACTAGTATGATCTTGATTCAGTTGTATACAAGGAGTTTTCTCATATTAACAATGCAACCGCTACCAAAGAATAATTAGAAAGACATCCCACCCTTGAGGCAAAGTTCAAACATAGTACCTAGATGGCTAGAGGATGGCTCCTGAACAATATGGAGATCTTGTTTATTTATCCTTTCAATAAAGAGAAATCCACAAAGATCATTTTAAAGACATTTTAGAAGAAATAAATTATCCTTCAAAGACTGATTAGTCATTTGCAAGTCGAAGAGGGAAATCGTATAAATGATAAGTATTTATATTTTAATGCTAATACTTCAAAGACTAATCAAGCTATAAATTTTGGTCAAGTAAAAACAAGTATAAAGGCAACATTATTGATGTGGGAAAGAAGACCACAAGGTCTACATGTGTGACCATATAAAAGATCAAGCTCCTAAACCCGTTATTGATCTGACTGAGACCGACGAGATAACCGTCCATGTAATGTTTGAGGCAGATCTAATGGAGACCAATAATCAAATTTATTCTCGACACTAGAGCATCTAGACTCTTCTTCTTAATAAAAACCGTGTTAAAGAAGTCGAGGAAGTGGCTGATGGAGAAGGTTTTACATGGGAAACTCAACCATTGTTGTCATCCTCATAAAAAGAACATGCTCCATTAAAATTTACTTATGGCGATACCTTAAAGTTAATTGTTGTTCTTTTTTGTCCTTTTCTTCGTGGAAACCTAGTTTCTGGAGCTCGTCTCAAAAAAGTGGCCTGAAAATAGTTTCAGTGGATGGAAAAATAGTTTTGAACTTAAATGATAACTCTGTTGGGTAAGGGGACCTCAATAGGGTTTCATTAATATTAAACACCATATCTGTGAATATGAATACACATACTTGTGCATAACATTGAATCTTTAGAGGTGTGGCATGATAGATTAAGACCTCTTCATGTTTAGTCTAATAAAAGGTTAAAGACACTCATATTAATCCTTGTTCATAATATTGACAATTTTGTTAAATGTCAAATATGTGTATAGTCTAAGCATGCTAAAACCCTTTTAATCCTAGACCACAAGAAATACCAAACTATGTGAACTAGAGCATTTCGACTCGGCTAAACTTCAAAAAAACACCGCTAGTAGAGAAGGTGAGATATATAACATGTGTAGATAACTACTCTAGGTTCGCTATAGTCCACCTTTATGATTTCTAAAGATAAATCAGAATGATGGATTTTAAAAAATAGAAATCTAATGTCAAAATTAACTTGATAGAGAATATCAAGAGGCTTAGGTCTGATATGGGTAGTGGATATAGTTTGAATTCTCTTAAGGGTTTTTGTAAAATCTAACAAAATTAAAGATAATCTTGCACCCTTTATAAACCCCAATAAAATGGCATAGCTAAAAGGAATTGTGGAACCCTTAAAAAAGCTTTGAACAACATTAATTGATGTTTACCAAACAACATGTGGGCTATGCTGTAGATATCGCCGCCTAGGCGCGTGTAGGCGCCGCCTAGGCGTCAACTCCCCCATCAGCCGCTTACGCCAAGTAAAAATGCTAGGCGTTTGCCTTAGTCGCCGAGAAAGAGGCGCCTATCCCGCCTAAGCACCGATTAATGGCAAAAAATGGCCGCCTAGACCCTCCTTTAATTTTTTTAACTCTCGCAAATTATTGAATTGATATTATAACTCTAATTTTAGTATTTTCATATTTAATATAGTAGTGTTAAGATGAATTTTATGACTTAAATGGATAAAATATTATAATTAATACACATGTATTACTAAATATATAAAACTATATAGCGGGATTCGAACCCGCGTAATCCCGCCTAGGCCCCGCGTAATCCCTCCTAGGCGCTAGGCCCCAGTAGACCGCCTAGGCCGCGGAACCGAGATCTACAGCATTGCATGTGGGGGGAAGTTGTCATGTCTACTTGTTTAGTATTTAATAGAGTACCCGTAAAAATTAGACTAGACCCCTTATGAGTTATGGAATATTTTCCACTTAACCTGAAATACTTAAAAGAGTGGGGGTTTTCGGACAAGGTAGGCTATCCGACATTGAAAAAGTCATTATCAGACCGAAGACCATAGATTCAATGTTAGTAGGATATGGTCATAATAGTGTTGCATATAGATTCCTATCGCTAGATGATAACATTTATGAATCTAAAGATGCTAAATTATTTATACACGTCTCATGTGAAAAATATGAATGACATTAATACCTATTTCCCTGTTATTATATGTGCTAATAACTTGTTTGCTAGTTCTGATATGCATGTAAGTAATAATAACCCCACCCCATTAAATTTGTATGTCGTAGTAGTATTCATGAGAATGAACCTAAGATAAGTAAGATGCGTAGTATCGAGTCAAGTTGTGTCCCGACATTATCAGAATAGAGTCTCTCCGCCCCGCCATTCAAGCTTTCTAATCAGTCCATCTATCAAGCTTAGAGTTGTCAATTTGAGTTCTTGTTAGTCCCGAAACAAGTCTTGGAGGCACAACGACAGATATTGATTTAGTCTTCAAACTGAATCACTGCATGAACAAGACACTACATTTTGTACTGAGGGATTTCACATAGATATGCTAAGTGAATAGGTAGTAACATGCTCTTTTATGAAGGAAGACCCTAGAACGTTTAATGAGGATTTAAAATCAATAGAATCTAGTATCGGGTCAGAGGATATTAAAAGTGAACTTGAGTATATTATAACAAACCATACATGGGTATTAACTGGCTTATGTAACGGTAGTAAATCAATTAGTAGAAAGTTGGATTTTTAACGAGAAATTGAAACCTGGTGGTTCAATAAATAAATTTATAGCTAGACTTGTTATTAGAGGTAGCTTAATTTAACTCTTACTCCTATGTAACCAAAATATCCATATTTAGGACCCTTATTACACTAGTTGTCATTCACTAACTAGTTATACATCAAATAGATTTTAAACTATGTTTTTGAATGGAGATAGAGTAAGGTAATTTATGTTATACAACTTGCGGGGGCTTTGGTTTCGGGCCAAGGGGATAAGGTATTTAAACTTAGCAAAGCGTTGTATGGATTAAAAGAGACACCTAAAAATGATATGGAATATTATACAATACCTAATAAAAGATGGCTTCGTAGTTAAACACTTCTGACTCATATGCTTACTCTATATGTAATAGGATCATATTATGTTATTATATGTCTTTATGTGGATGACATGCTAATATTAGGTACTAGTTTTCATATTATTAATGAAACTAAACACATCTTGTATTCTAAATGTGATACAAAGGAAGTTGATGTGATTTTAGGGGTAAAAATCATTAGTCGTAGTAATGGTATTTTTCTTAGTCAGTCTCATTTTGTATAAAAGATGTTGAATTTTTTTTCTCTTTTGGTGTTATGCCTGTTTAAACTCCTTAAGGTTCTAGTATTCATTTGCATGAGAAATATAGGGATGTTGTATCCCAAAATGATTATACAATATTTATAGGAAGTGTGATGTTGTTAATTAACTATACTCAACCTGACATTGCATATGATGTAAGTAGACTCAGTCACTGTACTCACAACTTGAGTAGTAATCACTAGGTTGCTCTTCGTCGTTGATTTGAGTATTTGAGATATACTATTAATTTGGGGTTGTGATGCTAACAGGATTTATTATAATGATGAAGTTTCATGTAGTTCTTGAATGATCTTGTGATGCTAACTGGATTTATGATAAGGATGAAGTAAGCTCCATCATGGGTTCTACTCTCGAAGAGGTGCAAATTTGTGGAAGTCCTGTAAAAGACTTGTATAGCACGCTCCACCATGGAGTCCAAGTTCATAGTACTAGAGTTGGCTAGGCAATAAGTTGAGTGGTTGAAAAGTCTCCTAGTGGATGTGTCACCATGGGAAGGAAGTGCTACACCGGTAATGTATCCATTGTGATTCGCAAGTAGTGTCAGGAGTTGCTCATAATAGCGTCCACAATGGAAAAAAAGACATATTATCCTAAGACATGGTTCAGTACAAAGGTTATTGAATAATGGTGTGATAGCCTTGAAGTATGTATGATTAGAGATGAGTCTAGTTGATCCATCTACTAAAGGCTTAATTAGGCAAATAGTCTTGGAAATGTCGAAGGGGATGGGGCTATATCCATTAATGAAGATCATATTACTGATGAATCTATATGATTCACCATCTATTCTATCCCTATGGCATAAACTGTGCAAATATGCGTTTATAAACTCTTGATAAATTCATAACTATTAGTGGTGGTTTTATTGTGAAGGATATGATGTATTCGCTGTTGAAATTAAGACATATTTCTCTATAAGCATTTTATTGACAAATGTATAAACTCTCATTGAGGTGGTCCTATTGAGAAAGACTTGAATGATTCGCCGATGAGGTTGATGTACATTGGCCTAATATATCAAGGCCCTATAGGGGTAGTCAACATTGGATAACCATTCTTTAAAATATTAAAAAGGAGTTATTAACTCACAAGAAGTTCATAACCCATAGTGGTGGTTCTACTGATAAGGACTTGATACATTTACTAAACACATTATGAGGATGAGCCTATTGATCTTAATGATCTTAAAACCTTAGAGGGGTAGTCTACTATGGGTAGACATTCGTAAAGATCGCCTATGTGTAAGAAAGGGCGATGATCAATGAATCTGTAATTACTAGTGGGTAGAGTATGTGTTCTGAAGGTCTCGACCAAAAATTGTCAAAAAGTACGTTCACTTGACGGGATTTTGTGGTTGACTCACTTCACTACGTGTCAGTTTAAATCGAAAGATATTTTCACTTTAGTACAATTTATCCAACACTAGTATGCATATAATCCTGGCACCTTTTTTTCTAAAGCCTAAGTGGGGGATCGGTGGAAATCCAAAAGGAATCTCAAAGGTTATCAATTCAATTTTCACGCTTTTTTGTCCCACATAGGAAATGGAGGGAGAAAAAAATAGTTTATTTTCTCTCCTATATCTTTCAAAACTCAAGACTCTACAAATGAAAAGTAATGGATATACCCCGCACGCGCGCACCACCGCCCTCCGCTTAACCCGACACCGGCGACAGCAGCAGCGGCAGCGTGGTTGTGGGGAGTATTGGGGAGTCAAAAAATAAAATAAAACATATCTTGGGAGCAGGTATTTATCCAGTTGCGACTGAGTCTACCCGTACCTGTTTAAATTGTTGTCGGTCATTTTCATGGCTCTCATTCCCAATGGTCAGAAACTTTCACATAAAAATAGAATTAAGAAATTAAAATAAAATATTTTTTTAGAGAAAGCATTTATCGAGTTGGGACTGAGTCTACACATGCTTGTTCAAAGATCTTTCGATCATATTCATGGATCTTATTCCCGACGGTAAAATACTACTGCATTAAAAGATCGTCATGAATGTTGCCATTCCCCACGGTCTGAAACACTCAACACTTATGACTCGTCTATTATAGGAGTTACAAGCCTTATCTAGATACGGTCTCCCCTTGCTGAAAAGAAGCGTCCAGGCTCATGCCAGGAATCAAAGGAGACAGAAATAAAGGTTTTAGTTTTATGATGGAAATGTTTTTTGGTTTTATAATGAACTCTTTATGGTTGAACTTATTATGAATTTTTTTGAAACTTTATATACTACAATATAAAAAGAGGTTGAGTCATTTGCAAAGATACACCAAGCAAGATCACAAAGACACCAGAAAGAAGCTCTCAACACTTCCCATCTCTGAAAGTTCCAAGCATAGATTAGAGTAGTATTAACAATCCGTTTGAAAATTAAGGTTATAGTAAAAAATTATTTTTAACACAAGTATTTATAGCTATTACTCACATTTTGGTGATTTCATTTGTAGGTTCTATGCTTAGTTAATTACGATTAGTTTACTTACTGTAAAGTTTTACTTTCGTATTTAAAATATCTTTGTGATTACAACTGTCTCGATCAGTACTCGTGTTATTTTACCAACAACCTACACTACCATATCATGTTTAGGTGTAACACTAGAATCCCAAATAATATTAGCACATGACCTAGAAAGAGATTGTTGATGGAAGATATCATAAGAATTTTGTACAAGGCAAAATATTCACCACTTGAGAGATCGTTGGTGGAGGAAATAACAACACTAGATATTTCATTTAAATTGTTTATATTTCCAAACTACTTTATTATTATATTCTTGACTTCCACTTTTTCAAGAGAGAACATTAATTTATCTTTCAAGTTTCAAATCTCTTTAAGTAATGCAGAGTCTCTTTTAGTTACATTTTGTTCCCAAATATTTTGTTTTTTTGTAAAATATTCTACATGTATCTATTTGATCCATATCAGATCTTTTCCCACCACAATTCTCCATAGCATTTTCATAAGGAGTAATTTATTCCATGCACCTAAGTGCTTTAATAAGAGCCCCTTCATCTTTAGGTGAGTATATAGTTTTCCACCTAATTTGAGGAGCTTTACAATCCAATAGAAATCCTGGCAAGTGCTTGTGACACGATTTCTCACACAAATCGGTACCGATAAAATAGATAATAAAAGACAAACTACCCCTTATAGCACGGTTTGAATAAACTCCAACCTATCCGCATATGACAAACGCAAAAGTATTCCATGATCGAGCATAACTCTTTAATGTATCAACAAGCAGTGTATAATCTTTAAAATATAAACCGATACTCCAAGTGGAACCTCAAGATATCTAAAAGACATCTCTCTCTTTGTAAGTTCCGCGATATCTAGAATCGTCTCGAGATTCTGCTCTTTAATTCTTAGGTAATATATATTTAATTTTTGCATATTCAGTCAGACACCCAAACAATTATCATAGATCTTTATACAATTAATAAGGATTTCCACAAAATCTGGGTCATCCTTAGATAAAAATATGAGATCATCGACGAATGTCAAATGAATTATTTTAAACTTCATACATTTCGTAATTCAAATTCAGTACTTAATAAACTAATCAGTTTAGTTAAAAATATTCACTAATAATGAGTGAATCAAAATTAAATACTTCAAAATATCTAAGTTGCCCTTAAACTAATATGGGGAAACTTAGAAACATCATCTTAGCTTGCAACCACATAGAACGTTGATAATAAACTATATCACAAACTTGTGACGTTACAAGTTTAGGTTGAATGTAAAGTTGATGATAGGTTTTTAGGCCAATATATATATTATGTCTCTTCTTGTGGTATATCACAAACATGCATTATATAATAGAAAATTGATTAATGCAAATCGTTGTCACTAATGAGTTAAATATAATCTTACCTACTAAAATATAAAGTTCCCCGTACGACCCTCCAAACTTTTCATTACCCTACGACCATATATATATATTCTTGACTAGCTACAACTAACAATAACAAACAACTCAAACAAAAAAAACAACTCAAACAAAACCCACTTTTTAATTAATTCGCTCTTTTTCCTATATGAGATTGTGATTATCAAAAATGGTTAAGGAAATTCAACAATCTGGAAAATTGGAATGGAAGGTGAATATACCAAATGGAACATCCACTATTCTAGAGCCAACTCGATCGAGTAGAATTTGCGGGGGATTTATTGTCATGAAAATTTGGAATTTCCTAAAGAAGGCATGGAATATAGGGGTTAATGAGCCTAAGAAATTTATTCATTGCTTAAAAGTGGGAGTGGCTCTTTCACTCGTGTCACTCTTTTATTACATGAGGCCATTGTATGATGGTGTTGGAGGAAATGCTATTTGGGCAGTCATGACAGTTGTAGTTGTATTTGAGTACACCGTAGGTATGGATATACCTACTACATCATGCATAACTAATAAACGCAACGAGATACTACTAAGACTAAAGTTTATATATTTTTTCTGAATTTATTACAGGTGCAACATTAAGTAAATGTGTGAACAGAACTATTGGAACATTACTAGCAGGATCTCTAGGAATCGGAGTTCATTGGATTGCGAGTCATTCTGGAGATAAATTGGAACCAGTTATTCTTCAAGCCTCGGTTTTCATCTTAGGTAAGAAAATATTCTTTTTTTTTGTTCGAAATTAAGAAAATATTCTTTAATTTATTTATACATTGAAAGCATAAAAAAGCATTGCATGCATATATAGCACCAATAGTAACTAACGAATTTATTTATCTTCTTGCAGCTGCAGCAGCAACGTTCTCTCGTTTCATTCCAACAATAAAAGCTAGATTTGATTATGGAGTGATGATATTCATCCTTACATTCAGCTTAGTCTCTGTATCAGGCTATCGTGTGGACAAAATAATAGAACTTGCACACCAAAGATTATCAACAATTGCAATAGGAACTTGTATTTGCATCATCATAAGCATGCTTCTCTTCCCAGTTTGGGCTAGTACTGAGTTGCACAGTCTTATTTGTAAGAACATGAATAAGCTTGCTGATTCATTAGATGGTAAGTAACTATACTTGCTAAACATTTGCTCGGCTTTATTTGTAAATAAACTAATTTATCATACATGTATATCCAGGATGTGTTACGGAGTATTTCGATATCAATGGTGTTGAGAATTCCGATAAAGAAACCTCCAGAAAGAAATTGCTAGGATATAAGTGTGTGCTTTTTTCAAAAGCAACAGAAGAAGCCATGGTATATATCCTATTGCTATGAAATGAATATTCATGCAGTTAAAACAGTTGTTATTTATAATATCTTTTAAACATTGATTTAAATGATCCTCAGGCAAACTTTGCGCGTTGGGAACCTGCACATGGTAGATTCAATTTCAGACATCCATGGAAACAGTACCTTAAAGTTGGATCTGCTATGCGTGGAAGTGCTTATTGCATGGAAACTCTTAATGGTATTATCAACACTGCAAATACCAAGGTATTAATATAACTCCACAAAATATTATATGTTACGCGCTTTATACTTTATGATTGTATTTAACATTTTCTGATCAAAATATACAGGAATCAGATATTTTAAAGAAGCATCTTAGCGGTGTATGCAACAAATTAAGCTCTAAATCCGCGAATGTTTTAAGGGAGTTAGCGAATACTATAACCACAATGACAAAATCATCAAATATAAACCTTGTTATTGAAGAAATGAACCTTGCTGTGAAAGATCTTCAAAATGCTTTAAAATCTCTTCCTGAAAAGTCAGTTTCAATTCAAGGACTTGCAGTAGATAATGATTCGCCAGTTGGAAGAACCAAAGTGGTACAACTCATGGAGATTGTGCCATTACTCACATTAGCATCATTGTTAATAGAAATTGCAGCTCGAATTGAAGATGTTATGGAGGAAGTAAATGGACTATCAAAGCAAGCAGAATTTAAAGTCAAAAGCGAGAAAAAGTTAAAACAAACAAAAACTCAGCCTATTGAAGAGAATGATGATAATGTAACTATGAAGACCTTACAAAAGGTCTGAGTTCACTCGATCAGTGACTATATAGACTGTGCTAGCCTTTTCTTTAATAACAAAATCCAACTTCTGGATTTCATTATAAAGAGTACACAACCATGCATACTGCATAGTATAGGATATACACCTTTGCTCATTCAGCACATAAATTTTGTAAGGATCAAATTACATGATAACTTACTTTCATTACCATATATTTCTAAATTAACCATTTCCATCAAAGTGTTGAAAGATCAATAAGGTACTGACTTTATATGATCAACTCGCCCCTGATGTCACTCCCTAACCCAAACAAGAATTAGTTTTGTCCTATTGCAAGTGTGATTACTTAGTAGATCTTCCAATGCTTAAAAAAGTACAATTACTATGATAAGACTCCATATAATACAATGCAAAGTGGTTGGGAAAAGAAGGCAAAAACAAAAATCAAACTATAGTGATGTTCGCTCATGTTCTTTGGGAACAAGTGGTTGCCCTCAAAATTCACTAGTTGATTTAGAAAAAACGCCACCACCGCAAGCTCCAAAAAAGATATTGTTTTCTAAAGCCCGCATGCAAGGCCACTAAAACCATCATTTTCCTAAACATATATAGCACATACACCCTATAATTTCATTCATAATAAGAAACTTTTATCGAACGAGTCTTGAATCCCCCCAATCCAATCCATTTGTCTTACTATATTTCAGTTATAAATTTTACACTATGAACACTTTACTCATTACTCGTTATACCTTTAAATATTTTTACTCAATATATACACATACTAAATTGATTCTTCCTTAGTTAAGGGAGACAGAACTATGAAAGTATGTTCTTTTTTTTTATCTTACTTTGCATTAGAGTTGCTCATGGGTCGGTTAACCGACCCGTACGGGTATACCCAAAACCTCCACCTGCTTGCTCGGTTTGTAATTTGCTTAACACAATAACCAATTTTTATAATAAAAACCACATGGGTTGGGTATATGTGGGTTGGGTCAGTTTTGGGTCGGGTTTGGTTATGGTCAACAAATAGTCAAAACATCTAAAACAGTTAAAAAATACCATACTACCATTATAAACTTTCCATAAATATAGACATAAAGTTGCCTAAATTAGAAACTTTATCAAAATAGTGGGTTTTTAGACATATTTCAGAGTTTCCCATCATAATTAATAAATTACAATACATGAATTGATACAAAAACTGAATCACTACTAAAATTACAATACGTTTCAATTTGTAACCTAACTTGTGCAAAATTAACAACTTGTACAACTTTGGGTGCAATTGCTGTAGTGATTCCAAAAACAAACTTCCAATGGTTGATAATTCCTGCAAATTTGCGACAACAAAAGAAAAGAACTAAATCGGTTGTAGCCTCAGAATTAGTGTCATCATTGGCTTCAATTTAGCCTCAGATTTTATATCTTCATTGGCCTTATAACCTTAGGGACCTGTTAAGTGACAAGGGACTTATCTAACAACTTACAAGAAACAATTTTCAACTCAATTGTTGCCAACTCAACCAATTTTTCACCTATTATAACTCATTCATCATAAGATAATCATTGTATTAAGACAAGTGAAATGGGAGATGCAAACAAATCTTTGTTGTTGAAAAATGTTAACTTGTAAGTTGTAAGAATATATTTATATACCTTAGGTTATTGGTTTCTAACTTGTTAAAGTGGACTCTTGCGAAGTCTCACTTAACTCGTCCAAGCCATAATAACCTGCAAAATATGAGAAACACCACAAATTCAGTTCTTAAGTAAAAAATTAATCAAATCAAACTCAGAAATGAAGTGTAAATGAATATTTTACCTAGCTCAGCCTCCAAGTCTTGAACCAACTCCTTAGATGTTGTAAGATTATTAGGAAGAGATGATTTTAATCAATTTTGAGTGCAAATCAGTGCCTCAGCTGTAGTAGGTGAAAATGAACTTCTAAATTGATCAAGTACCCTTCCACTTGTACTAAAGGCAGATTCAAAGGCAAAAGTAGAAACAGGGACAGCTAAAACATGTTTTGCCATCTCAGATAAGTGTTTGAACCTAGAGGCATTATTTTTCTACCAACTCAGAATATCAAACTCAGAAGTCATTTCTTCAACTTCTTCATTTATATATCTTTAAATTTCATTACCTTTAGCAAATTGTTTTTTCTTCATGAAAGATTGAATTCTGACACCCAAAACAGATGGTGATTCAATGGGAGCCTACACCGCTAGAAGTAGGAGCAACTGTTTTAGAGTATTGTGCAAACATTCTATCCAATGCATCAGTAACTTTAGCAAGCAAATCAGTAGCTTGAGAAGGAGTATACATAAAGTTAAAGTAGAAAGTTAGGTATTGCATTTTTTCTAGTTACCAAAGCAACTGCAGCATACAAAATTATGTTAATACTTGAATGCCCCAATATTTTTGAAACTTAGCTTTCATTTTTCCAGCCATTTCTTTCAAAACCTCATCCTATGCCTTACACAACTTCTCAATCTTCTCCTAAATTATCACAATTTCATCAAAGAACAGATTTATAGTAACAAATAGTGTACCAGAAAACTTTTTAGTAGAGTTATAAAACAATCTCAGAAACTGTACAAAAGAAGCCGCATTTTCCCAATCAACAAAGTCAGGTGGTATTCTTAATGTTTCATCAACAAAGAAATCTTTAAAGTTGTCATCATGCTCAGACATCAAAGAAAACGCAGTTTCAAACTTGATTGTAGATTCAAGTATTTTATAAGTCGAGTTCCATCTCGTGAGCACATCAAGGCACAAAAGTTCCTTAGACTCAATAGAACAAGTGGATATTGCATCTTTAAATGTAGTAGCACGAGCTGGAGAAGATCTAACATATCTAACAGCCTCTCTTATGTTTTTAATTGCACCCTCTAACTCTGTAATGCCTTCTCATACAATTAGATTCAATATATAGGCACAACATCTTACATGGATAAACTCGTGATTCAATATAGTCTTGGGCTTAAAACCTGATGATTTTACCAAGTATTTGATAGTAACCGTATTAGAAGATGCATTATCCACAGTCAAACACAAATACGTATCCAACTCCCAATCTTTGAGAATTGATTCAACAAATTTACCAATTGTTTCACCCTTATGATCCTCAACCATACAAAAGCCTATTATTCTTTTTTGTAATTTACAATCATCATCAATAAAATATGCAGTTAAACACATGTAATTCAGATTCTGATTTGAAGTCCATGTATCACTTGTCATACTTATCCTCAATCCCTTCATCAGTTTTTTCAACTTAGCCTTTTCTTCAGCATAAATTGACATACACTTCCTCATAATTGTCATCCTACCTGGTATTTTAACAAATTTGGGTTGCATTATATCAAAACCTTTCAAATCCAATGCCTTCCAAAATTTTGAATGATAACTCATCAATAATCACCATCTCAGCTAAAGCTTTAGTACAAGCCTCAACTGAAAATATGTATGGCACCCACCCCCACCATCCTCATCTCTTTTAAACATCAACTGACTTTGTCCCTCTTCTACAGGGGGATAGAAAGGATAATTCTTACACCTCATATGGTTTAACATGTTTGTAGTACCATGTATTTTAGAATCAGCAGTATGACTTGTAGGACAGTATTTACATTTGCCTCTCCTTTTATTTGACTCATTAAATATGGGTTCAAACACTGTCCAACAGTTGTCTATGATTTTCTTAGGCTTTTTAGAATCAGGGGGTTTGTTACTAGATGGGGGTGGATGGTTTGAGGTAGGAGAACTACCCTCTGGAGTTGGATTTTGGGTTGTAATATTAGTAATAATCTCATTTTCAGTCTCCATTTCAAGTAATTATTCTGCAAAGAACACAACAAATTGATGTTAGTATTCGCAATAAAACAATAAACTAAACTAAACAACTCATATATGATTTGTATAAGCGTTAATCAAATACATCTTGAATGAAACCACCACTGATTTCATACAAGATGTATTTGATTAACACTTTACTAACCATGTATTAGTTGTTTAGTTCATTTCTTATGAACACTTGAACAAGGAAGTGAAATAACTTAAGATTTGTATGACTGCTTAAGTGTATTACACTTAAACAATCATACAAAACTCAAGTTATTTTACTTATTTGTCCAAGTGTTCAAAGTAAATTGAAATGATTAAGTGTTAAACACTTGAATACTTTGTGTAATCACCACTAATTTCACAAAGTATTCAAGTGTTTAACACTTGTTCATTTCAATATTCTTTAGTCTCATGTATGATTAAACGTTAGTCAATTGAAACTTGATTGAAATCACCACTGATTTCACCCAAGTTTCAAGTGCTTAACATTTATTCATACAAAGTTATAATGGAAATAAAAAGTAAGTGCAAAACATATATATGCAAACAAGAAAGATAAGTAAATACCTGTAAAATGTAAATAGAGTAACAAATCAAGTTTTAAACAATCACATCCAGAACAGGTCCACTAATAACAATTGCGAGACCATGCAAGTAAATCAAGGGAACATTCTATTAGCCAATATTCAAACCTCAAATGAAAACTAAGTGCACAACATTATTATGTAAACAAGAAAGCTTAGTAATTACCTTTAAGTTGAGTAACAAAGCAAGCACAGGTCCAATACCAACAACAAGGCAACAATAGTGAGACCATGAAAAAAACAAGGTAAACAATCTAGTAGCCAATATCAAATGAAATTTTAATTAATCACAAATACCATAAATAATAGTAAAAAAACACTTAGAATCCCAAATCAGTTTCGAGTTACGAATTGAAAAACCAGAAAATCCTTTAATAAACCAATTTTTTGTTTCTAAACCATAACATTTACACAAGCAATCAATTAAAACTCAATCGGAATTACAGAAAATCAAAACACACACCTTAGGGTTTCGAATATCAAATTACCTTTTGAAATGGTCTTTTAAGGGTAATAAGCCACCGCCTTGCCATATAAAGGCCTCATCATCCTTCAACCCACAGACTAATTCTCTAACCATGGTAAGATGATTAAACCCAGAACCCAAAGACGAGCTTTATCAGAGCAATAAATGCGACCCATAAAAATAGGTGAAGAGAGTTTAATGCGGTGTACAATATCACTAAAAAACGCCGAGATTCAACAGGGATGGAGAAGAGCTAGGGCTAGGGGTTTAGGGTTTTCGAGACCTATAAAGAGAGACAAAGAGAAGAAGAGAGAGAGGGACGTGAGTGAGGTGTGAGAGAGGTCAAAATGACCTTTCATGTAATAAAAGGGCAAAACAAAACGAACATGAGAGTAACGTATCCTATACACTCAACCTTTTGTGTTTTTTATTAATTAATATCGATATATAAAAAAAACTAATGGACGGGTCGGGTTCTATTACCCGCGGATTTGGCGAAGCCAAACCCATCAACCGGCCCAATACCCAAAAAATTATTATTTTTGGCCCAACAGGTTCGGGTAGCTTTAGGGTTCGGTTTTTTCGGGCCCGGTTTGAGTCGGTTTGGGCGGGTTGGCAGGTTCCAGTTGAGCAGTCTTATTTTACATAATTTTTCATTATGTGTGAAAAACTGAACGTATATAAATAAATATTTAGATCAATGTAGATCTTTTAATTAGGGGTTTCATTATGATCTCTATATAAATAAATTATTTGATATGATTGATTATTTCATAGGCTTCTTTTTAGACGGTATTGCCTAAGTACAAACATGAAACTTGCCAAACTTCAAGGTTGTTGCTTATGCTATGGATAAAATTTTGTCCATTTAGTAAGTCATGTCATATATAGTATATGATTTTTAAATGTTTTCTACTTGAATGAGAATTCTTATTATCATTACTTACGTGCTAGAAAGGCTAGGATTTTCGTTCTAGATGTAAGAAATCTTTTATTTATCTTTTCTTTTGTCAAAACTTTCATTTATTTTCAAGTAAATTGAAATATTAAAAGAAGATTAAAAATACCTTTATGTCTCACATTGCAGGAATTTAATCTCTAAGAAACAGTTTGACAAAAAAAAAAAAAAAAAATCTCTAAGAAACAAGCTAGTCAAGAGGTACCTTAGATAGTAGGTCGTCTACTCCGGAGTTGGGAGCGAACAATTATTATTTTATGTCAAGCCCTTATTTTGTGTAAGGCTAGATGCTTGGTCTAACGAGGAGTTTTTTAGAATCCATTATGTTCTTCTTTTTCTTTTTTTTTTATTTTTTTATAAGGAGATCCAAAAGAATCGTAATACAACTAATTTATTATATCAGATAACAGGCCTGAGTTAAATACAGCTTGGGGTGTCTTCCATCTCATCCGATCACGCGTGAAAATCTTCCAAATCCCCTTAGGCGGGTCCGTATAGAAGCAATAATTCTTCACCTGAAATAGCCCAGTGTTAACCAACCAATCCGCACAATAATTCGCCTCGCGGTAAATGCAACCAAATGTAAACAAGCTATTTCTTGCCATGATCTGACGAATTTGTTCAATCCAGATAGCAGCAGGTCCTTTATCTTTTTTAACACTACTTATTAACCCAACAACTTCCTTTGAATCCACCTCAATAACCACTTATCTCAAACACATTTCTTCAAGCAATTTAAGACCCTCACATAACGCAATTAATTCCACAATAGCCGGCACTTTATGTAGAATTTCATCGAAAAAACCCCCAATCCAATTACCGTCTCCATCTCTAATTACACCACCACCACCTCCTTCCCGACGCCATTTATTACAATTTCCATCCGTGTTTAGTTTCACCCCTCGTGATGGCTTACACCACCCAATAAGATTAACAAAATCTTTCTTAGCTGGTATACTCCCCGGAAGGTTCCCCCAGGCTCTCGCGTAAGAGGATGCTAAGTATTTAATTTTCCGCAGCATAATCTTAGTCGAAGGAATATCACCCCATTGAAAACCATGTCATTACGTTCTCTCCATATCACATCTATAAGTGCCCCAAAAACAGTACTCCATGAAATCCAGCAAAAACTCCCTTAACAGATACATTCTTCGACCACCACAAACTGTCGCAATCCGAATTCGCCCCAGCATTTGATTCATCCCCGGAGCTGTCGTCAATAGATGTACCTGGACCAACCCTTCCATTCAATGTTGTATTCCCCCCATCGAGACTGAAATCAGCTTCTCCAGTAACCTCGCGCCTCCCAGACTGCTGTGAGACCCGGTCCAGGAGCTGGTGAACCTGTCGTTGTGAAGGCCTGATACTCTGAAACTGTTCGCCAGTTGAAAATCGCAGTTGCTGGGCTGTAACATCCTGTTGCGAACCAGCATTAATTTTGTGTTGCTCGGCTGAATTACTTGGCCCCTGCCCTCGAGTGAACATACCCAAATCACGGCCCCAACCATCCATCATGACCTGCTCACATCTAGCATTGCTCAAGATTTCAACTTTAATCAATCTCCACATCTCCTTTATACATAGACAGTCCCTAAATATGTGTAAACCTGTCTCTTCAATCACCCCACAGAAAGGACAGTTTAATGGTACCTCCATCCCTCGTCGAACTAAGTTTCCCCTTGTAGCAAGTCTATCCTATACGGAATGCCAAACCAAGACCCTTGTTCTTTGCGAATATTTGAGCTTCCACACCTTTTCCCAATTCATATTCGGATTAATTGCATTCTCATCCATTTCCCAACTTGCTGATCTTACTGAATATTTTCCACGGACCTCACATAGCCAAGATAAATTATCCCTCTTACCAACTCCCAACTCCCATCTCTACTCTTATACTAGTTAATTCTAAGAGTTTCGAAGGAGGTAGCAAGTCTTGAAGCCTATCCCACATCCAAAGCCCGACATTATTTATATAATCCTTAACCAACCTATTTTTCTCCTCCAAGCTAATAACACTAACAACATGGTCTATTAGCGGAGACTCCCCTACCCATACATCTAACCAAAACGATACAAACTCACCGCTATGTAGTAACCATCGGGATCCCCGTCTAACTACGGCAATACCCTCCACGATAGATCTACACATACGCGAATCTTATTATGTTGTATTATATGTTTGTGTGTAAATGAGGTCGGCTAATTAATACTTTTATGTTTTTTTATTTCACACCTCACAAATCACCAAAGTTATATTTAGAAATGAGATATTCCAAGTTCAAGAAAAGACATAATGCATAATTTTTAGTGCCTTTGAAATATCTCAATATCTTTTTTACATTTTTCCAATGCTCTTGTTTCAGATATTATCGAAAACGACTAATTAAACCTATTGTATATGCATTGGTGTATTACACATCATAATATGCATAAGACTACTAATAACACGAATATGGTATTGTAGATATTTTTATTTCTCTTTTGGAGTTGATACATGTACACACTACAAGAAAACTGTCATTTAGCGACGGTTTTTTAATGACGCGCCGCGATAGCGTCCCTACAAAAATCGTAAATAGTGACGCAAAAATAAACGCGTCCTACAATTTATGTATGGCGACACCATTTTTTATGCGTCCCTAAATACCATTCATAGGGGACGCTTTTGTTTCACGCGTCCTTTTTTCAATATTTCAAGACGTAATATACATAAGCGTCGCTATTGATACACTAAATGGAGACGCAGCTACATGAGCGTCGGTATTGGCAGACTTATTAGGGACGAACTCCATAAGCGTCGACATTGACATATTATTTAGAGACGCAACTCCATAAGCGTCGATTTTGACATATTAATTAGGGACACAGCTAAATGAGCGTCACTATTGATACACCAATTAAGGATGCAACAACATAAGCGTGTATGTTGACATAGTAATCGGGGACGCAACTACATAAGCGTCGACTATACTATAGCCCATAAGGGACCTCACCCTAGTATTAAAATTAATGCTTAATATTTAAAATTTATATCAATATTTAAAAAAATCAAAATTCATTTAAAAATATAAAAAAATCACAATAATATTTAAAAGTCATAATTTATTTAAAAAAATTAATTTACAAAAAAAAAATATTTATTTAAAAATTCTAAAACCTGAAAATATAATATTTAAAAATCAAAATCTATTAAAAATAAAAAAATCATAATTGAGTCAAAAAAATTTAAATAATCACAAAAATATATAAAAATTCATAATTATTAAGAAAAATTTCATTATTAATATTTGAAAATTAATAATTAAAATTAATACTAAAAATCATAATCTATTATAAAGTAAAAAATCACAAAATATTTAAAGATCATAATTTAGTCAAAAAATATTTATAAAATCAAAAATATTCAAAATACATAATTAATTTACAAAAAAAATCAAATAAAATAAATTTGACTTATAAAATTTTGAAAATAAAAATATTTAAAATAAAATCAAAAAATTATCTAAACATATATAACTTGGCCTTTTTTCTGTTCAGACTTGACTAATATATTACGTTCAATTTATTCTCATTATCCCCAAATTACTTTTTCTTTCAATTCAACAACCTAATGGCCCTTCTCCCTCTATCTCATCGGATCATTTTACCGCCATCGCACTTCCACTGCCCTGCCACCGCCACCTTCAGGCCACAGTTATTTGAAGTCCGCTCGCATATCATTTCAAATCATCTTTCTTACTCTCTCTCGATCGTATTCACACAAATGTGCGTCACAGAATCAATGACGGTAGGAATGATAGACCGGGCATAATTAGTCGGAAAATTAGAAATCTTAGCCTGGATTAATTCCACTCTTCATCCTCAATCTCTAAACCTAGTTTTTTTTTTCAATTTAATATGATAATAGGGATACTCACTAAAATTTGGGTGTGCAGTGTAATGTCAGTTGATGGAGAATGCTTCAGAAACTCCAGGTAATAATTGTAAAGCTAAATTACAGAAAAATGATTTAAAGGCCCAAATTTATTTCGATTAATCTATATTTTACCCAGGATTCTCTGCTGAGGTGTTAGAGCAAGAGGTTTTAAAGTTGTGGAATGTAATGTTAAAGGTGATTTATTTTCCTTAACTTCTATATCCAGGAGAATTAGTTTTTTTTTTTTAATTTGCAGTATGAATTAGAGCATGAAAACTTGCAATGGAATCAGAGGACGAGAGAAGATTATCAACAAATGAAAATCGATAATCTTGTATAACTTGAATAACTTGTATTTTCATGTATATGACTAATTAATTTTTATTTAATTTTGATAATAGGTTGAAAAGAAACAAAATTTGAGCGCTAGAGAAGAAATTAATGCTAGTATTGGGATGTTTGAACAAGATGCTTTTAGTACCCCTTGTTTTAAGGCAGATCCTAATGCTTCTTTTGTAGCAAAAAGATCAAATAATATTAAAGAAAATGAGTTTAGTCCTTCTTCCAGATGCATTTAATGATTTTGCTGATGAGGATTTTTGGATGAAAATGAATAAAGGCTAGCTGATAGTGATTTACTTCATATTACTTCTGCAAGAAATTTTAATCTTTTCCATCAACTGAATCAAAGAAGGTATGTTTTTTTTTTCTTCATTTGTTATCTTTTGTTTTATGTTCACGTTTATTACAACTGCTTTTATATCTCAGGATGAATCAATGAGGATCTTAAACAAGAGTTAGATGATTTAAAAGACAATTAAAAGTTGTTGGAGATCAAAGATGAACTGAAGGTTAGTTTTTTCTGTTATTAAGTATTAATCATGTGCTCTCAAGTCTCAAAGCGATGGTTTTATGTTTTGATTATAAAAATTTTTAGAGAAATTTTATGGAACAAGCCCCTTTGAATGAGGAGTTAATGCGAAAGATTAATGAATTTCAGCTGTTGGTAAAAACTAACAATATCATCGATAAAGTAAGAATTGTTTTCATATAAAAACATTTAGGAAAAATGTAATACTACAACTATTACAATACAATGGAAAATGGAATATAAAGGTATCCCAAAAACCGTAATACAACAACTATTACAAAAAATGGGAAAAGAACTTACATGGAAATATTCAAAAAATATTCTAGATACGAATACACAAAATGTGCAGCGTTGAAAAAGAGATTCCGGGAGTACCGGTATCTCCAACAATCGTATCCCTCTTCTACTCTTATCTCTATGTCAAAATGATTTGACTAATCATTGAGAACTGAGTGTTCCATTTTCTGAATTTCTAGAATAATATTCTATTCTCTTTAGAATAATTTCCTTTCTCTCTAGAATAATATTCTTTCTCCCTAGAATTATTTTTCTATTCTCTCTAGAATTATTATTCCATTCTCTCTAGAATTACATTTTTCTTTTTTCTCTAAAAAAAAGGAAGTGACAAAGTCACTATTTATAGAGAAAATGATGAGACAAGAAAAACCGTCACATAAATGCCTCTTCAATGCTCATTAATGCTAGCCGTTTTTTTTTCCACCAAGTCTTGTGGCAAGACAAAAAACCGTCACTTTAATGTCTCTTCAATGGTTATTAAAGCTAACCGTTTTCTTTCACCAAGTCTTGTGGCAAGACAAAAAACCGTCACTTTAATGCCTCTTCAATGGTCATTAAAGCTAACCGTTTTCTTTCACCAAGTCTTGTAACTTCCGAAACCGCTACCATTAATTTTTGTCGGTTTTTGCTTTTATTTTCTTCTTCATTTTCTAGGTGAGACTTTTTAACACATAAAAAGTTTTCCCACTTTTCCCAAGAGAAATAAAGAATTAATAAAGTAAAGCTCTTTAATTTTAGTAATTCCAACATTTTTTCCACAAAAATTAAGGTGGGACTATTAGAACACAAATAGTTTTTCCCACTTCTCCCATGAACATGAAAGAATTAATAAATTAAATAATCATTCATCTAATAATTCCAACATCAGCAAGAGGCTTTATTAGTCCAAAAGATTCCTCAAAGAGGTCATGGATTGGGACCTACCCCAACAATGGTATATGGGCCAAAAAGTATTTCCGCAAATTTACAGACAAGATGGAAAAACAAATTAATCAGATGCAAGCTCAATTGACACGTAGTGAAGTGAGGCAACCGCCAAATTCCTGTCAAGTGAACGTACTCTTGAACTTGACGGTTTTCGATCGAGACCCTCACAGCACATACTCTACCCGGCTGATAGTTACAAATTCCTCAAACATCACCTTTTTCTTACACATAGGTGATCTCCAAGGGCGTCTAGCCTCATTAGCCGACCCCTCTCGGATTTCAAGATCATTAAGAGCAATAAAGCCCAACCTCATTATGTGTCTCGCGAATTCATCAAGTCCTTTCTCTTTAGGACCACCCTTATGGGCTATGAATTTGTGGTGAGTTTAAAAACTCATCCCTTGGGAACATCAAGGACGTCTCCTTAAAGTCATATTATGATCAATATACAACAACCTCAACGGTGAATTCATCAATTTCATCTCAATAGCACCGCCACACATGGCTATGAATTCATTGAGTTTAAGTAATATACAAACACCCTCAACGGTGAATTCATCAAATCCGTCTCGATAGGACTACCACACATGGCTATGAATTCATTAAGTTTGATAGATGTACAACAACCTCAACGGTGAATTCATCAAGTCCATCTCAATAGGACCACCACGCATGGCTATGAATTCATTAAGTTTGAGAAATATACAACAACCTCAACGGTGAATTCATCAAGTCCATCTCAATAGGACCACCACGCATGGCTATGAATTCATTAAGTTTGAGAAATATACAACAACCTCAACGGTGAATTCATCAAGTCCATCTCAATAGGACCACCACGCATGGCTATGAATTCATTAAGTTTGAGAAATATACAACAACCTCAACGGTGAATTCATCAAGTCCATCTCAATAGGACCACCACGCATGGCTATGAATTCATTAAGTTTGAGAAATAACAACAACCTCAACGGTGAATTCATCAAGTCCATCTCAATAGGACCACCACGAATGGCTATGAATTCATTAAGTTTGAATTTTCTCATGTATGCACAATTTACACTATATAGATAGGAAGTTAGTGCATCATATATAATCATTAGTAATAGGTTCCCCATTAATGGGTTCTAAACCTATCACTCAACATTTCTAGGATTATTCTCCCAATTAAGTCTATTAGTAAAAGAATCAACCATTTAATTCATCATTTATATGAGACCCAGTTTGCGTAACAAAAAATCCTTCAAGAACTACATGAATTATTTTAAAACGCAGATTAGATCAATAGTACTCTCTCGTACTTTATTAAATGACAAAAAATAATCCAATGTTCAACACTTGAGTCTCTTCACAATATGGAAAATACCAAGTTGAGTATAGTTCATTTATAACATCATAGTCCTTATAATTACTTCATATTCATCAAGGGGTACACACCCCCACAATTCTCTTATCCATGAATATTTGTATTATAAGGAGTTTTACCATACATTATATCAAGAGAGTCAATCATTTCCACAAAAAATAAGACTAACTAAGGTAAATTCCATTATTGACTAATGAATTTCATCCTTATGATCAGCTTCCCCCACATCTTTTATATAAAAAGAAGATTGGAAGCAGTAAGCCCCATGAAATGGAGTACCAAAAGACAATCATGTCATACACCTATTGAAAAAAGTGTAACACAACCTGATCTATCTTTTATTAAGGTACTATTAGCAAGGTGCATGTTTAACAACACAAAACGATGTTCTAAGTTTTCATACTTTATCCCTTTAATCCAAGACCACCAACCCTTCATGTTGCAACATATAGATCTCTTCATATAGATCTTCATTCACACATATATTTAATATCCAATTGATATATAATCTATGAATGATATTTAGTGCATCAAGAGTTAAATAGTTGTAATAGAAAGGGGAAAAGTAGTCCTTAAACTTATATAAACATGGAAAATTAAGGACTTATCCTAGAGCCGATTCACTTTTCTGACTCGTATGGGACCGATTGGATCTTTTTGGGTCATTCCCAAGTGATGTATTTCTTCTCATCAGAATCATCACCCTCGTACCTTTTATAAACCGTTTCATAGATAGTCTTTATTGACTTCTCAACGACTACAAATAAAAGGCGATGTTCGTCACATTATCCAAGATCCATTCCCTAACCACTGAATTATCTTTCTTGAACCCAACATCAAGAGCTAGGATCCTAGCATAGTGTTCTTTGGTAATTTCCACATTGCCCTCAATGGCAGGGAGTACCTCGAGAACAACAAGATCTAGTTCATATGGTTCAATGAATATCAGTGGCTTTTGTGCCCAACGTTTGTAGTTGGAACCATTAAAAGGATCCAACATAATCACGTCGGGAATGACTTTTGCGTTCAAGGATGAAGCAACCGCCGAAATAGAAAAACTATTTTACAATCGGTGATATGAGAATATCTTTTTCAAATTGTTGGTAAAAACTAACAATATCACCGATAAAGTAAGAATTGTTTTCATATAAAAACATTTAGGAAAAATGTAATACTACAACTATTACAATACAATGGAAAATGGAATATAAAGGTATCCCAAAAACCGTAATACAACAACTATTACAAAAAATGGGAAAAGAACTTACATGGAAATATTCAAAAAATATTCTAGATACGAATACACAAAATGTGCAGCGTTGAAAAAGAGATTCCGGGAGTACCGGTATCTCCAACAATCGTATCCTTCTTCTACTCTTATCTCTATGTCAAAATGATTTGACTAATCATTGAGAACTGAGTGTTCCATTTTCTGAATTTCTAGAATAATATTCTATTCTCTTTAGAATAATTTCCTTTCTCTCTAGAATAATATTCTTTCTCCCTAGAATTATTTTTCTATTCTCTCTAGAATTATTATTCCATTCTCTCTAGAATTACATTTTTCTTTTTTCTCTTAAAAAAAAGGAAGTGACAAAGTCACTATTTATAGAGAAAATGATGAGACAAGAAAAACCGTCACATAAATGCCTCTTCAATGCTCATTAATGCTAGCCGTTTTTTTTTCCACCAAGTCTTGTGGCAAGACAAAAAACCGTCACTTTAATGTCTCTTCAATGGTTATTAAAGCTAACCGTTTTCTTTCACCAAGTCTTGTGGCAAGACAAAAAACCGTCACTTTAATGCCTCTTCAATGGTCATTAAAGCTAACCGTTTTCTTTCACCAAGTCTTGTAACTTCCGAAACCGCTACCATTAATTTTTGTCGGTTTTTGCTTTTATTTTCTTCTTCATTTTCTAGGTGAGACTTTTTAACACATAAAAAGTTTTCCCACTTTTCCCAAGAGAAATAAAGAATTAATAAAGTAAAGCTCTTTAATTTTAGTAATTCCAACATTTTTTCCACAAAAATTAAGGTGGGACTATTAGAACACAAATAGTTTTTCCCACTTCTCCCATGAACATGAAAGAATTAATAAATTAAATAATCATTCATCTAATAATTCCAACATCAGCAAGAGGCTTTATTAGTCCAAAAGATTCCTCAAAGAGGTCATGGATTGGGACCTACCCCAACAATGGTATATGGGCCAAAAAGTATTTCCGCAAATTTACAGACAAGATGGAAAAACAAATTAATCAGATGCAAGCTCAATTTATAGAAGCACAGTTACAAGCTCATTCGCAAACTCAAGAAGTTCAGGAAGAAGTTCGATCGCAGGCTGAGATATATGCTCAAGGTCAAGTTCAACTACAAACTCAACTGAAATTCAATTGCAAGCTCAGACGAATATAATTTTTGAGCAGATTTGTGCTTTCCAAGGTGGAAAAGTGTTAACAAAAATTGAGTTTGTGGATGAAACTTGTGTTGTTGAAATCATTTTTGTGTGTTTGAAATCATTTTCATTCTTATTTTGTGTAACTATGATGGATTGGATAAGAGTATTTTGTATGTAATTTTTTTGTTAAACTACATTTTTCGATTCCTGCAAATTTATAAAAGCGTTGGTATTTGGTATGAGATATTACTGACGCAAATTTATAAAGCGTTGGCATTTGGTTTGACATATTATCGACGCATGGTACAAAGCGTCGCCGTTTACTTTAACACATTGGGGACGCAAACCTAATTTGCGTCGACATATATCCCACTAAATTGCCGACGCTTGGAGCCAAAGCGTCCGTAATTCCTAACGTAGTTTAGCGACGCTATCGAAATACACGACGCTTTGTACCACGCGTCCCCAATAGCACATAACAATAGAGACGCTTCTCGAATCGCGTCGGCAATACAAAAGCGACGGTCGCATAGCCGACGCAGCGTAGCGCGTCGGCAAACTTTTTGGTGACTCGTCGATTGCGTCGCCAAAGGCCAAAAATAGCGTCCTTTTTTCTCTGTTTTCTTGTAGTGTCCTCCCTCATAAACCTCCACCATAGCTCAACCACCTATCTCCTCTCTCTCATAGATCTAGCCTCCATCCATGGAGCTTCGATGGTGTTCTTGAACGGACCTTCTTATGCTTCACCGGAGTTGCAGGCGTGAAGAAAGGAGGAGCAGGTGTGGAGAAGTAGTAGTGAATCACGGAGGTCAAACCGAGCACCACCACCACTTCGCTTTGAAAACCTCGAAGCTTCTTCGTCGGATTTGCAGTGAAGACGTTCGAGGAGGTTTTGTTTGCAGAAGAATTTTTTGCAGGATCTGTTCAGTTATTCACCATGGAAGCAGCACCGTTGATGGCTACTGTTTTGGCCGGAAAAGCCACGCCGATGGCTACTGTTTTCGCCGGAAAGGTAGAGAACAAGCGTTGTAACTGTAATGCAGCGCTGGATTGGTTCTTCGTGAGCTCCGGTCCTCCACCGAAGGAAGCCACCGCCACTACAACGAACGAAAACAGAGAAGCTGACCGCTGCTGCTGCTCCGGCGAAGACCTCGCTGCAACGCTGTGTTTTTTTTTTTCCAGATCTGGTCAAACAGCTAATATTTTTTTTTATTTGTTTGAATTGCTTTTTGTATTTGTAATTCATGAATTTGTATAAAAAAATTTGAAAAGTGAATAAATTAATTTTTAGGATTTATTCTTTATTTATTTTTGTAAAATACTCATCAAATATGCAAAGTACTCATTAAAATTATCTGAATACTCATTAAAATTCATAGAGTACTCATTAAAATTATTCGGAGCACTCAATAAAATATATAGAGTACTCAGCAAATTTAGAGAGTACTCTCAGTTTTTTCCGATACTCTATGTTTTTTTCCGGCGATTGGTGACTGGTGGTCAATGGTCGGAGATCGGTGGTCGGAGGTCGGTGGTTGGTGGTCGGCGGTCGGTGGTTGGTGGTCGGAGGTAGGTGGGTAGTGGTAGTGGAGAGAGAAACAGTGACATCACACTTTTTTGTCTTTTAGTGTTAGTAAGGGTAGGAAAGACTATTGTGAGGTCCCTAAGAATAACAACTTTCAAGACACTACTCTATAGAGAAGAAATAGTGTTTCCAAGACCCTATATATAATTCACCCTTAATTGTTTTATAATACGTATGAGAGGTCAAAAGACTAGTAGTCAACTTCCTAAAACCCATTTTTAAAAATCTATTTAATGTTTGTTTTTGTCAGCCGTTTAATGTCTTTTATATATAAGATTTTTTTTCCTGTGAGAAGGCTTTCTGGGGTGTATAATTTTACAATTTTTACAATCTATTTAATCTCTTATTTTATAATTTAAATTACTCCACATACTCTTGCTTGTCTTTATAATTTTTTTTTACTAATTGTCTTTATTATTAACCATAACAAAATTATTTGTTTTTCTATAACCTATACTAAGCTGATTAGGAAAAAAGTATGTTATTTCACTACAAAAAACTGAGGAATTGGAGACGCTATTTTTTGCCTTCGCTGACGCTATCGGCGCGTCGCCATAGATAACGCGGACGCAAAACGACGCGTCGGCTATGCGACCGTCGCTTTTTATATAACGACGCTTTTAGTAACGCGTCTCTATTTCAGATGGTTATACGGGACGCATATACCAAAGCGTTGCCTATTCCAATAGCGTCACCAAATATCCAATAGGATTTGCGGACGCTATATCAGATAGCGTCGACAATTGAGTGGATGAAATGTCGACGTATATGCACTTAGCGACGCTAATTATTAAAATAAATACCAACGCATATACGTTAGCGTCACAAATTATTTAAAATAAATACCAACGCATATACACTTAGCGTCCCCAATTATTACTAATATTATTTATATATCATGATCCTGATTTGATTTTCTTATTTAATGCTGATATGCTAATAAACTTCTTACTAGAAAAAAATCAAACATTACACCCTTTGACACAATTTCTGTTTAATCAATAAGTTAAGCCCAAGAAAGATAACAAAAGATTTGTAGATGTGTTTCAATCACTTCAAACTCACAAAGCCTACCACAACCAAGAAAACCAAAATATTTGTTGCAACTATCGTCATAACTTTATACTTAGATGTGGCGACTATTCCAATTGAAGCAACAAAACGTAACATGGAATCCTTTATCATCATAACTCTCATACTTGAGATAACCAAACAAAGTTCTGTATTTTTTTCACATTCATTTTGGGCTTCTGATGTGTAACCTGAAAAGAGATGAGAAGAAAAGAGTTCAAAACTGCAGACTAAGTTTTTAATAAGACTTTTATAGTAAGATAGAGTTAGTAAAGTTGATTATTACAAGGTAGGAACTAACAGGTCTGATGTGCTTCAATTCATCAATATGCGGACTCTACATCCATTAATTGCATGGCCAATGTGAAAAATCAAAGTTGCTTTTGAAACAAATAGGGAAATGCTGAGACATCTTGCGCGTAATACCTTGGCCTATCTAGGCTCCAATGTTGCTTGGAAATGCTAAGATCAATCTGCATCATATGACAAATCTTGCCAAAATACCATGAACGAGGACAAGAAGAGGATGAGGTTCATCACTTCCATTTGTAATACCATTAACAGATGCAACACTTCCTTGGATAGTATACATTACGTGCGCAATATCCTTTATGCCTACAATATGTCAAATAATCAAAAGATTAATACAAATTAATGATCACAAATCCTTAAAATTCAATCCTGCTATGCTATATATACATATATACAATTTCATATATTAAAACAATAATCCAAAATTAATAATTATAAACATACAATCAAATGAATTTCGTAACTAATCAAGGAAATAAAAAATTAGAAAATACAAAGTGAAAATTGAGATACCTACCGGAAAAACTAATGGAATTCGGAGAAGAACAATGATGGGAAGAGAAACAACAATTAGATGGCGGCGGTGAATTGGAAGGTGTGGAGGAGCCACCTTGGAATGAAGAAGAGGCAGTAGGCGACAAAGTAGCCCTTCCCCATATAGTTATCTTCTGCTGCTTAACGTCTATTTTCCAAAAAATTGATTACGAGTTGAAATTCAATCCATCTTTTTTGTAATTTTTAGAATTTCAATGGTACAAACTGATACTTTACCTTAATTTGGATTCTTCAATGTCTATTAATCGGGATGATGAGTGTGTGTAAAACCATCTGCAACAGTTGCGCCAAATGGATATTTATTGCAAAACAATTAAAAAATACAGTAAGACACCAAATTGTTCACTCCAACAGTCCGACAAATCATGGGACCCATAAAAAACACACGGGCATCCCCTCCCGATATACGCTATTCTCGCCGCCGCGACTGTAATTATACCTAAATCAGATAATTTTGAAAAATTGATGAGATTGGGTTAAAAAAATAATTCAATTTTTACCTTAGTTTAGGCTATTCGCTTAATGATGGTGAAGAATGGTCCTCTAGTGGCGGCGGATTTATTGTGCAGGAGAAGCGGCTTGGTGGGAAGGAAGGTGAATGTGACGAGTTGAGTTTTTTTTTTTTTCAATGTGAGTGTGAAGATATGGGTTTTAGATTTGATCTTTCATTGTTTTATTTTTATTTTTTGAACAAAAGAAAATGTTAAATTATTTTTCAACGTTTATTACTTTTTGTTTTCATTTTTTGTTCTGAAAATTTTCAACGTCTCCTGTTTATACTATTTTCTTATCTTAATTTTTTTTTTGAGACATCTTAAAATTTATTATTTATTACAGAATTTTATTTGAAAAGATTTTACTATTTTAATATTTTTATAAAATATAAATAAATTATTATATTATAATATGAAATATATTATATTTATAATTGAGTATATTATATTTATAATTGAATATATATTTTTATTTTTATTATTAAAATTAATAAATCAAAAATAACTTTAAATCTTAAATAGAATAATTTATGGTATATCTATATGTTATAAATAAAAAATTAAGAGTGGTATGTTAATATTAATATATTATTTATGTTATTATTAAAATATAAATTCAAAACCAAAATAATAGATGAATAAAGCTATTTCATATTTTATTTTTTAATTTGTTGGAAATAATACTATTTCAAATTCTATTTTTTGAAAAAAAATAATCTATTTTCACATATGTGAAGTGTCTTATATTGATTATCAATATTCCCTATGTAGAGTTAGAAGTATCCCTTATTGTGAATATTGCTGACGCAAAGTTAAGAGTGTCCCCTTTTGGGTTATCAGTGTAATTGACGCGAAGGTAGCGGCGTCCCTATTTAGTGTGTCAATATCGACGCTCACTTATGTTGCGTCATCGTAAAAACAATTAGGGACGCGTGTAATAAAAGCGTCGTTATAACAAACTAAATGTCGACGCTTAACTAGTAGCGTCCTTATTTAGTGTGTCATTATCGACGCTGACTTATATTGCGTCATGGTAAAAAAGAATTAGGGACACGTGCACTAAAAGCGTCGTTATAACAAACTAAATGTCGACGCTTAACTGGTAGCGTCCCAATAATTGAGTATTTAGTGACGCTTAAAAAATTACGTCGCCATACATTCATATAAGGACGCTTTTATATTTGCGTCATTAATTATAATTTTTTTAGGGACGCAATTGCGGCGCGTCGCTAAAAAAACGTCGCTAAATAGCCTTTTTCTTGTAGTGGGAGGGAGGTGGTGGTGCTATGGTGGAGGTTTATGAGGGAGGAGGGAGGAGGAGGGAGGAGGGAGGTTGTGGTGCTATGGTGGATGTTTATGAGAGAGGAGAGAGCTTTTAGGAATAGAGAAATGATTCACGTAGAATGAATGAAAATTAGGATTAGTAATAAAATATTTAGTATATATAGGGGAAAAAAAACAAAAGAGGGTAGTAAAGTAATTAGGGTTTTGGGTTTCATATATTAAAAAGTTTTTGAGGTTTTTAGTAATTTGAGGTCTTTAGTAAGAAGAGGCTCTAGGTGGGGGTGCTATCTTGAAGAGAGGGTGTGTTCAAAACCCTAAGTGGCATTTACTCAACAATTAAACTAAAAACGTGTCAACAATTTAAAGAAGGGAAAACTAATATTAATCAACTTGAGTCAAAATAGGTTATCGGGCCACCCTTTAAAATAATAGTCCGAATAATCTGGGCCAAAAGTCAGCCCGTATTAACCCTAGATATAAATACTCACACGATTCATTTATGGCATCTTTGCTTTCTAATTTTATTCTCTCCCTTTCCATCTTTGCTCGAAGCTAGCTCTACACCGCTTCTCTCTTTCCATCTTTGCTTGAGGTTACTGTAAGTGCTCTACACTGCTAGCAAGTTTTTTCATGATACTTTTAGTTAATAATGGAGTTTGTTTTTCAGTTTTCCTCTAGATTTAACAATCATTAGACCTGATTTCAACTAAAATGTTGTTGTTTTGAGTGTATATGTAGTTATATTTGTATGCTAACTGTTATTTATGTTAATCTAAATTCAGATACAAATGTTGGATGAGTTTCTTTTTCGTACTAATTGTGTGATTAAATTGTGTTTTATTCTTCCGTAAGTAGATTGTATGCTTAAATTGCAACTTTTTATACAATAATTGCTGAATATTTGCAACTGTAAGTTAACATTGTTGTTATATTATAAGAGATGTTTAGTTTATTACTAATATTAGTTTAGATCTGAGTAGCTTATAAAGTGGTATCCTCTTTTAATTGATTATAAAGTGGTATTTGTACAAATTTGTCAAGTTAAGGAAATGAGTAAATCTGGAAAAGTTGGTGCTGTTTCTGCCTGGTGGTCTGCCTGGAAGTTGAAACGTAATCACAAAAAGACATTCCAGGTTATAACATATATATAATATTATAATTTTACCTCATAATAGTAGACTAATTTTAATATGTTAAAACGTTAACAGGGTGGTGGGTGGTCAAGAAGTACTCTTTACGAGAAGATACATAGTGAGGGTTTTCAACTAACCATTGTTGAAAACCCAGAAGTTGGTTTAGATCATGTCAAAGTTATATTAAACCCTGCAGATCTCCCAGAGAAGCTGGAGAAAGATGATTATGGTGCAGTGGCTACAGCTCATCAGGCCAAGGATGAAGAGTTAGATGCATTGGTTAAAGAACTTGCTGTTAAGAGTAGGTACCTAGCAAGTTTAATTGAATTAGCCAAATCCCATAATTTATAACTTTGTTTTCGTAGCTACTAATTTTGTTGTAGTTGTGTGGTGAAAAACTAAAACTTCCTGTTAACTTTGAACTCTTAGTAGTAAAATCTCTCTTTTTATTTTTATTTTTATTTAAATTCTTATTCTTCTCTCTATCCTATTTTTCTTTCCTCGTCTATATACTTTTTTTTACTATTTTTCTTTATTTTCGACCATAACAAAATTATTTATTTTCTAAAATATAAGGAAAAAAGTAGTTTCTTTCTTAAGGAGAAAGTATGAAAGTATGTTTTTTCTTTTTATATCTTATTTTGCATAATTTCTCATCAGATGTGAAAGACTGAAAGTATATAATTTTTTTTTTAAATCAACTTAGATCTTCTAAGTAGATGTTTATTATAATCTCTTCCCAGAAAACTTGTTGGCCATCATTTTGGCTGATACTTTTAATTTATTTTTAATCTATTTTGTTTTTGAATATTTAGTTCAATAGTTTGAAAGATTTCTACCATTTAACCAATTGTCAAACCAAAGATTAGTTCTAAAACATAAATTATAGTAACTAAGGGTGCCGCTAGTGATATGGGCTATAGATCAGGTGCGAAATGTTCTGGAGAAGTTTCGAAATATTTTGGGGCTGTTATTTTGGAAGATATAAACGTGAGGGTTACTTCTGCAAATAACGAAACTTTAGGGGCTTAAATTAAAAAGAATTTATTACTTACAGCTGCTAAGTTGTCTTTAACTCCTTATTCAAAAACGTACTAGATTCTCAAGTTCTGATACAAATTTAAGGGGGGCAATTTCGCAAAGAAGCAAAGTTGGAAAAGCTTCAGGGGGTAACTCGGATTTCCCTAATAATATAGGGACCAAACTGTATTTTTCTGAAACATTAGGGGAAATTCCAGAATTTTCAGAAAATTATAGGTGAAAATTCAAAGTTACCAGCTATTGAAGGAGCAATTTCGAATCTTCCCTACACCTCAGGGACTGGTTTGAAAAATTCTGAAACTGGCAATTCCGGAATTATCAGAAAAGTTTGGGGCCAATTCAATATCTACTGAAACTCTAGGGAGAAATTCGAATTTACCAGCTAATACCTCAGGGACTTGCTTGAAAAATTCAGAAACTTTGGGGACCTGCTCGCAATTGGCAAATTCTGCAGAGTTCATTTTGTTAACTCCAGGTTCTTCAGGGGCATTTTCGCAAACTTTGGAAAATAAGCAGAATTCAAAGGTAAACAAATCAACAGTTGATTATAATTCTGCAACAACAGATTTAAGAAACAACAGGTCACCTTCTTTGTATGCAAAATCAAACACTCCTTTAGCTGCTCCTATTTTCTCATTGAAAGATATAGCTTCAAATGAAATTGAAGCCCCGAAAAAACACAGTATTTACACCCGGACAAGAGCTTTTAATCGGCGAATTTCGTTCCGAAAATATTAGCTCGGAGGAGCCTATTTCAAACCCGAATCACATCCGATTTACATCCCGATGATACCGATTCTTTGACGCCAACTTTAGCTTGGGAAAATCAACATGATGATTAGTACAACCACAAATTCAAGAGATCGTTTTAAAGCGTGGGATTTTGCTTCTTTGTACTCCAAAGAAATTAAACAGATTATGATTTTTTTGAGTAGGCTTGTATGCCATGATTTGTGCCCTCATCTCCCTTTTATGGGAGTTAGTGGGTTTATTTTTGATGTTCATTGATTTTACGTGTAATTTCTAGATGAGGTTAGTACTACTTTTAGTTTTATATGCTAGGGTAGTATTTTTTATTGTACCGGTTTCACCAGATTGTACAGTTTATAGTCGTTTATGGCTGTCTTTTAATATATTATTCACCCGACCGGGAAAAAAAAAATTAGTTCTAACACCATGGCCAAAGAATGAGATACAAATTGAGCTGCACAACTTGTAGACCTCAAGAGCAATCTGAAAGGCACTTCAACCCTCCAAATAATGTTTTGGTTGTTTTTGCGGAAGTTATTTTATTTAAATAAGGTTAAGTTGTATTATTATCATCATATTTTGGAGGATATTGTTATCTATTAATAAGGTTTAATTGTTAAACAATCAATGAACGGCTACTTGGTACGTACTAGGGCAGTCTCAAGGTTTAACTAGACGTGATACAAAGAAGATAAAAGTATTAATTAGCAGACATCATTTACACACAAATATATAATACAATGTACTAGCGTTACAGAAATAGAGACCGGACATAAAATAATAATTGTTCTGGAGTAGATGATCTACTAGCTATTAGCTACCTTTGTTGACTAGCTTGTTTCTTGAAGATTAAATACCTGCAATGTAATTTTAATCTTCTTTCAATATTCCCAGTTTAATTGAACGGATTTCATGAGCCTCTCTAGCACGTTCAGCATATTCAGTGATACTCCCCTGTTAAGTAATGAAAGTAAGGATTCTCATTCAATAAAAAAAGTTTGGCAAGTAGAAAACATTTAAATATCATATAATATATATATATGACATAATTTCAGTTATAAGCGCAAATCTATGAATTGGATTGCGCCTATGAACTATTGACGATGCAATTTCCTTGTGAATGCTAAGTTTCTTGAGAGACTTACTAGAACAAAAGGATCCCTCGAGAAACAAGTGATCAACAAACACAAAAATAATTCTGCATGCATCTTAGACCAAGAGTAATATCAATAAGATTTTAAAAAACAAAGATTCTTTGAAACCCTTTGTGTCAAAATCAACCAGCAATTAACAAGGAATTCATCACTATCTACGACGGTAGTCTTAATCAATCAAGAATCTACACCTCACACTGAGTGTGTTACCAAAGAACCCGATTACCCCTATATCCTAATATTTATTTCACTCCAAAGTTCCTGTACAAACCTTTGTGCCCAAACATCTGTCGCAAAGAATATTCTGGTAGTATACTTGCAATGGCCTGTTACGTGGAAAGCGAAGGAAGGAGAAGTCAACGATCTTAAGAGAAAACCGAGTTGGATGTCCCAAATTACTGATTACTTACAGAGCAACCTCCTTCCCGTTGATAGAAGCGAGGTGTGACGCCTCAAGGTCAAAGCACAACGTTTTACCCGCATCGCGGATACATTTTATCGAATATCTTATTCAGGACCTTACCTTCGTTGTATCGGCCTAGGGGAGGCAGAATATGTATTGTCAGAGTTACACGAAGGACAATGCGGCAACCATTTTGAAGCACGCAGCTTGGCGCATTGAGCACTCACATCTGGCTATTATTGGCCTACCATGCGTGGGAATGCGATGAGTTACGTTAAGCGATGCGATAACTGGCAAAGGTTCACACAAATATCACACATTCCGCCAGAGCCTTTGACAACTATCACATCCCCATGACCGTTCATGAAGTGGGGAATGGATATTGTCGGAAAACTCCCAACGGCTCTGGCCAGAAGGTATATATGCTAGCCGTCACCGATTATTTCTCCAAATGGGTGGAAGCAGAGGCGTATGCCAGATAAAAGACAAGGAAGTCAAGACTTTTATATGGAGAAACATCATATGCAGGTTTGGTATCCCCAATGAGATTGTGACGGATAATGGATCACAGTTCATAAGTCGAGACTTCCAAGCATTTTGCGTTGAATGGAATATTAAGTTAAGCTTTTCAACCCCACACTACCCACAAGCACACGAACAAGCTGAATCAACCAACAAAACCATCACCTTCACCTTAAAAAAGAGGTTGGAGAATTCTTTGGGAAGATGGGCTGAAGAATTACCAGGGGTACTATGGTCTTACCGAACGACCCCAAGAACGTCGACTAGGGAGACCCCATTCTCCCTCGTCTATGTAGTTGAAGCAGTAATTAGGATTACCAACGCTCAAAGTAAAATACCAAACCGAAAATCAAAACAACGAAAGTTTAGGCATTCGGATGGATATGATTGATGAGATAAGGGAAAAAACCCTTGTTCGTATCGCAAAGTATCAACAAAAGATAACACGACATTACAACAAGAATGTTAGGGTCAGAACATTCAAGGAAGGCGACTGGGTGCTAAGGATAGTTTTTCAAAACACGAAAGAGATTAATGCAGGCAAGCTGGGGCCCAATCGGGAAGGACCATATGAGATCAGAAAAGTAGTCTGGTATGGAGCTTACAAACTTTGCAACAAGGATGGAGAAGAATTCAACAATAGTTGGAACGCGATTCATCTCAAAGCATACCATTTCTAAGGTTCGACATCATATAGTAGTCTATTCAAGCTCATTCTTATTTTCTTGCCTTTTGAGTTAGCGTAGGTCGATATCAGGTAGAAACGCAATCCTCATGATAGTTAGTACTTACTGTCTAGTTTTGAAATTATGTAATTTATTGATTAATTATTTTGAGACGTCGTTTATTTGATTTCACCATGTGTGCATTAAAGAGTTCTCCAAAGAATCCTCGATGCTAAAAACTCTCCAACGTACCCTCGGTGCTAATCTCCAGAGAGTTCTCCAAAGCACCCTCGACGCTAGCGACTCTCCAACGCTCCCTCAGTGCTAATATCCAGAGAGTTCTCCAAAGCATCCTCGATGCTAACGACTATCCAACGCACCCTCGGTGCTAATCTCCAAAAGGTTCTCCAAAGCATCCTTGATGCTAACGAATCTCCAACACACCCTCGGTGCTAATCTCCATAGAGTCCTCCAAAACATCCTCGATGCTAGAAGTTTTATTACGCACCCTTGGTGCTGATGCTCTAGAAAGTCTCCTTGTCTAATACCCCTAGTAGGGTTTTTAATTTGGTGAGTTTCACCATTAATCAAAACAGTGTAGGTTACTGACTTAATACATATCATAATTTTCCTGACCCAATCAATATCAAAGCCTACTTTAATCATTAGGTCTTGTTGTAAATGCTGAAATTGTATTTTTAATTTTAGTGTTCTTGAGACACTATTCTTCCATCTATATAGAGAACTACATATCATACTAATACACATAAGATATTACACAATAGATAAAAGACTAAGCTACCTAATGGATAATAGTATGTACTAATATACTAAGGGTAATAGGACGATACTTTGCTACACTTTAACACACCCCCTCAAGCTGGAGCATATATATTATATGTGCCTAGCTTGTTACATATATACTCAACTCTAGGGCCTCTGAGAGACTTAGTAAATAAGTCGGCTAACTGATCACTGGAACCAATATAAGACGTTACAATCTCTTTCGATAAAATCTTGTCTCTGGTGAAATGACAATCGACTTCGATGTGCTTAGTAAGCTCATGAAAAACCGGATTTGAAGCAATGTGTATGGCAGCCTGATTATCACACATAAGTTTCATAGGATTAGGGAATTGAATTTGATTTCTGCAAGTAGATTTCTCACCCATGTCAGCTCATAGGTGGCCAAACACATAACACGATATCCAGATTCAACACTTGATCTTGCTACCACGTCTTGTTTCTTGCTTTTCCATGAAATTAGATTTCTACCAATGAAGACACAATATCCAGTGGTGGAGTGTCGATCATCTAGGCATCTTGCCCAATAACCACTAGTATAACCAACAATTTCTATATGACCTCGATCACTATATAATATCCCTTTTCCGGGAGCTACTTTGATATATCTAAGAATACATACAACTGCTTCCTAACGACTCTCACATGGTGAATCCATAAAACGACTAACAACACTAATAGCAAATGAGATATCTGGCCGTGTGTGAAAAAGATAATTAAGCTTCCCGACTAATCTTCTGTACCTCCCTGGGTCAGTGAATGAATTCCCCTCATTGCGTATGAGTTTCACATTTGGGTCCATTAGGGAGTCACATGGTCGTGCACCAAGCATCCCGGCCTCTTCTAGTGTATCCAAATCATACTTTCGCTGTGATATGAATAGTCCTTTATCTGACTGCGCCACTTCAATACCAAGGAAGTAGCGTAGTTGTCCCAAATCCTTTGTATGAAACTGCTTATGAAGAAATGTCTTCAAATTCTGAGTGCCTGATGTATCATATCATGTAATGATAATATCATCTACATTAACAAATAATAATAGACTTCTACCAGAAAAATGTCTATAGAATACCAAGTGATCAACTGCACAACGTGTCAAACCAAACTCAAGTAAGGATTCACTAAACCGTCTGAACCATGCCCTGGGAGATTGTTTCAATCTGTGCAGAGATTTCTTCAAGCGACACACCTTACGAAACTCCCCCTGAGCAACAAACCCTGGAGGTTGCTCCATATACACCTCTTCATCAAGATATCCACTTAGAAAAGCAATCTTAACATCCAATTTATGAAGAAACCAATTATGCCTAGCAGCCATAGAGAGAAAAATACGAACAGAAGACATCTTAGCAACAGGTGAAAAAGTATCACTATAATCGACACCGTACACCTGAGAATAAACTTTAGCCACAAGACGAGCCTTGAAGCGATCTACTTTACCATCTGGAGAGACCTTCACAGTAAATACCCATCGACAACCAACAGGAGATTTTCCACTTGGAAGATCAACTAAATTCCAAGTACCATTAGAGTGTAACGCAGACATTTCTTCAACCATAGCATCACGCCAACCAGGATTTGCAAGAGCATCTGTATGAGAAGTAGGGGCAGACATAGATGATAGTGAAGGAACAAAGGACGCATAAGAAGGTGATAAATGATCATAAGACACAAAATAAGAAATAGGATGTGTAGTGGTGCAATTTATAATACCTTTCCGTAAAGTGATAGTGACATCTAAATCAGAGGACACCAGATCTACAGACGGCGAGCAAAGCGGTACAGGCGAAGAGAGCGGCGACGGTGGAGAAGGGCGTTGAGTATAAACCTGTGAATCAGGATGATCTAACCGAGATGTGACTGAAGGAACTGTAGGAACCGGTAAGGATATAGGGATGGGGATAAGAGGTGGTGAAATAAAGGTAGGGACCGGAGGAGACAATGATTCGACAGTAGTATCAGATATGTTAGATGGATAGTATGATGAGGCCTCAAGAAATGTAACATCCGCACAGACAAACACCTTATTCAGAGAAGGAGAATAACAATGATATCCATTCTAAAAGCGAGAGTACCCAAGAAAGATACACTTAACTGATCGAGCACCTAATTTATCCGCTCCAGGAGAAAGATTATGAACAAAAGAGACACAACCAAAGACTCGAGGTGGTAATATGTAGAGAGAATCTCTAGGGAATGGGATAGAGAAGGGAATTTGATCATGTAAGACAGAAAATGGCATGCGGTTAATGAGATAACAAGACGTGAGAACCGCATCATCCAAAAAACGAGACAGTACATTTTTATGAAGGAGAAGGGTACGAGCGGTATCTATGAGATGTCTATTCTTTCGTTCGGCCACCCCGTTTTGTTGTGGAGTGTGGGCGCATGAGGAATGATGTATGATCCCATGCGCAGACATAAATGAGTGAAATAATGACGAAAAGCATTCTTTAGCATTATCACAACGCAATATACAAACCGGAACACCAAATTGGGTATGAATTTCAGCACAAAAAGATGAGAAAATAGAAAACAACTCTGAACGGTCTTTCATTAGATATAACTAAGTCATACGAGGGTAGTCATCTATAAAGGTGACAAAATACCAAAAAACGGTTCGAGATTTAGTACGAGAACTAACTCATTTATTGACACGACCAACAAAAGAACTACAAACATGTTTTCCTAATTTACATGACTCACAGGAGAGTTCTCGAACATGATTAAGACCAAAACCCATTTTCTTCAGGGCAGGAAGGGATGGATGACCAAGACGACAATGAATCTGCGCGGGCGGAAGATCAACAAGACAAGCAGTAGAAGAGGAAACATCCATATAGTAAAGGCCCCGCTCCTCACGCCCTGAACCAATATGCTCTTGAGTCTGGAGATCCTGTACAACCACATAGTCAGGGGTAAAGATCACAGAACAATTAAGACTCTTAGTAAGTTGACTGACTGATATAAGATTGAAAGAAAATTTAGGAAGATATAGAACAGACTATAAGGAAATAGTAGAAGAAAGATGGGCAGATCCAACCCCACGAACGGAGGTGGAAGAGCAATCATGAAGAGTAACATTATGAGAAGGACCTGTACGAATTTCAGAGAGTAAGTGGACATTACCGGTCATGTGATTGGAATTACCATAATCAATTACCCATGGACCTAAGCTAGACTGAGTGTGAGAAAGACAAGCAGTGGAAGAGATGGCGTGAGCATGAGAAGATTTAGATGCCTGAAAAGATGCTTCTAACCTAAGAAGCTGAGAGTATCGATCCTCTGGTCTAGTAAGGACACGCTCTGAAGGACCAACACCTGGTATAGAGACGTCTAATGTATCTGTCTGAGCGGCATTAGCAACACCTGATGGACGACCATGCAAATCCCAACAGTTATTTCGAAGATGTCCTACTCTATGGCAATAAGAACACTGAGATCGGTAAGTGAAGCTACCTCTATCACCTCCTCGACTATAACCACGACCACGACCACGATAACCACTCGAAATACTATCACGAGGAATACTACTATCCCTACGATTGTTGGGCTAAGACAACAAAGCAGAACGGTCAACTGAAGGCTCAGATGCACTAGGAGTAAGACAAGCACGATCAAGAGTAGAATACACCTCAGACATAGCGGGTAGGGTCTTGCTAGTCAATAGTTGAGAACGAACAGCGTCATACTGAGAAGGGAGACTCCGAAGCATGAGTACAATAAACAGTTGTTCTTGCTGATCACGAGAAATTGCCATATCAGTCGTAAGAGGAAAGGTTGAACGAAACTCAGTTAAGGAGCGTTGATAACGACCATAACACCCAGAAAGCCCCTTCTCGTCGAGTTGAATTTGCATCAAGTCATAAACCACAATATAAACTCGAGTCACATCACTGCTATATAAACTCTTAGCCATAGACCACCTAAGTTTACACTACTCATAATCAAACATATCATGAAGGTCTGGGTCAATAGACTGTAACAAATAACTAGCAAGTTGACAATTTTCCCAAAGTGTAGCTTCATCGACAGAAGCATTATTAGGACAATAATCTGTTAAATAACGAATAAAACCATGCCCTCTAAACCACAATCTAACCGAAGAAGACCAACTTTAATAATTACTACTAGCAAGTTTAGTCGTAGTAATAACCAGGGTAGCCGAAAAGGTAGGACTACTAATCGATAAAGTAGAACGAGAAGCACTAGATATATGGTATTTAGAACTACTATCTTGTAAGGCCTCCATAACACCACAAAGCACACAATAACTATATTTATAAACAAACAGGCACTAAAACAGCGGAATCAAACTAAATAAACATCGAAAACGAAAAGAGGGGACAAAACCGAACCTACTGTCCGGAGACTGGTGGCGCGCGACGGCCACGCGCGGCGGCAGGTATTGGTGCGTGAATTCTACGTGCGGCTGACGGTGACAGGGCTGACATGTCCAGCTCGTAATCGTCTTGCGAACGTTTTGGGGTGACTCACGCGCGCTGAAGGGAGGCCGTTAGGTGTAGATCAGTTTTTTTTACAGCGAAACCGCCGCCGCTCCTTTGTCGGAAATAATGGAATACCTCCGTGGTGGCGCCATGGTTAGGCAGGGTGATTTATGTGGGTGTCGTGGGTTGGTTATGGCCAGAGGTGGGTGAACGGCTTGGCTAGGGTTAGGGTTGTTTTTGTTTAATTGTGAAACTGCCGCCGTTGTGATGTCTCCCTATTTGTTCTAATTCTTAGCCCATTGGAGACATCCTTTTAGGTGAATAAATGAGTTATTTGATAGACTTTTAGGCTTATTTGATCATATTGCACTTTCTCCCCTTGGAAATTAACTATTTGCAGAATCTGAGCTTTTGTGCGTAAATTTGACTATTTTTAATGCAAAGTTAATAGGTTCTGAAATTATATGAAAGACCAATCCAAGGAGAGAAAGTGAGAATAAAGTCTTAGTGTATTTTAGAGTGTTAGGAAATGATTTCTAGTCGAGTTTCTATTTTTAGAGTACACTTTCCTATTTTGATTTCTTGATTTATTGATTTATTCATTTTAAGCATATGCGGTTTAATTATTTATTTAATGTGAAGCTTTAAAGAGATAAATGGTAATTACTTAGAGGCTAAGTCAAGATAAAGATGAAAGGAAAGAAGATTTATATGGAAATAAGAAGATTTGGTAAAGATTTATTCAAAGGAGGAAAAGATAAAGCTGACTTTTGAAATCTGAAATCCAGCCACGTTTTAGGAATTAAATCATAATAAAAGATTGGCTAGGATTCTGGACGAATGGTCTGCACCAATAGAAAGAGCTTTCCAAGACAAGCAGTTTCATATATTGGAACTTCTCAAACGGATAAGTATTCAAAAAGATATGACCAAATCAAATCAGCAGAATCTTATCTTTTAGAGCTACGAATTTAAGAGTCTTTGCCTTGTCTTCCACTCAAAGCAAATTCGACCTAGGGTCTTCCAACACCTATAAATACACCCCTTAGACCTCATTATTCAGTACCTCTCACAATTCATTCAATTTATATCATCCTTAGGAGAGCGTCAAGAGGCGGAAGCAAGAGCAGAAGCTGGAGACTGTCTATATCTCCAACAACAGTTCAAGTCAATTCCTCTATCTAGGTTCTTAATTTATTTCTGTTATTAGGAACATGTATATTATTAATTTCTTTATTGTTTTTACTTTTAATATGAGCTAAACCTTAATTACTTGAGAATCGTAATGGGATGAACCCTAATTTGTTTAATTCATGTATTTCAATTTGGGATTAGTTTCTAGTTTAATTTGAATTAGGTATTTCATATTGTTTCTTATTTTATTTTAATTTCACTATCAATGAATTAGCTAATCGGAGATAGGTCATAGTAATTAAGCTATTCACTTTGGTGGGGAAGTGATCGCCTTGACGGGGGGGTTTAATTACTGAACTAGATAATAAACGTAAGGTAGAAATTATTGATCCTGACGGACTTAGTTAACCTTATAGCCAATTGGGTAAAATAGTATTCATTCAAAGGTGGATTATAATCGCCCTGACGGGGTTTGTAACACCTGAGAATAGCTCCTAGGTCCACCCTGACGGGGGCTAGGAGATTATAGAGTCCCGACTAATATAGAAATATAAGTTCTGCCCTTAGAGAAAGCATTGATTAGGTAAGTTTAGGTGATTCCCTAGCGAGACTCAAGTATAGCTCATATCTGCATCTTAGTCCTTTAGTATTTATTTTCAGTTATTTATTTTCTTGCAGTCTTAGGATTAATATAAAAACCAAATAAATATCTTTCATATTTTCTTTTCTGTAATTGAAATTATTACTATTTATCTATTGAACACTTGGGTTATACCCGTCCAATCCCTGAGAACGAATCCGACTTATCGAAGTATTACTTGGACAACCGTACGCTTGCGGTTAAGTGGTTCCTCTTTATTTCGCATTTAATTTTATAACACACAAGGACCCACCACGTTGCTTCGTCAAGGGAGATGGAAGACCTCCGTGGTGGCGCCATGGTCAGGCGAAGTGGTCTATATGGATGTCATGGTTTGGTTAGGGGCGGAGGTGGGTGAAAGGTTTGGCTAAGGTTAGGGTTTTGGGCTGTGAGGCTGTGAAGAAGACGATGTTTTGTTTTTTTTTGTTTTTTTTCAAACGAATTTAAATAGGCTTTAATACCATGTAAATGGTGAAATTTTGATTTTAATCTTAGTGTTCTTGAGACACTATTCTTCCATATATATAGAGAACAACATATCATCCTAATACACATAAGATATTACACAATAGATAAAAGACTAAGCTACCTAATGGATAATAGTATGTAATAATATCCTAAGGGTAATAGGATGATGCTTTGCCACACTTTAACACTTGTAAACAATCTCATGTTATATATTCATAGGCTTTTTTAATATCAGTTTTTACATCTACCAAATATTTTTTTGTAGTTTTTTCTTTTAATATGAGTTATTAATTCATGTGCTATCATCGTGTTTTCTTGGATGAATCCTGGCTATTATTTTATAAATAAAATTTAAGCAACTGATTGCCCTATACTGTTTTATATAAGTAAGATTACCCACTTTTGGAATTAATATAATAATAGTTTGATTAATATCTTTTTAATCACCTTTTCTATTCCAGGAGTTATTAATAATTCTCATGATATCAAGTTTAATAATATCCCAATATGTTATACAGAAAGTTCCATCGAAACCATCTGGGCCAGGTGCCTTGTTTGGCCCTAATTCCCAAATAGCTTTTTTAACTTCCTTTTTATTAATAGGTTTATTTAATTCATTTGTTGTTTTTTTATCCACTCTATTTTTGATAAGTTGTAGAGTGTTATTATATTCTCTTTTCCCTGAGGTAGTGAATATATGGTTGAAATAATTTATTATATCATTGTTAATTTCTTCCTTATCATCTATCCATATTCCCTCCTCGTCGGTAATTCTTACTATTTTTTTCCGTTTCTTCTTTCTTTAGTACATAACTGATAATAATATTTCTAGATCTTTCTTTCCAGTAGCTTTCTTCTCTTTTCGAGGTATCTTATAAATCTGTTAATATGTTATTATATTCATCTCACTTATGATTAGAGTCATTAGTGTGTGATATAATTTCTAGTTTTTTAATAAGTTTCTCAATTTGAATTTTATTATTACCAAATCTCTTAGTGTTCCAGATCCTAAGTTCATGGCTACACTTTTTTAATTTATGATTAAAAACAGTATTAGGGTTACCCCTTAAGGGTTTTATGTTCTTCCCATACTTTTTTTGATAATATTTAGACAATCATTTTCAAGGGTCCAAAAAGTTTCAAAGTAGAACCCTTTCTTGTTTTTGTTAATATTCTTGTCATGGTGTAGTACTAGTGGACAATGGTCAGAGTCTATTGCATGGATCTTAGCAACCCATGCATTAGGATAGATAACTGCCCATTCACCATTATGTAAGGGTCTGTCGATGTTTTGTTTTATTAACTTATTCCCAGATCTTCTATTATTCTAAGAATATTTACACCCACAATAGGGTATTTCCTCAAGAGAGTGGAGGTTCATAAATTTATTAAATTTTTTAATAGATTTCTTGTGAGTTATATTGTCACCTATTTTTTCACTAAGAAACCTAATATTATTAAAACCCCCTATTAGATGCCAAGGTTTATTGATAGGGTTTCATTTTTTAATATTATTAATAGATATATACTTTTCATTATTATTAGAATTAACATACACAAAAGTATTATAAGTAGACACCCCTAATTCATTTTTCACAATACAATTAATAAAGTCGGGGCAACTATCTATAATTTTAATATCAATGGACTTTTTAGCAAAAATGGCTAGGCCACCTTTTGCACCTATAAGATCAACCGTATGAATAAGTTCCATGTCGATTATAGAAGTAATATTTAATAAAAATTTATAATTATTCTTAGACTTTGATAGAAAAGTTACCTCCGGGTGGTGTTTATGGCAAGGGTCCTTGAGGATTTGAATTGTTAGGGGATTGCCGATTCCCGGACAATTCCAAGCGATGTGGATCATTGAGTTGCGTAGGGTTGATTATGTAAAATCCCAGAAAACACTTCTTCTTTAGTAATTTCTTTTTTCTCCTTTTTCACTTCTGTAATTGAAGTGGTGGTGGTGATGGATGGTATGTCGGAGTTGGTAGCAGAAGCGGGGAAGATGGGGGGTGAGTTTTGAATTTTGTAAGAAGTTATGGGGCTGTTTTGTAATTTTTCAGAACTAAATGTACCAAAGGAAAGGTGAAGGTTAAAAAAGGTTACGTGTTACCGAGGTGTCAACAAGGCTGAGTCATCGTCCGTGGTGGGCTTTAGTATATTGTCCATCCAACGCTGTCTTTTTTTTTTAATCAACTTGAAGTCAAAATAGGTTACTGGGCCACTCTTTAAAATAATAGTTCGAATAATCTGGCCAAAAGTCAGCCCGTTCTTAAACCTAGATATAAATACTCACACGATTCATTTATGGCATCTCTGCTCTTTGCTCGAAGCTAGCTCTACACCGCTTCTCTCTTTCCGTCTTTGCTTGAAGTTACTGTAAGTGCTCTACACTGCTAGCAAGTTTCTTCATGATACTTTTAGTTAATAATCGAGTTTGTTTTCAGTTTTCCTCTACATTTAACTATCATTAGACCTGATTTCGACCAAAATGTTGTTGTTTTGAATGTATATGTAGTTATATTTGTATGCTAGTTGATTATTGTACACTTATCTTCCATAACACTAGAATTAGAGCTTCAATTTTCTAGAAAACGTTCCAACTTCTTCTAGATACAAATCTTCAATGAGTGTCTTTTTCGTACTAATTGAGTGATTAAATTGTGTTTTTTTTCTTCCGTAAGTAGATTGTGTGATTAAATTGTAAAGTAGGATGCTGTTTTTACTTTTCATACCATAAATGCTGAATATTTGAAGTGATGTTTAGTTTTTCTGCTATTTTAGTTTAGGTGTGAATAGATTATAAAGTGTTATCCTGTTTTTAATTGATTATAAAGTGGTTATTGTACAAATTTGTCAAGTTAGGAAAATGAGTAAATCTGGAAGAGTTGTTGGTGCTGCTACATGGTTGTTGAAGAGAAATTACAAAAGAACATTCCAGGTTATAACATATATATATATATAATTGAGTTTTACCACAGTATATTTTAATTAATATTTAAAATTAGCAGGGTGGTGAACGTATGAAAAGTACACTAGCTGAAAAATTTAAGTGCGGTGAATTCGAGGTGACACTAGTGGAAAACCCAGATGTGGGTTTAGATGAGGTAAAATTTGTGATGAATCCAGCTGATCTCCCTGTGAAGGATGATGGAAGTGTTGATGATAAACAAATAGAGGAATTACTTCATGAAGTTTCGGCTAAGAATGAGGACTTAGCACGCGTAATTGAATTAATGAAATCCAAAAATCTTTAATTGGCTTTTGTTTTGTATGGAGAGTAATATTGTTGTAGTAGAGTAGTTATTTTCTAGGAAACTAAAACTATTGGATATTGTGGTTTGTTTAGATTGACTTAACTCCCAACTTTTAGTAAAAATCTTTCTTTTTATGTTTATTTAAATTGTTATTCTTCTCTCGTTAGACTACTTAGACTCCTCGTTAGATTAAGCATCTAGCTTTACATAAATAGAGACCTGACATAATATAATAATTGTTTTGGAGTTGAAGAAGCTACCTTTGTTATCTACTCCCAACTTTTAATTGAACGGATTTCATGAGTCTCTCTCTAGCACGTTCAGCATATTCATGATACTTCACTGTAAGTAATGAAAATAAGGGATTCTCACACAATAAAAAAAGTGTGGCAAGTAGAAAACTTTTAAATTTCATATATATATGACATGACTTACTAATTTGGGAAATAATTGCGGTTATAAGTGCAAATCTATGAATTGGATTGAGCCTATGAACTATGGCCAATGCAATTTCCTTTTGAATACCAAGTTTCTTGAGAGACTTACTAGAACAAAAGGATCCCTCGAAAAACAAGTGATCAACAAACACCAAAAAAATTCTTCATCTTAGACCAAGAGTAATATCAATAAAAATTGAAAAATAAAGATTCTTTGAAACACTTTGTGTCAAAATCAACCAGCAATTAACAAGGAATTCATCACCATATACGGTAGTCTTGATCAATCAAGATTCTACACCTCACATCAAGTGTGTTACCAAAGAACCCGACTACCCTTATGTCCTAATATTTATTTCACTCCAAAGTTCTTATTCAAACCTTTGTGCTCAAAATTTAATATTCCACCAACTTGTCTACCGGATGGGCTAATAAAATCGTTCTATTTCGCTATCTCGAAGGATATGTCTAAAAGAGTTCCATAACTCACTTTCAGAAAAAAGTTAGAGAGTGGAGAGAGCAAACATTTTTTGAGAGAGAAAGTTCAAAAAGCTTAAGTAAATGTCCTAAAATTCACCTTGTTCATTCAAAATCAAGTAGCCATTTAAAAAAAAAATTATGGGGGTGCTACCGTCTAAGGGACGTAATATGGTCTCACTGTGTGCAACTAGTCATGTTAAGAGATAATTTTTTTTGGCAAATTTCCATCATGGGAATTCTTCATAGGGATGGAGAAAATTCCTCAAACATGGAAGTAGAAAATGGAAAGAATACAGCTTCATATTGGGACTACTGGCTTCGTAATCATAAATGTAGTAATGATTTAGACTTGTAGTCATGTTGCCTCTAGATATATCATACACAGTGAGCTGGCACCAATTATACATAAGGAAAATTGGAGATGGCCTCTCATGTTTAATTTAGTGGTGGTTGTATGCCTAACCTCTAATGAAAGAATAATCGATAATTTGGTGATCCTATTCATGGTACAGATGGGATTTTTCGAAATATCTCAAATGATGTGCTTGAGAATATATGTCGTGTGTCAATTCACAAGGTATTGACTTGTATCATATTTTATTTAAATTAGGTTACGTTATATCATTATTATTATGAAAATTTTGGAGAATATTGTTATGTTATCATAAGGTTTTATTGTTGAACAATCAATGAATGGCTGGCCTTACGGACTATGGCAATGTTGAGGCTTAACTTGGTGATATGTGAGACGTGATACAAAGAAGAGAAAAGTATTAATTAGCAGTTCTCATTTACACAATACAATATAATAATTGTTCTGGAGTATACGATTTACTAGCTATTAGCTATCTTTGTTGATTAGCTTGTTTCTTGAAGATTAAATACCTGCAATGTGAGACATAAAAGGTAATTTTAATCTTCTTTGAATATTCCAATTTACTTGGAAGATAAATAAAAGATTTCTTACATCTGGAACGGAAATCATCAGCCTCTCTAGCACGTTCAGCACTTTGAGCACGTTCTTGATACTCCACTGTAAGCAAGTAAGTAATGAAAAAAAGGATTCTAATTCAATAAAAAAAGCGTGACAAGTATATGACATGACTTACTAATTGGACAAAATTCCATCCATCTTTTAGAATAAGCAACAACCTTGGAGTTGTCGCAAATTTCATTCTTGTACTTACGAGATAAAGCCTAAGAAGAAACCCATGAAATATTCAAAAGCATTTAATATTAATTAAGTGAACAAACATACCTTAAGATAAAATTCAGTCAGTTGTGGGCATTGAATCTGTGGAAACACTGTGCTATCTTCAAGATACATAAACATAAAAGTAAATCAGATTAATATACATACTAGTAGTCAATAAATCAGCACTACTTACTTGGCATAGGACCTATCAAAGTTTGATCCTCAATCTCTTCCACAACTTTTGTATACTCTTCTGCACAAACAACACAAGAAAATAATATTAAAAAGTTAAAAAAAGGTTAATAGAGTAGTATATAATTACTTGGACATTCAGTCAACAAAATATGTTTGGCTGTGATAGCTGTATCAAATTTAACTGGATATCCAAGACTCTGCATACAAACAAAAGGGGAAAAAAGATTAGGCAACCCTTTCTTTATGTAATTGTATTTCATATATAATGAATCCACATACCTTATCAAGGATATCTTTAGCCTGGTCACATCTTTTATTTTTAGGCCTATTTAAGAGTTCCTCTTTGTACTTCGCACGTGGATCAATGCGTGCTTCAATAAAAAAAAATATATAAACATCATATTAACCCAGAAAAATACTATCGCTTCAAATTGCAGAGAAAAATAATATTGTTATTTATCTAAATTGTTCATCAACTCCAAATCAAAATCTAATTGAAGGTGACAAAAGACAGAATTTTAGACTTCATCTATCATTTTATTTTTTCTATTTGTATGTAAAGGAATCCTTATGTTTTGTAAATTGTAGTATCTATTAAAAATCATAATCATGTTCAAGTAGAAGCTAGAATAGGGAATGGAAAATAGGTCTCACAAATAGTGTCTTCTTCTTCTAAGCAATTACAAACTTCGATAATTAAACCCTTGATTCTATAATTTATGGGCTCACAAATACAATAGAATAAAAGATGAAGACAAAGTTGGGATCGCAAATCAATACCTGGTCTAAGGTTACCACGAGTATCGCCATTCATTTTCTCAAACCTAATTTTACAGAAACGGACCTAATTTTATTTTATTTTTTAGTCGAAACAACCTAATTGTAAATATGGAGTAGTCATTATTCCTAGAAGTCTGTCCTTTAATATTGTCTTTCCACACAGCCCAGCCCAGTCAGTATCATACTCCCAAAATCATCCTGGAAACTAAGTCCCCCCATCTTTGGAGCTGGAAATTTTATCCCATTCTTTCTGGTGAACGTGTCATTTATTACCCGCCACAAATCAGATACAATTTTTAATCAATTGCTTGCAAAAGGTTCTCCTCAAAAAAAGAATGGATATAATGTAGTTCGGAATGAAAATTGAAGAACAATACATGAGAGAGCCACTTGGACTCAGAGTCATTTTGACTCCAATGAGATTCGATCCCAGAACCTCTTGGCCTCTGCGGAGTAACCTAACCACTAGGCCAACTATCAATCTCAATAATATCCTTATTTTTATTAGATAGAACTTCTCTATCCATCCATTCATTTTTTTAATCAATATTAATAGAAACCTAAAAAATCAAAAAATTATCCACAAAATCTTAACTAAAAAGTTATTTTAACAAAAGTTTAAGTTAGATTTTTTTAGTTAAATTTTTTACTTTTATACTTTTACTCAATTTAGTATTGGTACATGAGCCAATTATAAATTAATGTCTATTAAAAAATTTATTTAAAAAAAAATCTATAATAAGATACTTTATAGAAAACAACATCTTCATAAACTATCTTTATAATTAATAATTAAAAAAGTGGATAAAAAGATAGAGATATTGGCTCGCCAAGTTCTGTGTAAGAACTAGCATAGCCAAAAATCTTTTGGCTTTTGTTTTGAGACTTGATGTATGGAGTAATATTGTCTTACTTATTTTTTTTTTTTTTAATACGAGAGAGTCATTTCCAGGACCTTTGGTCTATGTGGAGTAACTTAACCACTAGGCCAACTATCGATCTCGTCCTATTTATTTTTAGGAAACTAAAACTTTCTGTATATTTTTAGTCTCCATGTTTGTTATATATTGTGGTTTGTTTGGATAATTTAACTCCCAACTCTTAGTAAAAATCTCTTTTTATGTTTATTTAAATTGTTATTCTTCTCTCTTTTCTATTTTTCTTTCTTCAATATCTCTTATTTTACAATTTAAATTACTCCACATGCTATGGCTTTTTCCTTTTTTCTTTCTTTTTTTTCCATTTTTCTTTCGGCCATAACAATATGTTTTGTATACTAAGCCGACTAGGGAAAAAAGTATGTTCTTTCTGAAGGCGAAACTATGAAAGTATGTTCTTTCTTTTGAATATCAATGAATTTTAATTGTTAAACAATCAATGAATGGCTACTTGGTAAAAAAAAAGGTTGCCTTACGGACTAGGACAGTCTCAAGGTTTAACTTGGTGATTTGTGAGACGTGATACAAAAATGAGAAAAGTATAACACTTGGGAATATTATTCTTAAGCTAGCTGATCTCTTGTGAACATAAAATTATTAATTAGCAGGCATCATTTACACACAAATATATAGGACTCCTCGACCAAGCATCTAGCCTTACAGAAATAGAGACCTACAATGTGAGACATGAAGGTAATTTTAATCATCTTCCAATAATCCATCTTTAATTTTACGGAAATCACGATCATTTCTATCACGTTCAGCACGTTGAGCATCTTCTTGATACTCCTCTGTAAGCAAGAAAGTAATTAAATTAAGGATTCTCATTCAATGAGAATACATTTAAAAATCAACTTACTAATTGGACAAAATTCCATCCATCTTTTAGCATAAGCAACAACCTTGGAGTTGTCGCAAATTTCATTCTTGTACTTACGAGATAAAGCCTAAGAAGAAACCCATGAAATATTCAAAAGCATTTAATATTAATTAAGTGAACAAACATACCTTAAGATAAAATTCAGTCAGTTGTGGGCATTGAATCTGTGGAAACACTGTGCTATCTTCAAGATACATAAACATAAAAGTAAATCAGATTAATATACATACTAGTAATCAATAAATCAGCACTACTTACTTGGCATAGGACCTATCAAAGTTTGATCCTCAATCTCTTCCACAACTTTTATATACTCTTCTGCACAAACAACACAAGAAAATAATATTAAAAAGTTAAAAAAAAGGTTAATAGAGTAGTAGTATATAATTACTTGGACATTCAGTCAACAAAATATGTTTGGCTGTGATAGCTATATCAAATTTAACTGGATATCCAAGACTCTGCATACAAACAAAAGGTGAAAAAAGATTAGGCAACACTTTCTTGATGTAATTGTATTTCATATATAATGAATCCACATACCTTATCAAGGATATCTTTAGCCTGGTCACATCTTTTATTTTTAGGCCTACTTAAGAGTATCTCTTTGTACTTTGCACGTGAATCAATGCGTGCTTCAGTAAAAAAAAAATTAAGGGTTGTTTAATTATAAAGCAAGTAAGAAGATAGAAGAGGAAATGGAAAATAAGTCTCACCATTAGGCTCCAAACTGCCATAGTCGTACTCATCTGCAAAGTGACACCTCATAGCATCAGTTTCGGCCAAAATTAAAGGACAATTTCTTACAAATTTCGATAATTAAATCCTTGATTCTATATTTTATGGGCTCACAAATACAATAGAATAATATAAAAGATGATGACAAACTTGGGATCGCAAAATCAATACCTGGTCTAAAGTTACGATGATTATCGTCAAACATCTCTCAAACCTAATTTTACAGCAACAAATCTAATTTATTTTATTTTTTGTTCGAAAGAACCTAAATGTACTAGTCCTCCGATGTCTTAAATATATGGAGCCAAGCCCAGCCCAGTATCATACTCCCAAAATCCTGGAAACTAAGTACCTCGTCTTTGGAGCTGGAAATTTTATCACATTCCTTCTGGTGAATGTGTCGCTTATTACCCGCCAGAAATCAGATACAACTTTTAATCAATTGCTTGCAAAAAGTTCTCCTAAAAAAAAGATTGGATATAGTATAGTTAGGAGTAAATTGAAGGAACTAACTTGATCAAACTTCTTTACTTTCATTAGGCTAAGTCTAATGGGCTCCCGATTGTAGCAAAAAACTACAATTAGGAGTTGAAAATCAGATTTTAGCACTCCAATAGCTTTTTGATTATAGGGAATCCAATTATGGGTTCCCAATTCACAAGTTTTCTTAGGCTAAGTTCAACAGTTTTCTATTTTTTTTTAGCTAGAATCGAAAGTCAAATAGCTAACTTTTCTTTAATTGCATTCCCTATCACAACTTTATTCCAATAGTTTCCCAATTTCAACTTCTCAATCTATATTGTGATTTTATTTTAGGGTGATTGACTGAAAGAGTCCAAAGATTATTGTCAGTTGCCCATCAGGTCCACCCCATCGAAAATGTCTGGATTGCCCTTTTGCTCCATTAATATTTTTTTGACTTACCAAAACTAATTTTCTAATTAAATGCAACCAATCAATTAATTGCAAAACTAAAAAAGAAAAAATATTAAATTAAAGTACAAATAAAACTAATAAAACTAATAAAACGAATAGAAATAATGATTGTATATCTTTCTTTAATATTTGCGTAGTAATTGCAAAATAAATTGCACCCGTAATTACAAACCATTGATATTAACTAGCACACCACTGATATTCCACACGTAACTCATCAGTACAAACCGCCGATATTAACTAGCACACCACTGATATTCCACACGTAACCCATAAAAAACAAAACATTGAATATTTCATGTGCAGTGTGTCGACACGTAACCCATCAGTACAAACCACCGATATTACCAAACACACCACTGATATTCCACACGTAACCCATCAGAAACAGAAAATTTGGATCGAGATGTGCGGCGTGAACCAAGATCAAACGGTTTTTCATTCTCTGAACCACCACCACCACCACCTGCTACTCCACCACCACCAACACCGAATAAAAAAAAAGAAAATAGAAAAAAAACAAAACAAAAACTAATAAATACACGCGCGCGTCCGTGAATTTTTTTTTAAAATCGTCATAACTAATTCTAAAAAAATCAAAAGAATAAAAAATTTATATATTTGGATAAAGCAAATTAATATTTACGTCTATGATTTTTTTCAGAAATTTTTGAATTTTTTTTTTTTTGAATTTTTTAATTCGCAGAACATGGAATTCCATATTTTAAACATGGAATTCCATGTTTTGATATAAAGAATTTGTTTTCCGCAAACACGAAATTCACTGTTTAAAACACGAAATTCACTGTTTAAAACATGGAATTCCATGTTTAAAACATGGAATTCCATGTTTTAAACATGGAATTCCATGTTCTGCGAATTAAAAAAAATAAAAAAAAACACAAAATTCAGAAAATTCCGAAAAAAATCATAGACGTAAATATTAATTTGATTTATCCAAATATGATTTTTCTCGATTTTTCTGATTTTTTTTTGAATTAGTTATGGCGATTTTAAAAAAATTTCACGGACGCGCGCGTGTGATGAAATTAGTAGTAGTAGTAGGTGGTGGTGGTGGTGGTTGTGGTGGCTGTAGTGGTGGTGGTGATGGTTGTGATGGTGGATGCGGTGATGGTTGTGGTGGTGGTGGTGGTGGTGGTAGTGGTGGTGGTGGAAATACCCTATTATTTGTTTAAGATTTAAAATAAATATTGTATTAAAAATAAAATAATGTATTTAATAATAAGGATAGTATAGGTATAAAAAATATAAAGGGGATGTTTTCTATAAATAATTTTTCTCTTAGGCATTTATCTCTAAATAAGAAAATTAAAGGCTTAAAAAAATTAAAGGCATCATTAAGAAGGCATTTATCTCTAATTACCTCTTAATAAAATTGAAATTAATTTTAAATTAATTAATTATTATTATTATTATTATGAAAATATTCATTAATAAATAATTTAAAATAATAATAGTAATTTATAATTATCCACTAAAGATTTAAACATATATATATATTTAAATAAACTAGAATAAAAAATAGAATAGATTAAAGAAAATTGATGGATTAGAGGTAAAACTTTTAGCCACATACATTTTGCTTTTTTGCTTTTTTTACCCATAAAAAGAGTCGTTTGAGTTATAAGAAGTTTCCCATAACTCAAAATTTAAATTATGGGAAGCATTCCAGAACTCAATTTTTGAGTTTTGGGAAACTTCCTATATCTCACTGTTCTTTAAAAAATAAAATAGTGTCTTTTACGTGATAGTGTGTAAGGTGGCATGTGCTTATTGGACAATGACCCATTCGAAATTAGTAATATTTTTTACAGAGGATAATATGATATCTATATTATAAAGTAGAGTTTTTACATAAGTGGTGGCCAGGATTGATTCTGGCCAAACATAAGTGGTGGCCAGAATCGTTTCTGGCCCCACTTATCATTAATACACAAAAAAAAACACTCGACTTCAAAGTAACCCCAGAAGAAAAAAAGAAAAAAAAGAAAAAAAGACAAAACCCTAACTACTTTCACATTCTCCACACATTTCATCGACTTCGCCTTTCCACCAGCCGCTCGCTCGACTCTCCACTATCACCACAACACTCGCACCATCACCGCCACGGCGAGACTCGGACCATCACCGCCTTCAAGGACCCATCGCCATCATTCTAGGAAACGATCTTCTGTTATTCTTCTCTTATTCACCGCAACACTCGCACCATCACCGCCACGACGAGACTCGTACCATCACCACCTTCAAGGACCCATCACCATCACCATCATTCTAAGAAAACCCACTTTTCGGCGAAGTTGTTCTGCTTTAGATCCGGTAACATCTTTCCCTTCTTCTTTTATTCTTCAATTTCATGTTTTATTCATCAGTTTCTTTTATTCTTCAAAGCAGGAATGTTCAAGGACCAACCTCCAGCTTCTAAAACGGAGCTCCAAGCAACACCACACTGCTTCAAGCACCGTCATCTTCTTCCCAGTGTAAGTATTACTCCTTAATCATTAGATTCTTTGTCCTGATGGGTTACCTCTGGTTTATAATTAATTTTTTTGTAGTAATTGGATCCTAATTGAATTATTCTAGCCACTTTATTTCATGAAATCCTAAGCTATATTTTCTCATATTTAATTATTTGTCTTTTAATTGATTTAGTTGTTAATCTCATCTCTCAATCAATCATAGTTATTTTCTGTCTCTTTTAATTATTAACTGCCACTCTGATTTATTTTCTCGTTCATATAACACACTAAGTCCCTGAGAACGAATCTGACGTATCATTAAAACTTGCATACGTCCTGTAATACTTGATGTACCGTGTTAAGTCTAGGGTGATTAGTGCATTGTTTTCCATATTTATTTATCATATTTTTATCACACCCTAGGCGACACTAGTAGCGTTACCATCTGACCCGGATTGCGCTAGTTTCTTAGCCAAGACGGCGTAAGGAATGACATCGTACTTGCCATAAAACGATACGATGGAATTCTAATATTCATCTTCATCATCATCGATCGGGACAATGGATCCCTCATTCCTCAACCCGAGTAATTGTTCAACCACAGACGCGTCAAACCTAATTAAATGTCCCTGCAAATTAAACGAATGATTTTTAGGCTCAAAATTCTCAACCATCCACTTCACTATGTATTGGCGGAGATTACCCAAAACAACACTCATTATTGGGACGAACCCTATTGCCTCAACAACCGCTCTTTGCTCTACGCTCAAGTGTAAGTTAATTTTTTTCAGAACATCAATTCTTGCCCGGTATCTGAATTTGTCCTACATTAATAGCAAACAAAAAAATTAGAAATTTTTTGTTAACAAGTATTACAGAACATAAAATATACAACAACACTAATTACTGGTTTCTCAACAATTTCTTCTGCCTTCTTGGCTTTGTACTCAGTCATAGACTCCTCAGCACGGTCTGTATACACCTCAAGTTCGGAAGGGGATAGGTTACCATATTCTTGACGCATGAACTCAACAAAAGTTAAGCTCTTATCTCCCTGTATTTAAATAAATACCAACTCAAAAACCACCCATTCAAGCTATACTCAAAAAAACAAATGAAATTTATGTATAGAAAACTTACAAAAAAAAAATGCAAACCCTGAAGTGGCCTTCTTGATCTTCTCTATGGAATTAACATTTTAACATTGTGACCTAGACGTTTTAAACACATGGTTAAGATACCACTTACCTAAAATACAAGCTTAGCTCGACAATTTTAGCACATTGAAATGTTAATAATGCACCTATAAATGTTGGACTTAATTACAACACGGGTCCCTATAATTTTTGCATAATATAGGGTTCTACTTTGCTATTTTCGCATCATATAGGGTCCTATTTTTCTATTTTCGCATAATTCAGAAAAACCATAAAACCCTAACTATTAATTCAGCTATGTTCAATTTAAATGGAAAAAATCAGTTAAAACTCATGAAACAATCAACCGAGGCATAGATTTTTCCGAATTGTAATAATGAAACTATAAATCCTCTAACTATAAACCAAAACCCCAGATGACCCTATATTATTGCAAAAAATACTTTAAAAACAAAACCAAAAACAAATTGTGAAATTGGCCCCCCTGAAAAGTTAATACTACAAAAACGATCCCCCACCATAAACTGTCCCCCACAAATATTAGATAAACTCGATTCCCTTACCCAACCCAACCACATATCCAAAGCTTAAATAATACAAAAATTTAAATTCATATAAAAAACCTTAGCCTTTATCTTTTGTGCTATGTCTTTGCCATTGCTTTGATGTAGGAAAACTATTACTTCACAATTGACGGTTTCGAACAATTGGAACAAGCATCTTTCTCTTTGTTAATGGAGGATGAAGATTAAAGAATGACTTCATTTTTTTCATTTATCTTGATATAAACCCTACCCTAAACAATTCAACACTTGGAAGTTATATTTCAAGTAACTCTTTTTTTTTTAGACAAAGGAATCAAATATATTAGATCAACAAACCATCAAGAGTTTATCCAACTCCTGATGCAACAAAAGAGCTACAGTCATTACATACAAGAAGATTAAGCTCGTGAGGAATATTACAAAGCCAATTACAAGATAATAAAGAATTAGAGAAGGTCTTCGCAAGCCAATCAGCGACTCTGTTCGCCGTTCTTCTAACACCACAGATGCGTAAGTGACTGTGATTGCTAATCATGTTTTTAATATCACCGAGGATAGCCCTGTCCTTCCAATGACAGTTCGGGCTCGATGAATACACGGCTTTAAGAACGATTCGGCGTCAGTTTCAAATCTGTCGCAAAGGGGAGCGTGGTCTAAAGCAAATTGAATGCCAGATCTCAGTGCTTTAGCTTCAGCTTCAAAACTAGAAGAAGCAATAATGTTCATGGCAAAACCATTAACAATATCACCCTTCCAGTCACGTATCACTGCAGCAGCGGAGGCTTTCCCAATCTTGTAAGAAGCATCAACATTCATCTTCAGATTGTGCTGTGGAGGAGGAATCCAACATTGTAGCAGGGGTGAGTTATGGGGAGGTTCAAAGGGTCAGCAGGAGGTATTAAGGAGCTTGGACCCTCTTCAAAGAACACTTGACTTTGGAAAATTTTCAATAAGTTTAAACAAGCATCCAAATCAACAGGGATATAATGGAAAATAACCTTATTCCTGGTAAGCCAAATGACCCATAAGCATAGAATGATGGTCAAAAGAAGATGGGATCTGTCCTTAGTATTATTCCCTTGGTCTATAATCGAGCCAACCCATGTTCCAAGTCTAAGATTATAAGTGGGAGCGATGTGACAGTGGAGGGGGGATAAAAACCAGAACTTTCTAGTCCAGTCACATTTCAAAAAAAAGGTGCTCTATAGACTCTTCTTCTTTAAGGAAAATGTGACACAGGTCTGTAGACGAGCAAGAACGGGAGAACCTATTCTGCTCAGTTGAAAGCGCATTCATCATCACATGCCAAAAGAAGAATTTGAACTTGGGAGGAGAATGGGAATTCCAACTCAGCTTCATAATATCAGCATAGGGAAAGGTCGAAGTGGAAGGATGGATAGAAGGGGAAACAGAGGGTTGGAAAGCTGAAAGATAACCAGATTTGCAGGAATAACTCCCATATTTGGTGAGAGGCCAAACCCATTCTACCTCCTGGTTAGTCCAAGGGATATTGATAGCCGAGACAGCAGTGACCAGGTCAGGGGGGAAAAGATAGTTCAGCATGTCCAGTTTCCAAATCCGAGTAGGGGTGGAGATTAGATCAGCCACAAATTTAGGGAAAGACGGGTCCTCCGAATAAAAAACAGGTTTATCAATAAGCTTACCAATCCAATTATCTCCCCATATCATTGTGTTATGCCCATCTCCAATAGATTTAATCAAGTGGGGTTTAAGAAAATCACATCCTTTTCGAATACTGTTCCAAATCCAGGAGCCCTTCTTAATATCACGAGTACACATTAACTCTTTATCAGGGAAGTAAGTACTTTTAAAGACAAGATGGACCAGTGAAGTAGGACGAATAAGAATGGACCAGGCTTGTTTCGCAAGAAGAGCCAAGTTAAAAATCTCAAGATTTTTAATGCCAAGGCCTCCAGCATCTTTGGGGGATGAGACTTTATTCCAATTGATCCAGTGGATACCACGATCTTCCTCATTAACCCATAAGAAGTGGCAGGTCAGAGAGTTAATCTTCTTGATTACCCATTTAGGTAATGCTAGCAAGGACATAAAGTATGTCGGGAAGGCGTGAATGATAGAGGAGATAAGAACCGCCTTTCCAGGCATAGAAAGCAGGGATTTTTTCCATCCACTTAACTTAGTGGCCATTTTGTTAATAATGGAGTCCATCGCTTTCGTCTTAGAGTTCCCCCAACTAGTAGGAAGGCCAAGGTAAAGGCCAAGATCCTCAGAAACGGGCATACGAAAAGCTTCTGCTAAAAGGGCTTTCATAGATTCAGTACAGTTAGGACTCAAGAAGATGGAGGATTTGTTAAGGTTTATAGACAGGCCTGATGCAAAATAGAATTTATAGAGGATTTCCTTAAACGCATGAATCTCCAAGACAGAGTTTTTTAAGAAAAAGATAGAATCATCAGCGAACAGGAGATGATGAATATGGGGACCATTTTTCCCCATTTGGATACCTTTAATATCACCTAATAAGAAATCAGCCTCAATAAGGGATGAAAGAACATTAGAGACAATAGTAAATAGGTAGGGAGAGAGGGGGTCCCCTTGGCGGAGACCTCTAGAAGGTTTAACATCACCTACCTTATTACCATTAACTAACACATTGAATGTAACCGAAGTGACGCATTCTCTGATACACGAGATCCAAGAAGGATTGAATCCCATTTTCTTAAGAACAGCAAAGAGAAAAGGCCAACTAACCCGATCATATGCTTTATGCAGATCAGCTTTGATAATGGAATAGCTGTCTTTAGAGTTCTTCCTCAGATGCTTGAGCTTATGAATTACTTCGTGTACAATGATAATGTTGTCTTCAATAAGTCTACCCTTAATGAAGGCTGATTGGGCTGGGGATATAATATCAGGGATAATACTAGATAATCTAATCACCATCACTTTTGAGAAAATCTTATACAAGAAATTTGTGCATGAAATAGGTCTAAATTGACCTATTTTCTGTGGATGTTTGCACTTAGGAATAAGGACAATGTTGGTATCACTGATAGAACCAAGGGAGGTAGTGCCAGCTATCACCCCATTGCAAATTGCGAGAATATCATCTTTCAGAAGATCCCAGAATTTACGAAAAACAGGAACCTGGAAAGCCATCAGGCCCTGGAGCTTTGGAGGCTCCAAGTTGCCACGTGGCTTGCTTAAGTTCCTCAAGAGTGATGGGGGCCAAAAGCATAACATTCTGATTATGATTGATACAAGGGGATAACTTTTGGATAATGGGCTCAATCAATCTAGGGTCAGAGTCTTCATAAAGATTTTTGAAAAAATTAACAACAAGATCATTAAGTTCCGATGGATTCGAAGTCCATGTTTCATCCTCCTTCATCAGGGACACCATTTTGTTGGAAGCTCTCCTAATACGAGTGGATAAGTGAAAGAATTTTGAATTTCTATCACCTAACTTAAGCCAAAGAACTCTAGATCTAGTAGCCCAATACTTCTCCTCAAGGGACCAAAAAAATTCAATATCCTTAGATATAGAAGTGAAAAGATCCTAAGAGTGAGGAGGGAGGCCATCCGGATTAGAAATCATAAGGTTTTCGAGTTTCTTAGACAATGAGTTAATAATAAGAACATTATTCTTAAGATTGGCTTTCTTCCATCTTATGATAGTTTTTTGCATTTAGCCAATCTCTTAGGAAAACGAATAGAGGAGGGACCCGAGAAATTTAGAGAAGAAGAGAGACAATTGCGAATAGCCAAGGAACAGGAGTCAATTTCCAACCATGAGGGATCCAATTTAAAGGAGGGTCTAGGATTACTTAACGGAGGATCATCCCAATGAAGGACCATTGGAGAGTGATCAGAGCCAATAGGAGGGAGGTTATGACTCCATGAATTGGGGAACAAGTCAAACCAGGATGCAGACCCCAACCCTCTATCCAGTTTTTGTAAGATTAAGTTCTCCTCACTCCGATTATTTCTCCAAGTAAAAGAACAGCCCTTAGATGGGATTTCATTTAGTTCATTAAGGATAATGTTGTTATTAAAAAGGCGCATTTCCACGGGATTCTTCCCTAACCCCCCCCCCCCCCCACTTTTTATTGGGCCACACGAATATCATTAAAATCACCAATAAACAAGTTAGGGGTTAGGGGGTTATTGTTAGAAACATCACGAATATAATCCCACAAGATCTTTTTACTAGATTCATTAGGTAACGAGTATACAAAATGTAAAAACCAAACAGAGCCTAATTCATCAATAGAAGAAAAGAAAATATGATTAATAGAAAAGGAGGTTACATCAGCATGGCAACCATCCACAGACAAAATAGCAAGACCACCAGACAGCCCCACAGGGTCAACGCTCCACAACAGATTCATCTTTAATTTCTTCGCCAAAATTAGCATCTTCTTCCTTTTGGTCTTCGTCTCTGAAAGCCCGATGACCCGGGGTTTTTCATTAGAGATAAGTTCCCTAAGGTTTTGGACCGTCAAGGGGGACCCCGTCCCTTGACAGTTCCAAAAAACTCCAATCATGGATCTAGTGGGGGTTGCTGAGAGCAACCACCCACATCATCAGGGACCACTGTTGAAAGAGGGACCACGTCAACTGCCATTTCCAGAAGAGGAACTTCAACCAAACCATCATCACTTTCCTTAAACCCCACCATCTCCGAATGGGTTAGCTTGCGTTTCTTAGCACTAGGAGCACATCTCTCTTCCTCTGGACGCTCCATGGAAATGGGGATCTCAGTAAAAGAGAAGGAGGAATCATGAATAGGGGTATTAGCAACCAAATAGGTACTAGGCGAAGCCATAGGGGTACACGAACCAGAAGAAGGAGATACCGGGTTATTACCCCCCATCTCCGGCTCATCTCTAAGAGAGGAAACCACTTCATCGGTAGTGTGAGAGGGAGAGGATGATATAGGGATAGGGGTAGTATTCGGGATGTTGGGAGAGTTAGGAGGGGTGAAGGGAAGAGGAGTATTATATTCAGTAGGAGGAGATGAAGGGTTTGTGGATGGATTTGTCTGAGGGGGTTGGACTGGAGTAGAGTTTAAGTTGGGGTTCACCCATTACAGATTTGTCTTTCCCCGAGTGGGATTAGTACGAGACCAAGTTCGGTTAGACCCACGACCAGATGTGGGTTTGGCCACCACCGGCCCAACATTCTTCTTTGGCCAAGCCGTCCATTTACCAGAGGAGGAGTCACCATCATACTTCCTTTTTGACCCAGACCAAGAGGGAGGTGGGCTGGGCTTGTTCGGTTTAGGAGTGGGCCTAGAAGAGGACTTCCGAGCATGGGTTTTAACACGTGTAGCAACTGTACTCCCAACATTACCTTTATCAAAATAAGGTTTAAATATATGCTCCACACCGGTCGGATCTGAACCAACATCCTTTAATAACTCCTTAACAACAAGGGCATAACCTTGTACCGGATCATTGGGACAACCTCGTAAAAACTCAGGAACATTCTCATCCTTATTGGTCCCGACCTTATCATTGGTTATGGTATTAATGGAAGAGGTACCACCACTATTTCGGGATTTAGAAGATAAATTTTCAGAAGAAGGCATAAAAGAGTCATCGCTCCCCGAGATAATATGGGATGGGTCATCCAAATCGTCAACCACCACTACATTTCTTCCTCTACCTTTGACTGGAGTGATACTCATCCAGTCACCAAAAGGGAACTTCACATATCCTCTGCATCTCACTTGTTCTTCTTTATACAGCCCACACTCACTAGCAGTGTGGGTAAGGAGACCACAGAAGAAACAGAACTTACTCAATTTTTCGAATCTGGCCTTAACCTCTAGAGGAGGGAGAGTAGGTCTTTCCATATTAAAAGATTTAACCAGAGGTTTATCGAGCTTCTAAAGAGCTCTAACACGAAGAAGCTTCGTGGTATCACTCACCTTGTTAATATCATAAGCCAAGAGGGTACAATCCAAATTTTTGCAGATGTCTTTGGCATTATCAGGAGTAGCGAATGCTGGAGGGAGATTTTGAAAGTGGATCCAAAAAGGGGCCATAGAGAAGTCAGCTTCGCTCATGGACATCTCCGGGTGCCAAGCTTGAAGAAGGAGAAGGTGACCATTGACAGGCCATGGACGAAAGTTCCAAGTATTGAGGAGATCCTCACGAGAATCAAACATAAGGAAAAAGGTGTTAACCCCAGCAGAAACCACATGCATCTTAGATCTGAGACCCCAAGATCTATTAGCTGCGTAGGCCACAGTATCGGGAGAAATCTCCGAAGCAGAAAGGGTTTTAGATAAGAGCATGTATCTTCTAGCAAAGATTTCTTCTGGTTTATAGTAAGGAGTGAGTTTCATGGTGATGATAGAATCGGACGCCATGGTTAAAGCTTCGGAGAAGAAGAAGAGATAGTTATCAGAGAGAGTGAGATGAGAGGTGAATAGAGAGCTAAGAGATAAGAGGGAACTCAATATAAGTACTAAGCATAAGGCGTACAAGGTAAGCTAAAGAAACTGTATTGGGATTAGAGAGCTAATAAGTAAAGTAACTCGGGATTGAACAAAAGAGGAGAAGAAACTTGAGCCGAACAAAGCGTGTAAACAAGAACCAAGGAGTAATGATTCAAGTAACTCAATTGGTAACTAAATGCTGATGAATGTTTACATTATAACTGATATATATTATAACAGAACTAAAAAGAAAAAAATGAAAAGAAAAACTAATTTTCATCAAATAAAAAACAAAAACGAATTAAAAATATAGAAAAAGTTATACCAAATACGTATATTTATACTATTAACGTATCATATAATTACTGTATTTTTTCTGTATTTTATTGTATTATCAAACTTTATATTACTTTTTGGGGTAATTGGAGAAAAATGCCTCCTTAAGTAGGTTACTAATTTTTTTAAGCTTCTAACTTTTTTATTTAGAGATAAATGCCTTCTTAATTAAGTAATTAGAAAAAAACTCCCCTTAATTATTTCTTTTCCCTTTTTACCCAATATAAATACTACTTATTATAAACTAGGTAACTAATTCCCCAATTATTATCACACACTCACACACAGATCCTCTCTCTCTCTCTCTCTCTCTCTCTCTCTCTCTCTCTCTCTCTCTCTCTCTCTCTCTCTCTCTCTCTCTCTCTCTCTCTCTCTCTCTCTCTCTCTCTCTCTCTCTATTTCTCTCTCCTTTAACCGTTTTATTCCATCTCCTCCATTGATAAGCTACGCGAAGCTCACGCAGCTCACTCATGAAGCTAATTCACGAATCTAACTCGGTTTTTTCTTATTCTCTAAAGGTAATCTAACCTCTCTTCTACCTATCACGCTCTCTACCTCTCTCAGCTCTTTTTTTTTTGAATTTTTGATTTCATTTTGTTGTTTTGCTGATTTGCAGGTTTGATTTTCTATATATATACGTATACATGTGTATGTATTCTATATTTTGAAAGCATTTTGATTCACATTTTCATCCTACTTTGCAACTTGAAGCAATTCTATTGTTTTGAAAGTTTTTCTCTTCTAATTGCTTGTTTTGTTATGATTTTGTGAATATATTCTTAGTTTTGTTCATATTTTGCTTTGATGTTTGCAAATTTTTGTGTTTAAACTCTTTTTGTTATGATAATGTGTTTACATTCTTCCTTTCTTCATATTTTGCCTCTTTTACTGTAAATTTTGTGTTATATTCTTCATTTTGTTCATATTTTGCTTCTACATTGCTAGATTATGTGTTTAAACTATTTTAATCGCAGTAGATTGTGTGTTTGAGTTGTAATTCTGTGAAGAGGTTTGTGCAGGCGCAGAATTCCATGTTTTATACATTATGAAACTGTATGAAACATGTAATTCCATGTTTAAAACATGGAATTTTGCTGATTCACATTTTCATCCTACTTTGCAACTTGAAGCAATTCTACTGTTTTGAAGGTTTTTCTCTTCTAATTGCTTGTTTTTGTGTTTATATTATTAGTTTTGTTCATATTTTCCTTTGATATTTGCAAATTTTTGTGTTTAAGCTCTTTTTGTTATGATAATGTGTTTACATTCTTCATTTCTTCACATTTTGCCTCATTTTCTGTAAATTATGTGTTATATTCTTCATTTTGTTCATATTTTGCTTCTACATTGCTAAATTCTGTGTTTAAACTGTTTTAATCGGAATAGAGTGTGTGTTTGAGCTGTAATTCTGTGAAGAGGTTTGTGCAGTCGCAGAATTCCATGTTTTAAACATGGAATTCCATGTTTAAAACAGTATGAAACTGTATGAAACATGGAATTCCATGTTTAAAACATGGAATTCTGCGACTGCATAGAATTTTTTTCCCATTTCTACTTCTTCCTTTGTTTGTGTTATTGTATTCTAGTACTTATGTCATGACTTGTTTTCTGCAGATGGTTATGGTTGTAGTAAAGTTCGGTTCTCAACGTTATATGCGTTCGTTTGATCTTTTTCGACTCTCGATTCTGTTTTCGATTACGTGTTTCCACGATCCAAAATAGCATACATTTGGTAGTCACAAAGATTTGGTTCTGAAAAGCAACCGTTTGAGTCAACTAATCAGTCACGTCGGTCAATGCCAAAAATTGTCAAGTTGCTCTATGATTATTTTTTATGATCATTATATTCTTGTAATAGTTGTTTAATATTCACTGGTTTAACAATTTTTACAGTTTCTATTGTTATGTTTTGGATCATTTTTGTTTTTATATTGTGTTGTGGTTCATTCCTTTATAATTATTATCTTTCTGTATAGGTTTCAATTCGAGTAGCTTAACTTGTTAGTGTGCAGGTTAGTAAATTTTCATGTTCCAAACATGGAATTCCATGTTCCAAACATGGAATTCCATGTTTCAAACATGGAATTTACATGTCATTTCAATGTGTTGCGGATTTTGCCTGCTTTTTTGAAATTTTTTGGTATCAGAACTGTTCTAATCGAATCCTTCACAATATGAAATACTAATCAATATTCCATTTCTAATCAAATCCTTCATAATACTTAATAAATTAACAAGACATTTTAAAACATTACATTCTAAAACATTCCAAAAAATAAGTACAATTAAATACGAAATACTCTTTTCAATATAATAATAAAAACGTCAACACATTCATCAATATTCTTTTAGATAACTGATTCTTTGATCTTTGTTTTTGCTGAACTACATATACACTCTTCAATGAACATAATCCACTGAGGGGTTGTTCATCACTTAGAAAAGCTAGTAGTTCTTCCTTTTCACTGCTTGTATCTTATCATCTTTTTGTTCATCAGTAAATCTTCTTCTTGGAGGCATTTTTACTTGTATTTACACAAACTCCAACCACAAGAAACAAATTAGTAGTCTTGACTTGATAACTTTTCTTCTTGATGCCATTTTCACCTGTTTTTACACAAACTCCAAGCACAAGAAAACATATTAGTAGCCTGAATTGAGTTAATTCCATGTTTAATACAGTTATCAAAACATGGAATTTCATGTTTAATACAATTATCAAAACATGGAATTTCATGTTTTGATAAATGTACTAAACATGGAATTTTATGTTTAATACAGTTACTAACAACATTCTGCAGAATTCTATATTATGCAGTAATTACACTATAAGGTCCCTAAACTACACATTCTATCTAAAATACAGTTATCAACACATGAAATTTAATGATTTGATAACTGTATTAAACATGAAATACCATGTTTAATACAGTTACTAAAAGTATTCTGCAGAATTCCATATTATGCAGTAATTACACGATACATGATGTCTATAATACAGTTATCAAAACATGGAATTTCATGATTTGATAACTGTATTAAACATGGAATTCCATGTTTAATACAGTTACGGAAAACATGCTGCAGAATTCCATATTATGCAGTTTTTTACACTATAAGGTCCCTAAACTACACATTATGTCTATAATATGCATAATATTTACCAAAATATCAGTCTCAGACCCCTACTTATGTATATTTGACAGTTATACCTCAATTTTTTTGAAATAATTGCACTATAGGTCCCTGTTTTACATATTAATAATTTTTTATCACTCTAATCCAATTTTTGTTGATATTAATCACATTATTCTTTCACATTCATCATAAAAATCCTATTATTAACCCTAGAAACTACCAAAATCGTTACTATTTTACTTAATCAAACAAAAATTAGTAAAAATCAATCGAAATCAACATGAAATCAATTTTCGTTTTGATTTTGTTCATGAATCACACAATAATCATTTCGGAATCATAAATCACTCTAAAAAATATCAGAATAACACAAAATTTTGGGTTTAATGCTTACTGTTTTTTGATTTTGTATGACAATTCTTTGTTGTTGTTGATATTCTACACTTGTTATTGGTTTGAGTGCTTGATATTCACCATTTCCATTGCTTGTTTCCTTTGTCGTCGATTTCTCCTGCGTGATTTTCATCTTTCGCCGCTTAGAGCTTTGTTGTGTGTGTTTGCGTGTGTGTTGTGTGTGTTTTAAAAGTTTTTCAGGTAAACAACAGATATATACACGTTTTTTTTTAATTGTTAATTAGGGGTAGTTTTGGGAGAGACTGTTTTCTGTAAAATATTTTATTGGAGGCACCTTTTTTTAAATAACTTCTTTAATAGGCATTTATCTCTAATTGACTCTTACTTTTTTATTTTATATCTAAAAAAAATCTAATTCAGAAACAACTTTCTTAAAATATACTACGTACGCGTCTAAAAAAAAATAAAATAGAAAAGATATACTAACTACTTTCTCATACCATATATGCTTGCTTATTACTATATGCTTTCTTTTACTATATATATTATCCACTTCCTTAATTCAGAGTCCTGGGTAGAATATATGGAAGACTTACTCCACTCGCATTGGTAACAAAAAAACGAAAAGAAATCTCTTCACACTCAAGGTCTCACCTTCTTAACAAGCCAGTAAGCTTTCTGAACAAGAAAGAAAAAAAAAAACCTTCTTACCAAGCCGCTCTCCTGCACAAGAAAAGCGCCGCCACTCGAGAACCATTCTCCACCATTATCAACCGGGCTTGACTACGCCATTAACAATCGAAGAACCCAAATTAAGGTAAAAAATATTTTTACCATTGAAACTCAAAAAAATCGAATTATTTTTAACTTAATCTCATCACTTTTTATAATTTTTCAAAATTATCTGATTTAAGTATAGTTATATTTATTATATATTTGTACAAATCCTACAATGGCCATTTTTATTACCGTATGAGAAGTGATGTGCTGAAAATAGCGTATATGGGAAGAGGATGCCGTGTGAGTTTTGTGGGTCCCATAATTTGCCATGAGCAATTTGGTCTTATACTGTATTTTTTGAATTGTTATGTAGTAATTAATATGTTTTTAGTTTTGTAGCTAATTGATTTGTACAAATTTGTCAGGTTAAAGAAATGGATAAATTCAGAAGATCTGTGGGTACTGCGGGTACTGCTGCCTGGTGGTACTTGAAGAAAAGTGACAGAAGAAGAACATTCCAGGTTATGGCATCTATTAAAATATTAGTCCTTATGGGATATTGTATACCAGACACCCCAGAAATCCCAGAAAATGGTATGACAAGTCAAGCATCCAAATTTGTAAAAGAAACAATCCAAAACCAAAAACCGAATGAGAAACCAAATGGAAACCGTCCGGTTTGGTTCGGTTGGCCAAAACCGAAACGAACCGACAATGCTCACCCCTAATATTTTCTTTTTTAGTCCGTCTTTGGATATTTGCTATATATTGTGGTTTGTTTGGATAATTAACACCCAACTCTTAGTAAATATCTCCTTTTATGTTTATTTAAATTGTTATTGTTCTCTCTTTACTATATCTTTCTTCAATTTCTCTTTTTTACAATTTAAATTACTCCATATATTCTTGCTTTTTTTTTTTTGGACGATGCAACATTGAACATACTCTTGCTTGTTTTTATGCTTTTTTTTTTCGCAATTTGAAGGCACTTAAACCCTCCAAATAATGTCGGTTGTTTGTGCGAAAGTTATTTTATTTAAACAAGGTTAAGTTGTATTATTATCAATATGAATATTTTGGAGGATATTGTTATCTATTAATAAGGTTTAATTGTTAAACAAACATTGAACGGCTACTTGGTACGGACTAGGGCAGTCTCAAGGTTTAACTTGCTGTTTTTTGAGACGTGATACAAAGAAGAGAAAAGTATTAATTAGCACAATTAGGAATATTACTCTTAATCTTGCTGTGATCTCATCTCGAGATATATATTTTTTTTTTTTTGGACAAGTCACGAGATATAATTTGGTGATTTATGACCATAAAAGTATTAATTAGTAGTCATCATTCACAGACAAATATATGATATAAAACATAATAAGACTCCTTGTTACTCCTTGTTAGACTAAACATCTAGGTGAGACATAAAGGTAATTTTAATCATCTTCCAATAATCCAAATTTGCTTTTACGGAATTCATCCCTTTCTTGCACGTTCAACTCGTTCACGATACTCCTTGAGATGACTTACTAAGTATACAAAATTCCATCCATCTTTTAGCATAAGCAACCTTGAAGTTGTCACAAGTTTCATGTTTGTACTTACGCAATAAAGCCTAAGAAGAAACCCATGAAATAATCAATCATCTTCAAATTCATTTATATCAACAAGTTGATAAAAACATACCATAACATAGAAACCAGTCAGGGCTTGGAGTTGGCATTGAAGCTGTGGAAACAATGTGCTATCGTCAAGATACATAAACATAAAAGCATATATTTCAGAGAGTAAATAACACTTTTGCCCCCTGTGTTTATACCCGATTGACAGGTTGCCCCCTAACTCTTAAAATGCGCCTAGATGCCCCCTAAGATTTGTTTTTGTGACCCGTTACCCCCTACTGCGTGTTCCGTCCATTTATCACCGTTAAAAGTGACGTGGCAATTCCACGTCACATTTTTTTTTTTTTTTTAAATCCAGGTGTTAATTGCGTTTTTAATTAACTTAACCCTTATTTTAACAAGGGCAAGATGGGGAATTCACCAAAGGCTATCCTATATATACCCCAAAAACACTTTAACATCTTAACTTAACCAAAAACGAAAATCAAAAGGAGAAAAAGGGTTCGGTTTGGGGAAGAACTCGAAGAACACCAAAACCCTAGCTTTCTACAGTAATTCGCGTCGGATCCTCCCAATACCTTCAACGTTGATGCCGATGTCGCCCCTTAAAGCCGATAGCGCTGGTTCTTCTTCGCACTACACTTCTCAAGTCCCCTATTGCAGATGCAAGAAACTAGCAAGGCTTCACACCTCTTGGACAGATACGAATCCTTGCAGGAGGTTTTACAGGTGCATGTATTGGGGGTGTTCAATGGATTGCAAGTTCTTCATGTGGTTGGATGAGCCATTACCGGAGGCTACTAGTTCGATAATTCGAGGGCTTCTATTTAAAGATTCGAATCACTGTCTTGAGAAAGATGCAATGGAGACGAAGATGAACTTGTTGGTCTCTGATTACGGAGATATAATGCTGTTAGAGAAAAAAGCTTTTGCAGATTGGAAGCTTGAACATGAGAAAGTGAATGAACTGAACACACAGTTGGTTGAATTGCAAGAAAAAGAACAAGTTGCCTCAAAAGATTTGAAATTTGAGCGTGTGAAAGTAACTGTCTTGGAGAATGAGGTGCAACGTCTTAACATATCGATGGACACTGTAACTCGGGAAAACAAGTTTCTGAAATGGACCTGCTTCATGATCATATTCCTCTTCCTCTCCATTTTGTCTTGTATTAGTTTATCAAAGAATTAGAATGTTGTTGGAGGTGTATTTTGGTGTAGCCTGAGAGATGTAGCAGGTGGTTGCAACTGATGGTGTTTTGTGTTTGATTGATCATTTTGTTGAAGTTTGCAGCTGTTGGTGTTTTGTGTTTGTTTTATCAGTTTGTTGAAGTTCTAAATCTGGTGTAATGTGTTAGTTTTCAGCTTTGTTTGTAATTGACTGTTTAACTAAAGTTTTTGGTTTTTGTTGAATTGGATTATGAAGTTATTGCGGTTTGTTTAAGTTGTGTTTTGCTGTGCAATGAATATAGTATGTTAAAGAAACACTTAATGGACAATAGAATCTAATGCAATCTAAAAAAAGTAGATAAAGATAACAATAAAGTGCTGGCATTACATAGACCATAGCAAAAAAAATATTCAAAGCATCCACTTGTGCACTAGCATACAAAACACCACAGACCTGCAATAAAGGCCTTACCAACAAAAAAACAGTATTTAAATACCACCTACACCTCATACTAGAAACCCTTAAAAACCACATCCTTGCTGCGTGAAGATCTACTTTTACACAAAATAAAAGTCACAAAACACAGAAATATAAAACACTCAAATCTGCAGAATTCTTCAATCTTTAGCTTCTTTCCTAGTTTTTACTGAAGAACTGGTGGCTGCCTTCCTCGAGCGAAGTGCTTCAGCAACAGTTACATACTTTGGATCACCCTCTCGCATTACCACCCCCTGTTTATGCTGGATTACGCGCCGCTTTTTCTCTGGTAGTCTTGTGTCTCCTTCCTGGTAGAATGATAAAGAAGAAGTTAAGCATTCTGTAGTATGTAATGGTGTAAAAAAAATCAACACATGGCTAACCTCAGGTAAACTCCTTTTTGATCCTGATTCTGCTGGTGGTTTATCATGTTTGAACCTCACCTACATGGTAAACAAATAAAAGCATTCAATAAAGGTATCTGCAGAAGGTCTTTTTTGCACAATTTTGTAGATCCAGGGGGCATTTAGTCACTGAAATAAAAGTCTAAGGGGTAGTTAGTCAAATCATTATATACTTACCCCTGGGATGTTCCTTAATGAATTCTTCTTTTTTTGCTTAGGGGGGGCTTTCTCCTTTGTTTTGTCTATGCTAATCTGCTCACTTGTTTTCTCATTCTCATTTGTTTGTGCATCCCCAGCATTTTTATGCTTTGCTTTTTCCAATAGTTCTGTTAACTTCTCCATCTTTACCTTCTGCATAAACAAAGTAAGTTATAGGGGGTAAGTAGTCAAGACATAAACAATTATAGGGGGTAAGTTGACAAAACATAATAAGGTATAGGGGTTAAGTAGTCATAAACCATAACTTTAAAGGGGGTATTAGTACAAACCTTTAAAATTGATTTAGGAGGATTATTTGTAGTCTTCTGTTTTTGTTTCCCAGATTCATCAACCTGTAATCATTATTCACATAATACAATGTCTTATAAACAATACCTAATGCAAAAAATAGTTTCTATTTCAATAATAATGACCTCTAATGGTGATGTAGGAGCAACAGAAGTATTTCCCTTTTGTGTCCCTGGTTCATCTTCCTCTAAAGATATAGGCATTGTGCTTGAACCTCCTGAAACTGTCTTCAATCCTTGATCCTTAATTCTACTGCTTTGGCGTATTGGTTTTTCCACTGCTTTGTCTGGTATGCGCATCTTTGGTCTGGACTTAGGTGGACTATCAACTACTGGCTCAACTGATCTGTGTACTGGAAAGCGCATCTTTGGTCTGGATCTGTGTGTTGAATTATCACCTGCCTCCTGTGATGTTTGTCCTGGTAAGCGCATCCTTGGTCTGGATCTAGGGGGTGAGTTAACTCCTGAATCCTTTTCCTGAGGTAAGCGCATCTTTGGTTTTGATCCTCTGGTTGCCTTAGCAATTGTTTTTTTCTCTTTGTCTTTCTCACCAATTGTATCTTTTTTTGTCACATTTAAATTTTCAGGCTCAGATGGAGTAGATTGTGGGTTAGAAGGAGCAGAGGGTTGGACTTCTAACTCATCAAACATTTTGTTAATCGTCTCATCTGGGGTCTCATCCACATCTGCATTAACACCAACACCCCTACCATCAGCTACACCATCTTCCATAACTTCATTGTCACCAACACCCCTACCATCAGCTGCACCATCTCCCATAACTTCATTATCACCTTGAATATCCTCCAATCCTACTGTTTCCTGTTCTGTAGTACTTAAATTTGCCTTACATGACCTTTTGTTATGGCCTTCTCCCTTGCAAATTGCACATTTATGTGAAGTACCTTTCAGTAACATCTTTTGAACACCTTCAGATGTTCTTTCTTTCCTCCACTTTTTAACCTGGTCCTCATCTGCCTCCTTAGTTCTTGCCCTTTTGGGTCTGCCAACCAACTTAAAAGCTACTGGAGGTTCTACACTTACAGGCCTTGTACTAGGCCACATCTTTGGTCCATTTATAGGGTATATCATTGGTGTATAAGCCTTCATATACGTCACCTTTGAGTAGCATTCGTGAACATAGTTTTCTGGGTCTTTACCTATGTATTGAATACTCGCTATCGCATGAAAGCAAGGTATCCCAGATAGCTCCCACCTCCTGCAGGGACAGCTATTTGTATCTAAATCTACAGCATACGAATCTGTTCCAAGGTTCCTTACTTCAAATTTCATTTCACCGCAAAACACTGCATGCCACTTTCCACTGTTTGTTTTACCTTTATTCACCAACTTCCTAACCTTAGGACATAGATCACCTTCGTATTTTGTCATCCATGCTCTTTTAGACTGAAGCCTTTTCAAACTATACATCCTGAGACCCTCTAGTATGAGGATGATAGACTTGTCCCTGAGCAAAAAAAACCTTTACTGTCAGTTGTGTAGGGGGTAGGAAGTAGTAATTATCTAAAACTAAGTAGGGGGGAAGTGGTCATTGAATAAAACTTTATAGGGGGTAAGTAGTCATTATGTAAAACTAAGTAGGGGGTAAGTAGTCATTAAATAAAACTTTATAGGGGGTACGTAGTCATAAATTAGCACTTTATAGGGGGTAAGTAGTCATAATACCTGACTTTTTTTATGGCATTGTTATAGCTTTCACAGATGTTGTTAAGTAGATGATCACATTTTGTAACAGTACTAAAGTGAGACCTTGTCCATGTCTTGGGATCTAAACTAGATAGCCAATTGAATGCCTCCTCATTCATGTTTTTAATCTCAGCCATGACCTCATTAAATATGTATTCTGTGGGGGCCCTAGCAGCTTCTCAAACTTTGTCTTTTAAGGCCATTCCAGGATGTTTGATTTTGAAATTATTGTAGAGATGCCTTACACAATGTCTATGTTCAATATCTGGAAGCATGTCACTCATCACTTGAAGCAAACCCTATACACACATACATTTAGAAATAAATTCAGTGTTCTAAAGAAAACAATTTAATTAAGCCAGTGAAGGATAACCAACCTTTTGTCTATCTGATATGAAAGTCCATTCTTCTTGATTAGTGATACCAAGATCTTGTATCAACAGATTAAAAAACCATCTCCAAGAATTGCTATCTTCTTTCTCAGCTACACAATACAAAATTGGGAATATACAATTGTTCCCATCAATACCAACTGCTGTCAAAATTACACCAGGATGTGGACCTTTCAAGTGACATCCATCAACCCCAACAACCTTTCTACAACCCTCTAAAAATCCCCTTCTGCAACCCTCTAAGCAAACATAAATTCTTTGAAATCTTTCTACTCCAGTTACCTCATCAGTAGTTGTTTCAATTGCTACAGTACTTCCAGGGTTACTTCTTCTTATTTCTGCTGCATAATCAAAAAGCTTTTTGTATTGATCCTTGTATTCAGCCTCAATCATGCTTTTTGCAGACTTATATGCCCTGTAGCATGTTCTGGTACTAACATTAACTGAATAATCCCGACGCACTAACTGTTGAAAGTCACTCACATTACTGTAGAGGTTCAATCTTATCATATCTTTAAAAGTATTTGCCAAGAACTTTGCAGTAACATGCTTATGGTTAAGGTTTTTACCACAACTATGTTTATTACATAAACTCATTATCACCAGCCCACCAACCTTTTCTTTATGCGATGCATATAAAAACCACCCACATCCTGCTCCTTTGCAAACAACTCTAATCCGATTCCAATCGTTCTTCACAAACTTAATGTTGACCACCTTTCTTATGGCATGTGTTCTTACTGCTTGTCTAAGATCAGAGGCATTCGCAAACGTCAATCCTAAAACAAATCTAGGCTTCTGCATATCTATACTCGCCTTAAATAGGGGGTATTTCATCTTTTTCTTGCGCAACTTTTTATTTTTTCCATCTTCATCTGTACCAGAAGAAGAACTAGCTGTACTCAGATCTTCGGAATCATGTATATATTCATCCGAATCTGTCCCACCACCAACATCATCACTATCGCCTTCAGAAGCATCTGCATCATCATTTTCCACATTCATTCTATCCACTTCCACATCCGAGTCAATGAATGTATTATAATCCTGGTCGTCATCACCCTCACTCAAATCGATGTCGCTATCTATTATATAATCGTCATCAGTTGTGGATTCTTCATCCACATCTTCATCAGGTTCAGACAACTTCTTTTTCTTTTGAGAACTATCTTTCCTACAACCTTTATTGTAACTCTCTCGTTTGGTACCACTAGGGCCCACTCCTTCTACTCTTGTTCTTTTTATACTAGCCCTCGTACGTTTCTTGTTACCTACTGTTTCTGTTTTCTTTACTTGTGAACTGGTTTGTTTCTTCTGTTGTTGTATAACCAACTTCTTCTTCTTTATGACATTAGCAAGTAACTCATTATCACTGAACTCCTCATCCACATCTTCTTCACCATCAGCTTTGTTAATGACATTATCCGAGTCATCTGTTAGGTCTTCATCTATAAGCCGGAAAGGCCTCAATGGAGATTTATGTTTGGAACTCCTCGTAGTCACATTATCTTCAGTGTTCAAAGCTTTCAACACTTTATCCAACATATCATTAACAGACTTCTCCTTCTCTCCTATATCAGAGAGTTGTTCTTCCAAACTGTCATCCCCTTCCTTCTCATTAATTTGTGTGCTTTGTTCTTCAAAAACAACCTGAAACAAAGAATGAAATATTTAGGGGGTAATTTGTCAAGCATACGAAATAGTAAGGGGTAAACTGTCACACAACCTTTGTCCCGTCTTTGCAATTCTGGTGTTCTTCTTCAACATTACTATCATCCACTTTATTATGCACTTCATCAGCAGTCTGAGATACTTCTTCACCATTAACTCCTTCCTCCTTTTCACCTTCATTGTTATCACAAGTCTGAGCTCCTTCTTCAGAAACAACCTGAAACAAAGAATGAAATATTTAGGGGGTAATTTGTCAAGCATACGAAATAGTAAGGGGTAAACTGTCACACAACCTTTGTCCCGTCTTTGCAATTCTGGTGTTCTTCTTCAACATTACTATCATCCACTTTATTATGCACTTCATCAGCAGTCTGAGATACTTCTTCACCATTAACTCCTTCCTCCTTTTCACCTTCATTGTTATCACAGGTCTGAGCTCCTTCTTCAGAAACAACCTGAAACAAAGAATGAAATATTTAGGGGGTAATTTGTCAAGCATACGAAATAGTAAGGGGTAAACTGTCACACAACCTTTGTCCCGTCTTTGCAATTCTGGTGTTCTTCTTCAACATTACTATCATCCACTTTATTATGGACTTCATCAGCAGTCTGAGATACTTCTTCACCAGTAACTCCTTCCTCCTTTTCACCTTCATTGTTATCACAGGTATGAGCTCCTTCTTCAGAAACAACCTGAAACAAAGAATGAAATATAAGTTAAAGAACTGAAAGGGGTAAACTGTCAAATGACTTTCTACCTTAAAACCTTCTTCTACAAGCTTGTTTTCCTCTAAGCTTTTCACTTCATTACAGTTTTGAACTAATTCTTGTTCATCTACTTCTACTTCATTAACATTGACTTCTTCTCGCTGGTTAACTGTTTCTTCATCCTTTTTCCACTTTAGTAACAAAGGCATGAAGATGGGAGATTGAAGAACTTGGTCATCAGGGCCTATGGGATTATTCACAACGTAAAGGTCCACAGTTACGTTGTTGTCTGCGATTCTACACATCTCCATGACTTTGTCCTCGCTATCTAAACATACTAACCCATCAGGTAGATTTGAACCCACTTTCAAATAATAAACATCAGAGTAACAAATTACACCCAATTTCGAAAGAATTTTCCTAAGAACTGGTATACTAAACTTGTCATAATGACAACCGTCAACGTACTTGATGTCTCCTCATTTGTGATAGTAAAATACACTCTTGAGACATCATTTTAGGCTTATTTATTAGTCTATAGGTTGATTTTAGCTTAATTTAAAGCACTTTCCTATTTTGAGTCTTGATTTGTAGAATTATTATTTTTAGAGCATATTGGGTTTAATTGTTTATTTAGTGTGAAGCTTTAAAGATAATTATGGAGATTAATTAGATTCCAAGTCAAAGATTACAACTTATGGAAAAAGATATGCATGGAAATTGGAGATAGAAGGAAACTGAGTTCAATTAGGAAAAGGAAAAGCTGCCTAAATCTGGGATTCTGCAGAACACGTCTAAAGATTGGTGTTTTTACCTAAGAAATAGGCCGAATTTGGTAATTTCCTTCTAAAGGTCCTAGATAATTCTGTTTTGATTCTTTTGGTATCTTGTGGAGCAAAATCCGACCAATAACAAAGAAGTTATGACCAAAACAACGCAGCAGTGTTTATCTTACGAATTTGGGTTGGGCCAGGAGCCCATTACTTGAAGTTATCTCCAAGAAACGAATTAGGTCAACATCTACACTATAAATACAGCCTCTTAACACTCTTAAATCATCCTTGGCCAGACCCTAAGGCCAAGAGGAAGCTACAATACAAGAGAAGAAGTCTGGAAGGAGCTGTGCATCAACTATGTCTCCTTCAACCTCTTATTTTGTAATTCTTTCTTCTTCTTTTCTTTGTATGAACTAATTCTCTTAGCTTAGGTTTTGCATATGTATAATCTATGAATCTAATTCTTCTATCTAAGTTCTTTGGGAATTATATGTTTTAATCTGATATTAGCTACTTACCCTTATATTTGATTATGTGTTTTGATTTAATGATTGTTTTCCTTGCTAGTGCACGAGTATAGGATTACCTTAATAGTAGTTAGATGGTCACCTTGTAAGGGTGTTTAACTATTGAACCACCACATAACGTCTAGTGTCGATAGCAGTTCTGACAAAACATACTTCTAACTAGATAGTCATTAAGGTTTGTTTTAACCACCATATCACCAAGATTGCAGTATTTGCTTAGGGCCTTAGTGGCGTTTGATAACCCTATTTTAAATCACTTCTTGGTTGTGCCGTTGCCCCCTTAGTCGCTCTCAAGGTCTAAGGTAGTGGAATTTAGAATCCTGACTAAGTATACCAAGAGCTAATATTCTCCCTTATGAATTAGATTTAATAGATAGAATTAGAAGGATTAGTGCATACTAGTAAAACCTAAGTTATATCGTTCATACTATCTTCTTTTCTTTTCTGTTATTTATTTTCTGTCTTTAATTTAGTAGTTTAGTTTTCTTATTAAAAACCAAATAAATATCTATCTTTCTCTTCTTTCTACTTGCGTATTATTATCTATCTTTAATATCTGCACTTGATAATTTGCATAAGTTCTCTCTAACTTTCGTCAGTCCCTGAGGAACGAATCTTCTTATCATTAAAACTTGCATACGTCCTGTAATACTTGCAGTACAGTGTTAGTTTAGGGTGTGTATTTGCACTTATTTTATACATCTTTTTATCACACCTTAGGCCACACCAAGTTTTTGGCGCCGCTGCCGGGGACTACATCGTTAGTCCTTGTGCAATTATCTTGTGCTTTTATTTTAGTTAGTTCTATTTTACGCTTTTCTTTTTAGTTTTTGTTTTACAGATTTTTTTTAGGCGAAAGCATATTTATTAGGAGATAAAGGTTTCGTGTTATTAGATCCTGAAGACGCTAATTCATGATGGAATCTCTAAGGCTCAAGGAGTTGAGCCGACAACTTGAGGAATTACGAGAACAATCGCGAGAACTAGCTCGGAGGAATCTAGTACATACATCACCTTCATGTCCTAGTTGTGGAGCAAGAGATCACTCGTGGGGACGTTGCATGAACAATCCAGCCTCAATTTCCTTCATGCCTTATCCAAGAAACCATTATCATGGTGGTTATTATCAATCTCAAGGAAATTACGCTGACTATCAACCCCCACAGAGTTACAATTGGGTCGGAGATCAACAGCCGTGTCATTATGATAACCATTATCATGATGATTATTATCAACCACGACCACAAGCTTATTATCCTCCACAACCTATCTATCAAGAAGCGCCGATTTATAATGAAGCTTATCAAGAACCACTTCCTTATTCAATGCAGCAAACCGTACAAAAACAACCTTCGAGTTTGAGTTCAAGTTTGGCTCGACTGATGCAAACACTTGATAATATAGAGAGTCGCCATCAAGAATCCCAAGACTCGCAGAATGCGCTTATGGAGAAGTTGCAGAGAATGTCACAAAGGATGAATGAAACTCTAATCCCTGCAGAAAGGCAACTCCAAAGTGATACTACTGCTCCAGAAAACAAAGTTTGTCATGCAGTTGAATCAGAAAGTGGAAAACAACTATCTCCACCAAGACCAGAACCAGAATCAGTCCCTATTCCAGATCAGAGGGGGGAAGAAGCAACAGAAGATAAGGTCGAAGAGGTAGTTGAACAAGAACGTGTCCAAGAGAAGACACCAGAAAAGAAAGAGAGCCCAGTGGTAACCAATACATGTCCTCCTCCACCATTCCCTTCACATGTCAGAAAGGACAATGACCTGGAATTCAAGAAGTTCGTTGACATGATGAACAAATTAAAGAACAGCAGCCCGTTTGTAGAAGCTCTCACAAGAATGTCAAAATACGGTCAATTCATGAAGGACATTCTTTCTAACAAACGAAGATTCGAGATGAATGGATTACTAGAGGAGTGTAATGCTACACTTGGAATTGAGTTACCACCTATTCCCACGACATCTTGGATGGCACCATCCATGATTATAAAGAATCGAGCTGAAAAGTTCGTGGGAATTAAAGGCAAAGGGTGGAAATTTCGTCATCCTTAATCGAGGTAACACGTCTAACTTTGAAAGACGTTAAACAAAAGTGCTGTACGGGAGACAACCCGAAAATTTCTTTTATGTTTTTACGTTTTTAGTTTTTAATTTATGTTTAGATTAGTTAATTTTAGTTGATATTGCATATTTGAGGAAGGTATTAGTGTTTTTGATGATTAGGTATTGGAGAAATCGAGTTAGGGAAGCGAGCAAAAATTTTGTTGGACAGAACTTCGGCAAACCATATCTTTGCGCTCGGATATCGGAATCAGGTGATTTTTGAGCCTAAACTGCATAACTTTTCGAGAGCTAGCTGATGGGGAGGTTTTTGCCACGTGCGGTACACCGGACCTCAGCCGCGGTGCACCGCGTGGTCAAAAACCCGTACTACGGGTTGCTACCGCGGGTTTTATCCAGAAACGAAAAAAAAAAAAAATAGCTGATGGGTCCGGTATACCGGACCCTATACCGCGCCATGCACCGCACAAACCCGTACCACGGGGTCCTACCACGGGTTTTTTGACGTAGGAGGCGCGGTATACCCCGCGGTACACCCCATGGTCCGCAGGGGTAGTCCGCACGAGCCGCCAGAGAGAGAAAAGAAAGGGTTTCAAGGTTATATGAAGATCTAAAGCTTATTATTCCGAATTTATTAAACCTTAAACCTCTTTCTTCTCTCCAAAACTCTCCTAACTCCATTAGAGCTCATAAAAACCTTCACCAATCATCAAAACACTACCCAATCACCATGAAAACACATCCAAATCATTCTCTACATCATTACAAGGAAGATTCAACCTCCTATATCATCCCAAAACACCTTGAATCCAAGAATCAAAAGCTTAAATTTCAAAAATTCATCCTACAATTTCTTAAATCCAAGCCAATCCATGAAGAATCCATCTTACCCACATAGAGAATCATCATCAAATCACCTTTCCTAACCCAAATTAAGCTTGTACAACCAATAATCAAGAGTTTCAAATTTCAAGAGTGGTTAAAGCTTTGAGTTGGGGGTCAATTGAGATGATTAAGAGAACATGCACATTATCTACTGAAAGGGTGATGAAGAAATCAAGGTATTGGATCTAATTGAGAAGAAATCAAGTGAGACAAGTCATAGTTCCAATTCAAAGGGTAAAACAAGTCAAGAGAAGAGAGGTTAGCATGCTGTGTTTGATTCAAAGAGCAAAAAGGTTCTAACTTTAGTGAAGAAGACAACACAACCTCTACAAATCAAAGACCTTATACCCAGAAGAAAAAGGGAAAGCTTCAATGGCCATGATAGCTTCTCCGAAGCAACAATTAAAGGAACTACCTTTTTCTTATGAGAAAGTATTTGAAGAAGAAGTTGAAGGTGAATACATGAAGGTTCATGGAGATTTGGAATGCTTGGGTTGTTTGTGAATTGTATTTTGTGAAGAGAAGAAGAAGATGTGGCACAGTTGATCTATGAGGAGGTGATACGAATCTTCGATCTCTCCCATGACGTTATTTAATGCAATATCCTATTATGATCACGTGTCTTGATCGAAAAGCGAGTAAGAAGATGGGTGAAGAAGATACATTAGATTTAATCCGAGTATCGTCTAGGCGAGGTAAAAGCCTCGAAGAGTATGTTTTCTTTCTTCCCTACCATTTCTTTATGTGCAATATGTATGCTAATTTTAAATTTTATTCTTTCTTGAGTCTTTTTCGAGTCGTGGGGACACGGCTCATTTTTGAGTTGGGGGTGGGGATTCGTTGTCCTCATCTTCCTTTTTGTGTTTTTCATAAAATTTAAAATTTTTTGGGTTGAATTAGGCATAGAATATCTTTGAATGTATCTATTGAGCATGATTTAATTAAGTTAATGATAGTAGGTAGTATGTTTTTGAAAAATGCAATAAATATGTTTAGTTTGCATGTATGAAAACAGGAAATAAAGGATAGAAAAGTTAATGAGCAATGCTAAGAAGTATGTTGAAACTTAGGAATAGTTATTTGGTGTGTAGAACGTGAGGTTTAAAATTAGTTGAAAACCCACTTGTCTATGAACTAGTAATGAAAAAGTAACAAAATTCGGTAGTTAGAAAAATGAATAAGGCAGTTCTTTCATGATTAAAACACTTGAAGCCTTTTATACTTTCTCACCCTTTTATTTGATTATTGTTATTATTTATCCGTCTTAGCCCCTCTGAGCCTTTCTAAAGCCTTTTTATTTAACCACATTATAATCCTTACCTTAGTTTTAGGACTTATCTATATGACCCGCACTCGAATCGCAAAACCTGAGACAAACTCGTTTTAGAGCTTGAGTTTGGGGTGGTGGGTTTCATCATTTGGGAACATTGGGATTTGGAATTGTAATTGTGATTTTATTGATGATGAAATTGTTATTATTGTAACCCTTTGCCGGGGTAATAGTGAATGAAAAAGAAGCTACGAGCTAAACTTGCCAACAAGGGCATAAAAAGAAAGAATATATATATGATTATAGCGTGATATCTCGAAATCAAAAAGAGAATCATAGCTATACAAAAAGAAAAAATTGATATGAAAAGAATATATATTCGGACCGGCAAAGTGGATTTTATATCATCAAAGGTTTTATTTGGATTTATTGGGGATGCACATCAAAAGCATCAATAAATTGGGTTGAGTGAGAAACATCTTCGAGTGAAAACTCAAGCTCTAGGGTGATTCGTTGATGGCTAGTGAGGAGAGAGCCAAAAGCTCACTTTTCATTATCCAAATATACCACACCCGTCCTTAAGCCAAGTTATAACCAAGACCTTAGGATTTCTAACTACTAGATGGAGAAACAATTGAGCTATTAGGTAGTAGGTAAGTGGACCATTGGATGCTGTATTTGGGACCTATGAACAACCTATAGCCATTAACCTGAACTAAGTTATCATCCTCTCCTTCTGGCATTGCGAAATTAATCTGGACTTGAATTTATGGATTATTGATTACATGTATATTAAGCATATTTGTGCATTATTTCTTAAGCATTACTACATGAGACTTTTTAGATATTTTGCTCTAGGATCATTCATTGTGTTCTGTTCTTATTCTCCTCCTACTTCTTCTTCTTGACTACCCTACTGTTCTTTACTTTTATTGTATCGGGACGATACAACTTTGAGTTGGGGGTCTTGATGTCTCCTCATTTGTGATAGTAAAATACACTCTTGAGACATCATTTTAGGCTTATTTATTAGTCTATAGGTTGATTTTAGCTTAATTTAAAGCACTTTCCTATTTTGAGTCTTGATTTGTAGAATTATTATTTTTAGAGCATATTGGGTTTAATTGTTTATTTAGTGTGAAGCTTTAAAGATAATTATGGAGATTAATTAGATTCCAAGTCAAAGATTACAACTTATGGAAAAAGATATGCATGGAAATTGGAGATAGAAGGAAACTGAGTTCAATTAGGAAAAGGAAAAGCTGCCTAAATCTGGGATTCTGCAGAACACGTCTAAAGATTGGTGTTTTTACCTAAGAAATAGGCCGAATTTGGTAATTTCCTTCTAAAGGTCCTAGATAATTCTGTTGTGATTCTTTTGGTATCTTGTGGAGCAAAATCCGACCAATAACAAAGAAGTTATGACCAAAACAACGCAGCAGTGTTTATCTTACGAATTTGGGTTGGGCCAGGAGCCCATTACTTGAAGTTATCTCCAAGAAACGAATTAGGTCAACATCTACACTATAAATACAGCCTCTTAACACTCTTAAATCATCCTTGGCCAGACCCTAAGGCCAAGAGGAAGCTACAATACAAGAGAAGAAGTCTGGAAGGAGCTGTGCATCAACTATGTCTCCTTCAACCTCTTATTTTGTAATTCTTTCTTCTTCTTTTCTTTGTATGAACTAATTCTCTTAGCTTAGGTTTTGCATATGTATAATCTATGAATCTAATTCTTCTATCTAAGTTCTTTGGGAATTATATGTTTTAATCTGATATTAGCTACTTACCCTTATATTTGATTATGTGTTTTGATTTAATGATTGTTTTCCTTGCTAGTGCACGAGTATAGGATTACCTTAATAGTAGTTAGATGGTCACCTTGTAAGGGTGTTTAACTATTGAACCACCACATAACGTCTAGTGTCGATAGCAGTTCTGACAAAACATACTTCTAACTAGATAGTCATTAAGGTTTGTTTTAACCACCATATCACCAAGATTGCAGTATTTGCTTAGGGCCTTAGTGGCGTTTGATAACCCTATTTTAAATCACTTCTTGGTTGTGCCGTTGCCCCCTTAGTCGCTCTCAAGGTCTAAGGTAGTGGAATTTAGAATCCTGACTAAGTATACCAAGAGCTAATATTCTCCCTTATGAATTAGATTTAATAGATAGAATTAGAAGGATTAGTGCATACTAGTAAAACCTAAGTTATATCGTTCATACTATCTTCTTTTCTTTTCTGTTATTTATTTTCTGTCTTTAATTTAGTAGTTTAGTTTTCTTATTAAAAACCAAATAAATATCTATCTTTCTCTTCTTTCTACTTGCGTATTATTATCTATCTTTAATATCTGCACTTGATAATTTGCATAAGTTCTCTCTAACTTTCGTCAGTCCCTGAGGAACGAATCTTCTTATCATTAAAACTTGCATACGTCCTGTAATACTTGCAGTACAGTGTTAGTTTAGGGTGTGTATTTGCACTTATTTTATACATCTTTTTATCACACCTTAGGCCACACCAGTACTCTATGCTCACTTCATGATAACAACTCTTATCTTCATTAAAGAACCCACCGAAGTGAATCCTTAGTGCGAATTTATCTGTTAAACAAGCAAATTTTAATTGAATATATTAGTTACCAAATACATTAAGAATCACAAAATGGAAAAACAATAATCAAACTACGGGTATGGTAACCGAATCCCGTAAAATCTGCTATTATTACTAAGAAAATCCCTCAATCCACGCGTGATATCTATGTATGTAATAAATTTAGTACAAAACCCTATATTTTGGGGTTAAAGGATCTTAGCCAATGAGCAAGGATTTAGGGTTAATAAATAAACCCACTTACTCCATTGATTTGCCTGCGCCATTGATCTTCTTCAAAGCACATGAACTTTGCTTTTCTGGGTTTGGATTTGGAGTTCGTCGAGTTCTTCAAAAATCCCGCGCTCCTTCAGTTTTCTCCTTTTGATTTTCGTTTTTGGTTAAGTTAAGATGTTAAAGTGTTTTTGGGGTATATATAGGATAGCCTTTGGTGAATTCCCCATCTTGCCCTTGTTAAAATAAGGGTTAAGTTAATTAAAAACGCAATTAACACCTGGATTTAAAAAAAAAAAAAATGTGACGTGGAATTGCCACGTCACTTTTAACGGTGATAAATGGACGGAACACGCAGTAGGGGGTAACGGGTCACAAAAACAAATCTTGGGGGGCATCTAGGCGCATTTTAAGAGTTAGGGGGCAACCTGTCAATCAGGTATAAACACAGGGGGCAAAAGTGTCATTTACTCTATTTCAGATAAATATACAAATCAATAGATTATAATACTTACTTGGCACAAGACTTATCAAAGTATCATCCTCAATGTTTTCCACAACTATAATATACTTTTCTGCACAACCCAAGAAAATATTATAAAAAATACAGGAACAAGTTAAAAAAGGTTAATAGAGTAGTATATAATAAGTTGATCTTACTTGGACATTCAGTCAACAAAATATCTTTGGCTATAATAGCTGTATCAAATTTACCTGGATACACAAGACTCTGCATACAAAAGGGGAAAAAAGATTAGGCAACACTTTATGTTATTGTAGTGAATCGACATACCTTTTGAAGAATAAATTCAGCTTGTCACATCTTCTATTTTTAGGCCTACTTAAGAGATACTCTTTGTCTTTCGCACGTGTATCAATGTGTGCTTAAATAAAAAATCTAAACACATGACAATAAATCATACTAAACCAAGAGAAATATCATATTAAAATCATGATTATGATCATAAGGGAAGTAGAAGCTAGAAGAGGGAATGGAAAATAGGTCTCACCATTAGCCTCCAAACTGCCGTAGTCGTTTTCTCTACCACCAGTTTCAGCCAAAATTAAAGGACAATTTTTTACAAATTTCGATAATTAAATCCTTGATTCTATAATTTATGGGCTCACAAATACAATAGAATAAAATAAAAGATGAAGATAAAGTTGGGATCGCAAATCAATACCTGGTTCAAAGTTACGACGAGTATCAAACATCTTCTCAAACCTAAACTCTCCGTTCCGGGAAAAACTTGGTTAAAGCTATACTACAAAAGGACTGTGGTTTTACAAAAGGATCGTGTTTGCTTTTTTTTTCTTCTTCTTCTTTTTCGGGGTCTGTACTTGGTAGAATCCAAACAAATATCAATTTTTTTTTCCATACATTTGAGGTCACAAATGACCTTAAAGCTAAATTAGAAGCTTGCTAAACCCCCGAGGGAGTGTACAATATAGTCTTAGAAATGGCTATACCACATCTGTCGTTCATAATAAATTTCTTCGAGGATCTCTATAAAAGACCGAATCACCCTCAAGGCGGCACCTAACTTAGCCATATAATCCGCACAACGATTCACTTCCCTATACACACGTAATAGCTCATAACCCGTAGTGACTCGCGAGAATACCTCTATATTCCTTGATAAGAGTGTCTAATCAATTCCTATTGTTCCCACCGTCCTTCACTAGCGCGTGTAACTCTTGTGAATCGGTTTCAACAACTATTATTTCTTGCTCCCTCTTTATAGCCAAAGTCAATCCAAAATGCAATGCAATAAATTCCGCTTGAAAGGCCGTGAAATCCTTAGCCGCACCCGCGAAGCCTCCCAAGTAATTCTCGTCTTTATCTCGGAATACCTCTCCCATGCCTGCCATCAATGCGCCTTGTTTAACACTTCCATCGATATTGAGCTTAATCCCTACTACCGGTTTTACCCATTTCACGAGCGTGCTTTTCGCAGAAGTGATCAAACCCCCATATATTTCTTTTCCCCAGGCTCTAACATAATTAATAACATTATTCTGCACAATATAACTCAAGGAATTCACTAACTTGCTTCGGTTACCACCATTAAAAATTCCGTAATTCCGGTCTAACCAAATTGCCCAGCAGATCGCCTGTTCTGACTTCCAGCCCATCGGATATATCGCTGCAGCTCAAAAGTAATCTCCACCAGTCTGCTGTTCATTGGACCTGCTGTTGTTCGGTAATTTCCAGCTGCTAAATTTTGCTTCCATGAAGTACAGCGGACCTGCTGTTCGCTTGGGCAGCACCATTCAACTCAATAATTGCAGAGGAATTGCAGCTAAAAGCTCACCTTCCCTTAACTCTTCCAGCCCCAGTACATCACCACGTAACCCACTGGCTTCGCGCATAGCAGCAGTACTATCTCTCCTGTCCGCCATTCTCGCGCGGTTCCTTAATTCGGATAACACAGGCCAGCCTTCCCATAACTTATCGTACCTGCTACAGTCCCGGAAAATATGAGTTTCCATTTCCAAAGCCAAGCCACAACTCGTGCAAATTTCATCCATAACAATACCACGACGAACCAGATTTACCGTAGTTGGTAACTTACCCCAAATTGCTCTCTAAACCAGCATTTTAACTTTTTGAGGGCACTTCTAGGACCAAACTTTTTTCCATTTAAACCTCGTATCAACCTCCACAGGGCGAGTACGGTTATACGCCGATTTCACAGAATAATCCCCTGATTTTTCTAAATCAAGTTTCCATTTGTATACAACTCCTTGCCCGTTCTGCACTTGTACCACACCGCTAACGAGAATCTTATTACCTTCAAGAAGGCCTTTACAAAGCCTTTAATCCGTTGATTTAGGAATCCGATTAAGTACACCATCACTAAAATATTTATGTCTTAAAGCCACCGCCCATAGCGCTTGATCACCCTTAATAATTCTCCACCCCAATTTCGCAAGCAAAGCATTATTGAAATTCCTTGTATTCTGAAAGCCTAAACCTCCCTCTTTCTTAGTTCGACACAACCTTTCCCACGATAACCAGTGAATTTTTAGCGCCTCCTCCCAACTACCCTATACAAAGTCTCGAATAATTTTATCAATTTCTTACACACATGTACTGGAGAGTTTGAAGGTTTGCATGACATATTTAGGAATAGCACTTAACACAGATTTAGCTAAGGTGATTCTTCCGCTAATGACAAGTTTTGAGCTTTCAATTTTCAAACAGAGATCAATTTCTCATCATAGGTGTTGATAAAATATAATATATGGAGAATTAGAAGAATAGAAAAAGAAATTTGATCTTTGTTATAAAATTTTAATAACTTTTTCAACCATATAGGTTAAAAAGAAAGAAGGATAATTATTTTAATGGGTAATTTGCTATTAATCTTTTTAAAGAAGAATAAAATAATTTTTTTTCTTCATAAAATCCCTTTTTTTATGGCCAACTTCATAAATTTTTTAAATTGTTTTTAAGTATTAAAAAACGATAATATATTTTAAACTTTTTTTTAATATATATGAGATTATTCGTCTCAGCCTCGTAACTAAAAGATTTTAAATTATGTAGAATAGTCTATTTAGAATAATTATCCATTTTAAACTTGTATTTAGATAAAATTAAAATGTAGATTTGTCATTTAAATTTAGGATTATTGTCCAAGAAACACCTCAAATTAGAATTAATGCCCCCTCACCCCCGTCGTTTTCTTCTTGCCCATAAAAGGCACTCCTTTTCTTTTCTTTCCTATTTTACCCCCTCATCCCAGCCGCCGTTCGTTTATTAGTCGTTAGTTCGTATACATTGAGTTAGTTATATATATATCTCCTCTGTCTCTCTCTCACTCACCCTTGGCAGCAGCAGACAGTACAAAAGTGTACGTGCACGAGTGTTGGGAAACATTCCCATTACTCAACATTAGCCCACAAGTACAAAAAGGTACTTGCACGAGTGCTGGGAAACATTCTCATTACTCAACATTAGCCTACAAGTACAAAAGTGTACTTGCACGAGTGCTGGGAAACATTCCCATTACTCAACATTAGCCCACAAGTACAAAAGTGTACTTGCACGAGTGCTGGGAAACATTCCCATTACTCACCCTTTACAAAAGTGTACTTGCACGAGTGCTGGGAAACATTCCCATTACTCGCCCTTGGCGGCAGCAGCATACAGCAGTAGACAGCAGTAAGGGCATTAAGGTATATTTACCTTAAGTGCCTTGTATGGGCAAGTAGCTAAGGTGGCAGGTGTTTATTGGGCATTCACCCTTAAATTTATTCTTGAGTCAAATGGTAGGATATCAAAATGGGTTTTATTAGAATTAACTTAAATTTATACATAAAAAATTATATATGTGTAGAGGACTCAAATAATTTTTTTTAGTTAATTATAATCATATAAAAATCATAAAGAAAACGTTTTTTGTTGGAAAAAACACTAGAAAAAGTCCATTTCTAAGACGACAACACATATCCCCGATATCCAAATGGCAGGTATGTCAATTAGTGTAATTCGACAATGGAGACAACAATGGAAGGTAAGATCACAACTCTCGACACATGTGAAATCATGGATGTGAAGAGTGATAAACCACACCTTCTATATCTACCTATAGTGACTGAGCATTTTTAGACTCCCAAAACGTCCTCGTTAACAAATTTCAATCTCAATGACCCGCAACAATCAGTTTTCCAGCCTCATGCGAGGGAAATGGTGACATAATTCTCATTATGACCCTAGAACAACCCGTCTTAACACAGACGAAATCATGACCCCACCTATGGGGTTTAGTTTACATTTATTTCCATGTTAAGAGGCGCGGTCTTATCTTCCATTGTCGGCAACATTGTCTGATTACTCATAGTTGATGGAGTCGTCATTTAGATATAGGGATGTACGCGTTCGTCATAGTGTTTCTCTAATAGGGTGTATTTTTTCCTTTACACTTTCTATATAGTCGTTATATACCTATTATATATATATATATTATTTATTTGACTCCTCCATATATATAAAAATTTATAAATTTAAATTATTCTCCAATAAAACTCATTTTGATATAAAATGATATATTTGCATTTTAATTTTATCTAAATACAAGTTTAAATATTGATAGTTGTTTAGTAAGATTATTCTGTAAAAATCAAGATATTTTAGAATCGAATCTTACATGAGTTGGATAGTCTCAAATTTATTAAAATTTGTTTGAAATACGTTGTCGCTTTGAGGCAACGTGGTGCCTTCACGAAGGTTTTCAAGATTTTATCCGAGACAAATGGGTTGGAGGTAATATGGGAGTTGGATTGGGTGTGAAGGAAATACAGAAAAATATTCAGAAATGGAAATTTGAAAGCTTTGGAAACATACATAAAAGGAAGCGTCTATTGGCAGCTAGGCTGGGAGGTATTCAAAAAGCTCTTCAAGTTTCGTATAACTCTTCGCTCCGGCAATTGGGTAATAGATTAATGAATGAGTATGAAAGCGTATTAAAGCAGGAGGAAATCATGTATTTTCAGAATTCGAGAGATATTTGGATCAGAGATGGTAATCGTAACACGAGATTTTATCATCTCTCTAGGTTGATAAGAAAGAAAAAGTCGAAATGTGTTAGATTACTAAACAATAATAATGAATGGGTGGAGGATGAAGACGGGTTAAAATCACTAGTGAAGGAGTATTTCGAGGTTCTATATAAGGCTCCGGAGGAAAGTATTGGAATTTTTTCATTACCTAAAGTCAGATTTGTTGGAGAGGAATTATTTACAGAATTAAGTACACCGTTTTCTAAGGAAGAAATTAAAACATCAGTCTTTCATTCGAACCCCATGAAGGCGCCAGGGCCGGATGGAATGTCTGGTGCTTTTTACCAAAAATGTTGGGAAACGGTTGCACCTTCGGTGGAGGAAATGTTCCGTTTAGCACTTGGTTCGGGCTCCCTTCCTCCGAATTTAAACGGAACTTTAATTCATCTAATACCAAAAGTAACAGATCCTGAGAGGGTAAGTTCGTTCCGTCCCATCAGTCTCATAAATTCGCCGGTAAAGTTCATAATGACAGCTATGGTAAATAGACTTCGCCCCTTGCTTGCGGAAAGAATAGGTCCATTCCAGAGTAGCTTCTTGCCAGGTAGATCAACTACGGATAACATTGTTCTTGTCAGAGAAGTAGATCACAGAATGCGATATATTAAAGGTAAAAAGGGTATTATGGCGGTCAAAATTGATCTTGCGAAGGCTTATGATAAAATTCGATGGGAATTCATAGAAGACACGATTAGAGGTTTTGGGTTTCCGGAAAGCTGGATTTCGATTATTATGTCCAGTATGGCGACTAATGAGATGAAGGTGTTATGGAATGGAGAACCGTTACCAGCATTCAAGCCACATCGAGGTATAAGGCAAGGCGATCCCCTTTCACCTTATATTTTTATTTTATGCATGGAGCGCTTATCCATCCTAATACAAGAGTTGTGCGAAAATGGTAGCTGGAAGCCTATCAACATAGAAAGAGGGGGTCCGATGTTATCCCATCTTTTTTATGCTGATGATCTAATCTTGTTCTGTGAGGTTGATTTGTCACAGGTTAATCTAATTCAGGTCACACTTGATGTTTTCTGTAAAGAAGCTGGCCAATCCATAAGCGCGGAGAAATCACTTATTTATTTTTCCAGAAATGTTCCGCTAGAGCTACAAGAAGAATTAGCAGGAGTAAGCGGATTCTGTCTCAGCGATTCTTTCGGAAAATATTTGGGTGCACCTATTTGCTCGGGACGGCTCCCAAAGGGATTCTATAAGAGGATTACGGAGAAAATGCGAAGTAAATTGACGGCATGGAAGGCAAAAAGTTTATCTCTTGCAGGACGAATTACTCTGGCTCAATCGGTGTTGAGCGCTATACCTACCTATCAAATGCAGATAATGAGATTACCAATATATGTATGCGAAGAAATTGATCGAATAATTCGTAGCTTTGTTTGGGGCTCCGCGGACGAGACGAGGAAAATTCATTGGGTTGCTTGGGATCAGCTGTGTAAACCAAAATTGAGTGGTGGGCTAGGTTTTCGTGGCGCGAGGGATTTTAATTCGGCTTTGCTAGCCAAACTAGGATGGAATATTCTCATGAACCATGGGGTAGCTTGGGTGAAGATTCTGAAAAACAAATACTTTAAACACGGGCTACTTCTAAAGGAGTGCAAGGCTACTGATTCAAACGTTTGCAAAGCAATAGTTGCTGGGGTGGAGGTATTACGTAGAGGATTGGTTGGTGTATTGGATAGTGAAGGAACGGGATATAAATGGGGTCACGAAGCTTCCGGAAACTTCTCTGTTAAATCGGCATTCGCATGTATTAGAGAGGTTGCCCCGGACACATCCTTTAAATGGGGTTGCATTTGGAAATTAAGGTGTTCTCAGAAGCTACGGGTATTGCTTTGGAGATTAGCTCGAGATCGATTGCCGACTGCGGATAATTTATATCGACGAAGAGTTATTGAATCAAAAGAGTGTACGATTTGTGGAACACAAACCGAGAATATATATCATGTGTTCTTGCTCTGTACAGTGGCGAAAAAGCTGTGGTCTGAGCTGTATTTGGCGCGAGGTATTCCTGAGGCTGAGTCTGCAGAATTAATGGGAGTAATTAATTGCACAGGGGTCCCTGCCACTCCAGTACAAGGAGTTAGCAGTCTATCTCCTGATGAAACAGGTCCAGAAGCTGGCGGTGCCTATCAGCAGAACAGCCCCTGTCCTCGTGTGAATGGCCAACTCGATAATGCAGCAGGTGGTTCAAATTTGCAGATTAGTCCCTGCTTTTTCGAGGGGCCCCAGCGCAACACAGCAGAGGGTGATATTAACCGTAGGGAACAGCTTCAGCTGAGGGTTGCTACAGAATTTAATATACAAAAATGGATAGAAGTTAATTTGAATTCGAACAACAAATATGGAAGTTTAGAATGGAAATTAATTTTCGCCGCAGCGGTGGAGATTATTTGGACTAGACGCAATGAAGTTTTGTTTAAGAATCCGGGTGTAGCGACAAGAATGGTTGGAATTAAGAACGATGTAATAAGACTCGCAAGTAGTTTTGTGTCCGCTTGGGGCAATGAGCGCGATGGAGGGGTCATAAAAGCAGCTAGGAGCGAGTTAGTCAAATGGGAAAAGCCTAAAAATAAACTTAAGCTTAATGTAGATGGTTCATATGATATTGAGAAGGCTCGAGCTGGGATTGGAGGTTTATTACGAGATGCGGAAGGTACTTTTGTCGCTGGATTCTCAGGTTCGTGTATTGTGGAATCTGCGGTTTTTTCGGAGATTCTAGCATTGCATTATGGGTTAAAGTGGGTTGTGAGTCGTAATATTACTGTGTTAGAGGTCGAAACTGACTCCGGAGATCTTCATGCGCTAGTGAAGGGCGGTGGTAGGTCTACAAGTTGGAATTGCCGCTTCGGGTGTGAATGTAGAGAGATCTTGAGAGAGCATCCGGGGTTTGAGATCAGGTGGATTTATAGGGAAGCGAACATGTGTGCGGATATGTTAGCCAAACGAGGAGCAGAGATGAACGAAGAACCTTATACAATGGAGGACCCTCCCGATTATTTATGGACTTATATCACTCGAGACAAGAGCGAGTGTATGGCGCCTAGATTAGCGATAGAACCTCTATGAGGTCTTTAGTTGTACTAGTTTAGTTTCAACTATCGGCTGTTAAAGCCTCAGATGTATGCAAAAAAAAAAAAAGATTATTCTGTAAAAATCAAGATATTTTAGAATCGAATCTTACATGAGTTGGATAGTCTCAAATTTATTAAAATTTGTTTGAAATACGTTGTCGTTTTATTACTTAAAAAATCCAAAGATTTATGGAGTTGAAAATAGAAAAAAAATTATGAATTAAAAAATTAATTTATTTTTCTTTTAAAAAAATTTAGTAATATTTTTCCATTAAAAGAATTGTCCATCTTTTTTTTAATGTACAGTTAACCTATATTGTTTTAAAAACAATTATCTACTTTTCTTCCCTATCGTTTTAATACTCAATATATACTTTTTGTTTATCAATTTCTAAATACACAATGAGAAATTGAGCTTTTAGTTAAATTAAGTTTGATCCTAAATACTTAAATTTGAGCGTTCATATCGAACAAAATTTTATTCAAACCCAGCTTGAATTGCTCGCAAGGAATTTGGTTCATTTAGAGTTTTTTTCTTCTTCTTTTTGGTCAGGGATTGCATCCACTTAAATTAGGAATTCCCACTTGGGGAACCTGACTAAAAAAAGAAATGAATGTAAATGTTATTAACATTTGCAATTTGGTCCCATACTACACCAAAGTTTCTTGTGCCATTATACTTGATTATGGTTCCATTCCAACAAAGATATTCATAATAATGTAAAAGATGGGATTGAATTAGATTGTTTCCTTTTCTAAGGGTGATATTACAAACAAACTATCATCTCTATATATAATTATATATACCCAAGAGTATCCACGACTGATTTAATGTGAAAATATACAAAGAACCTTAAGACAAGTCCTAAGACGAATACTACTATATCTAATTTACCACATTGAACATTACGGTAAAATAAATATTAAACAAAAATAAAAGCACGTTTGTTAGGAAATGAAAGAGCGAAATCAAAACCCCAAATTTAAACTCATGATATCAAAGTCAAAAAACTATCTCTTTTACATGATACACTTTTTTCCTTTGTCTAGTTTTGTATCAAAATCAAAAGGTAAACAAAGTTACAAATAATTAAACACCCATTATCATCTATATGACTTTGGTAATCGATAACCAGACATTACTATTTTATCAGCAAACATTTTCCCAGTCTTTGGCATTACGTGCCAATGTAACGTTAAATTAAAATCTTTACCCCGTAAATTGCTTCCCTATAAAAGGAAAGTAAAATATTAATTACTTTAAAAAAAATTAACCCAAACAAACAAGTTTCAAATAGTTTTTACTAACCTGATCCGTGAACCTATACTTGTTTGTGGTATGAACCGAAAATTTTGCTTCTTCTTTTGTAGGTATAATCTTATCCCATAATGATATCTGTACAATTTTGGTCCAGATTAGTCTAATCAAAATCAATATATAATTATTAATTTATTAATAATACCTGATTTAGTGAATTTTTTCGGGTTTCGTATTCAGCTGTCAAGAAAACAAAAACCTGCACAATGAAGAAAAATTATTAACAAATTATAAATATTATATATTAAGAAAACAAAAGGTGAGTTTTTTTTGTGACCTGCTTTGTGTTCCAAGTAAATAATGTTCGCAAATCTGTTGATATGTTTAATGTCAAGCTGACCTGTATATTGACATCGAAAATCAACTCAAGTACAAATAAATTTAACAAAAACAAATAAAGATCTATAGTAATCAACTAATTTTAACATAAGAATATCAACTAATTTGTTTTTTTCTAAGCTTTACAACATATTTATTATCCATTATATTAAAATTATTTGACATTCCTGGATCCACCCCTTGCACTAACTGAATTAATACAAATCAAAATTCAAATACAAAATTTCAAACATTCCCATTTCTTTTTTGCCAATTTTGATAATCACAGACTAAAATGAGCTCAGTTATATTGTGGTACGATGAAAAAAAGAGGGGTAGTAGAAAATTAATTACCTCATCGTCACCATCGGGTTTTTTCTGGAACCAATTTATATTCAACACCTAAACAGAAAAGGCATTGAATAAGAGATCGAACAAAGAAATAGGTAAATAAAATTACAGATCTATTATATATGTGCTTACTTGGACTTCAACGGTGGGAGAAGGGGAACTAAAATTGTCGGAAAAAGAAGCGAAAGCGCACATTAGCGCAAGTATGGTCACTGCGAACGTTAGCAATGCGTTTGCTCTGTACCCAAAGGAATGCATCGTGTTGTTTTTTGGGTACTCTTTTGCCCAGACTGTAACGAGGTTTTACTAAATGTGTTTTTGTTTGTCTCGTTGATCCTTTAAATCGTGTGAGATTTTGATAAAACGCAATTAATCTGTATTTTCGCCCAAAAATAATTAATTATTAAATTAGTCTTTTGACTTTGTGGGCGTTACTATTACAACTTCAAGTCTTCTCTTTTGTGGTCAAAACCGTCAATCAGAAATATATCTTGCACAAAACCAAAATTAGAAATGTATCAACACCATTTTTTTTCCACGTATAACACCTAGGGATGTCAATGGGGCGGGTTTGGGGCGGGTTTACCTATCCCCGCACCCCGCCCCACAAAAAAATAGAAGCCCCACGCCCCGCCCCGCCCCCGCGTTGTTCTTCCCCACAACCCGCCCCGCCCCGCTCTTTTATTCCCCGCGGGGTGTGGGTTCTACCCGCGGGTTTTAGTTTGATCATTCAAATATTTTTTATTACTACAAACTTTATTATTTTTAAACTCTCAAATATTCCATTCTTCAGAATTTGAATTTGTATTTTAAGTTTTAGACAAATTCTCCCCTTGGAGTTGCACTTTGATATAAATAATTTAAACTTTGTGTGTTGTAATAGACGCACATAAACTTTGATTTGAATAATTATTGAAATGAATATATATAGTACATATTATAAATGAAATATATTAATTATATATTATATACATGCGGGGTGGGGAATACTTATCCCCACAACCCGCCCCGCCTCGTGCGGGTTTTGAAAATCCGCCCCCACAACCCGCCCCAAGCCCCATTTAGTACCTTAAAACCCACCCCGTTTAAAGTGAGGTGGGGCGGGTACCCGCAAACCCGCGCCCCATTGACATCCCTAATAACACCATTTATTTATACCTAAATACATCAGATATTCATATTAAATCAGAATTATTTTACATTCATTCATGTAAAATTCAGTAATTTAATCATCAAAATAACTATCATTTTGTATATTGGAGTTAAAGTTCAAACTTAACATATTTTTTGACTAATACAAAATAATTAAAGACGATACTAGTGTTAAGTGACAATACGAGTGTTAAGTTACAATTGTATATACAATGCACTTGCAAGATGCACTAGATTGAATAAGGATATATCTTGGTGGAAGAATTTCTCTTTAGTTGATTCTGATGTTTATTTGAACAGGTTGTGTAATACTCTTAACGTTTATTTCCCATTGACAAAAAAAAAGTAATGTGAGATACTAGAATATCTCCGATCTGATAAAAGGAAATAAATATATTAAATAACCGAAAATCCATAATTTTTAGTTCAGAAAAATAGATGAAATTATTATACATGACATCAGTGTTAAAAACAAGGTAGAACCATGGAAGAATATATTAACAAATTTCATCTTTTTTCCTTGAACAATAGTATAACTGACAATACAAGACCTCCAAAAAATATAGGAATAAATAGTATGTTACAAAGAATAAGAAGTGAAGGGTTACGAGTTACATAATATGAGATAATAGACATATAAATATTTCATAATACTTACCCTTTGAATTCAAATACGTATTCGACATTGTCTCGTTAAAAATCTTGCTAGAAAAACTCATCTTAGATATAGAAGAGAAGAAGAAGAATTTTATATATTTCAAGTGTATAAAACTCATTCTATGTGTTTGTATATATTGGAAGCTAAGGCACTCTACATTACATACAATACACATATATACATTATAACATATTATTTAAACTTGTTTGTCATCTTGTTTAACTAATTGTGGAGAGTTTATCTCATGAGATGAGGGTGTATGAGTTGTAGTGTTGAGTAGGTTATCATCTCCCCTCAAGATAATCACATTTAATAGTGGAAGCTTGGAGACAAGGGAAACAAACAATGCAGAATGAAGTTCCTTAGTAAGAACATCTACAATTTGAAGATGAAAAGGGAGATGGAGAAGTTGCACAAGTTTAGCTTTGACTTGTTCACGAACAAAGTGGAAATCAACATCAATGTGTCGTGTACGAGTATGAAAATCTGGACTCGAAGTCAGAGCAATTGCAAAAACATTATCACAGGCTAGAGGAGGAGTAACAATGTCAATTCGTAAACTCTTTAATAAGAAAGTAAACCATTTTATCTAGGCGGAAACATAAGCCATCACCCTATACCCAGCTTTAGTAGATCATATAGATACATTAGATTGCTTTTTGGAACCCCAAGACACAAGATTAAAGCCCAAGAAAATGCAATAGCTTGTGGTAGAGCGACGATCAATCGAACTACTAGCCCAATGCGAATCAGAAAAAGCTTTAAGTGCATGAGAGGATGCAGAGAGAGACAAACCATAATGTAGTGTACCTAAGAAGATTATTTAATGACTCATAATTCAAATTTGTAGGATGATTCATGGCTTGACAAATTTGATTTACAACAAATGTAGTGTCCAGTCTAGATATAGTGAGGTATTGTAAAACACCAAATAAACCTCAAAACAAGAAAGGGTCTTCAAATGGAAACATACCATGAGTTAATACAACATAGTACTTATTTAGAGTATTACAGCCATACTTGAATCTAAACTCGAAGGTTGCTTTTGTGTAGCTTGTTGCATTGAATATTGAGGTGGTTCTTGATAAGCTCCGGTGTAAATTGGCGCTTCTTGGTAGATAGGTTTATAGATCGGTGCTTCTTGATAGATAGATCGTGGTGGATAGTAAGATTGAGGCCGAGGTTGATAATGAGTTTCTTGATTTCTGACCCAATTTTGATTTTGTGGGGATTGATAATTAGCATAATTTCCTTGAGGATGATAATAACCATTAGAATAATGGTTTCTTTGATGAGATACGAAGGAATTTGAAGCTATATTATTCATGCAATTCTCCCACGAATGGTTTCTTGCTCCACAACCTGGACATAAAGGTAAAGTATGTACTAGATTCACCTGAGCTATTATTCGCGCTTGTTCTCGTAATTCCTTGACTTGTTGGTTTAACTACTTGAGCCTTAGAGATTCTAAGGTCTCTTCTTGTTTTTCTGTTTCAATCGGCCAACTTCTCTCGGTCTCTAGAACTTTCTCCATAATATTTTCAGCTTCTACAGGATCTAATAATATGAAACCTTTATCTCCTAACAAATCTGCTCTTCTGATGGACTCGTTATTGAGTCCTCCATAGAACATGGTTAATGAATATTCTGGCGATGATACATGGAATAGCATCTCGCCTTCATCTCATTAAAACTTAACCATGCTTCACCAACACTCTCTCCATCTTCCTGCATAAATTGTTCAAGCTCCAACATATCTTTTAATCTTCTACTGACCGGATAGAATTGGTCTAGGAATTTGGATTGAAGCTTGTCCCAATCTGGAATAACATCAGGGTGTTGGGTATCGTACCAATAGTTTGCACCTCCAATAAAAAAGAATTGGAACATGACGTAATACAGCTGCTCCTTCGTAACGCCTTTTATGATAAAAGCGTCACAAATCTACATGAATTTCCGAATATACCGGACCGGGTCTTGTTGTGCAGCACCGCTAAACTGTCCATGACTCGAAAACTGTGCTATCATGCCTGGATCTGGTCTAAATTTAGCGGCTTGGATTTCTGGAGTGCGAATTCCTCCTGGTTTCACTCTGAACGAGATGGGAAGATCAAGTATCCTTGGGATTGCCATCTGTAATCTGTAAAGACAAAAACTAAAAACAAAAGCATAAAATAGAACTAACTAGAATATAAGCACTAAATAAATGCACAAGGACTAACGATGTAGTCTCCGACACCGGCGCCAAAAACTTGGTGTCGCCTAGGGTGTGATAAAATAATGATATAAATAAGTGCAAATAAATACCCTAGGCTAGCACGGTTCTACAAGTATTACAAGACGTATGCAAGTTTTAATGATAAATAGAATTCGTTCCTCATAGACTACGAAAGTTAGGAAGAACTTATGAAATTTATATAGTGCATATATGAAAGCTAGAATTAATAATACACAATAAAATAAAGACTAACGAGATTTTTATTTGGTTTTTATTACGAGAAAATTAAAACTAATAAGTAAAGACAAAAAAAGTAAATAAAAGAAAAGAAGATAGTATGATAGTTTAGCCTGAGAAATTAGCAAGTAATTCCCACTAGTCTTGTTTATTCTAACATGTAAGGGTGAATCATGTAGTATCACTATAGTCAGGATTCTAAATTCCCATACCTTAGACCTTGAGAGCGACTAAGGGGGCTACGGGACAACCGTCCAAACTTAGGGTGATCCAGCGCTACCAAGGCCCTAAGCAGTACAATTCCTTCAATTGGTGATATGGTGGTGAAAACATACCCTAATTACTATCTAGTTAAAATCGGTGTTGTCAGGACCAATATCGGACACTAGACGTTATGTGGTGTTTCAATAGTTAAACACCCCTTCGGGCGACCATATAACTACTATTAAGGTAATCCTATACGCATGCATTCGCAGGGAAAACAGACAATAAATCAAAACACATAAACATAAAATAAAACATGACTTCAATTAAATACAATGTATCCCAAATCAGATGGAAAAACTAGGGTTCATACATATATGATAAATCTCAATCTAAAATTATTTTGTTCATACTAAAGAAAGAAAAGAAAACAATTACAGATTTAAGGGTTGAAGATGACATAATAGGGTGTTCAACTCCTTCCAGACTTCTCTTCTTGTGTTGTAAGCTTCTTCCTGGCTTAAGGACTAGCCAAGGATATGTTTCTTATTATAAGAGGGTGTATTTATAGGGTATAGGAAACCCTAAAATGTTTCTTGGAGTATAAGATAAGTATTGGACTCCAAGCCCAACTCAAATTCGTAACCCTAGAATATAGAAAAGGTAAGATTTTGATGTTGTATTGTTTTGGCCGTAACTCCTTCAATACTTATCCGTTTGACGCATTCCAATAGTCGAAACTGATAGTCTCAGAAATATCTTTAACTTTGTTTCAGACCATTCTTCCAAATTCCTAACCAGTCTTGAGTTATGATCACTTTTATCTTTGTAGTTGCTGGAATTCAGATTTATTTGACAACTTTATCTTTTCCTTTTTCATATTTCTTGCATTTATCTCCAATTTTTATGTTTATCCTCTTTCCTTTATCTCTTAGAATTAACTTGGCATCTAATTAATTATCATATATCTTTAAAGCTTCACAATTAACAAACAATTAAACCCAATATGCTCTAAAAATAATAAATAATTAAATCAAGCCACAAAATAGGAAAGTGTACTAAATCATGAGAAAATCGACCTATAACCTAATAAATACACCTAAAATGATGTCTCCAACTAATATTAAATCATCACAAATGGGGAGACATCATAAGGGAAAAGTGGTCTTTTCACGTTAGTCAGGATTCGATGTTCTTCCAAATACCTCCCACCTAGATAGGAAGCTATTCTACGGTACTAGAGATCTTTCCCGAGCGACCCTAAAATTATTTCAACTTCCATACAGTTTAAACTCTAATTACTACTTGGTTAGTCAAGACATCCCGGTTCACTAACGCACACCAAACGTCTATATGCTATGTCTGTAATACGAACCCCCTCCCGGGCGATAGTCTAATTACTGACGCTACCTAATACGTGGACAGAATAGGAATAGGCAATTACCACAATAATATAGTAAATGGAAATAAACATTCACTTCGATTAAACATAATTTCAAATTCAAGAAGACATCAATTAACTAGCAATGGTTCATACATAAGCAATCCTTAAGCAATGAAGGTTTAGGTTTAGTTCATAATTAAATAAGCAAAACTATTGAACAATAATGGAAGAGTCTTGTTTAGATTGCACAATGGAATAAAATTAACCTAAGAATCCAAAGAAATCATTTGTGGAATGGTGAAGAATGCTGGAAATGGTTGGAATCCCTTCTTCTTCTTCTTCTTCTTCTTCTTCTTCTTCTTCTTCTTCTTCTTCTTCTTCTTCTTCTTCTTCTTCTTCTTCTTCTTCTTCTTTTTCTTCTCCAAGCGTGTAAGAAGATATGTGATAAGTGGTGCTGAATTATGAGATTCTAAAATGATTATATATATTAGGCTGAAAACGTTTTGGGCCAAATGGGCTCACTTAGACGGGTTAAAAATAACCCAACCCGTTTTTAGCTAGTGTTGGACAGGTTTGAGACACGGTGGAAGAAAATGGCTTAATTTCTTCATCTTGACTTTGAGTTGAATTCGGTCACATCTCACGCGTCACTGAATTCAAGTCTTATCCATATAAAAAGGAATTCTATTCAAATCTCTGACCAATTAATCATGTCGACCTAATCAAGTGTCGTCAAGGATTTGCCTGTAAACTCTCTAACTTCTCCAAAGTGACGTTTTGTTCTTTTTACGCCTTGGAATGGAGTTGGACTTGACTTGTTGATTTATCCTCATCATATTGGTGTATCATGTCAATAATGTACCTAATAGATACACACTTAACACATAATTAAGGCACACAATCTCTAAAAATAGCAATATGTCCAAAATAAGATAGAAAAACAAGATATGTCGAATATTAGGGAATAATCCCTCACTTAGATCCAATAAACCCTCGAAATAATGTCTCTTGATAAGACTATTATGTTACAAAAGAAGAGACATCATGTGCCTGATAAAACAGAGAGAGAATAGAGAGAAATAGAGAGAGAGAGAGAGTTTTTATTGAATTAATTGTATTGTTTACATCACATTGAACGATTATATATACAAGTCAATAATCAACTCACACTCTCATATGCTCTAACTACTTTCTGTTACAAGTTGTTATTGTATGAGCTGTCAACAACTTCCTAGCTGTCATTACTTGCTTGATAAGTTGTTGATGAGTTGCTTATCTTATCACCCCCCCCTCAAGCTAAGCATGTTGAGCATGGGAAGCTTGTGAAGTAGAGAAGTAAAGACAGATACTCCAAGACCTTTGGTCAATATGTTAGCAATTTGATCTGAGGAAGAAACATGATGTAAGTGTAGAAACTTGGACTTAACCTGTTCTCTAACAAAGTGGAAATCAACATCAATATGCCTTGTTCTTGTATGGAACACAGGATTGTTTGCTAAGGCCAAAGCAGATAAGTTATCACAAGCAAGAGTAGGTGTGGTAACTTGTATATTTAGACTCTTGAGTAAAAAGGTAAACCACTTAATTTCTGCAGAGACATGAGCTAAAACTCTATATTCTGCTTCAGTAGAAGACCTTGACACAGTTGTTTGTCGTTTTGATCCCCAAGACACAAGATTATTGCCTCAGAAAATGCAATAATCAGTTGTAGAACATCTGTCACGAGCATTGCTAGCCCAATCTGAGTCTGAGAAAGCATGAAGAGAGGTAGAAGATGGTTCAAAATGAAGGCTATAATGTGTTGTGCCTTTGACATATCTAAGCAATTTCTTTAAAGCTTTATAGTCTCCATTAGTAGGTTTATGCATAGACTGACATATTTGATTTACAGAAAAGGAAATAGCAGGTCTTGTAATAGTTAGGTATTGTAAAGCACCAGTTAGACTCCTGAACAAGAAAGGATCTTCAAATAGTTGAGCATTGTAATTTGTTGAAATCATGTATTTACTTAGTGTAGGAGTAGTTGAAGCTTTACATTCACTTAATCCAGCTCGCTTGAGAATAGACAAGGCATAGTTGGCTTGAGAAACAATTAAGTCATTACCTTGATAAAAATTCTCAAGTCCTAGAAAATATGCTAATGTTCCCAAATCTTTCATTTGAAAATGACTTTTTAAGGCTTGAATAATCAATAGAATAGAATCGTTATTAGCTCCAGTAACTAATATATCATCAACATATACTAATATAATAGTTAATGTAGAGTCAGAGCCTTTTGTAAAGATTGAAGAGTCAGCTGAGCTTGCAACAAAACCATGATTGATCAAAAAGGAATAAAGTAATGAGTACCAAGATCTTGGTGCTTGTTTAAGGCCATATAAAGACCTATTTAACTTGCACACATATGTAGGATTTTCTGCATTAATAAACCCAGAAGGCTGTGACATATATACTTCCTCATCAAGTTGTCCATGAAGAAAAGCATTAGACACATCAAGTTGTCTTATTTTCCAATTATTTGAAACAGCTAATGCAAGAATTATCCGAATGGTTTGATGTTTTACCACAGGGCTAAACGTTTCAGTGTAGTCTAAGCCATATTCTTGAAGAAATCCTCGAGCAACAAGTCGTGCTTTATAACGAGCAACTGATCCGTTTGCATTTATCTTTATTTTGTAAATCCATTTACAAGAAATAGGCGTACGACCATGTGGAGCAGGAACAAGAGTCCATGTATTTTGACTCATTAAAGCATTATATTCATCTTTCATAGAATCTTGCCAATGTTGAGATTGAGATGCTTCTTTGAATGAAACAGGTTCAAGAAGAGGTGGAGTTTGGATGAGTGTTTGGCATTTGTAAGAGGGTTTAAGGGAACCAGTTTGGCGCCTTGTAACCATGTGGTGTTTTGGAGGTTGAGGTTGAGGAGGGGGAGGAGTTGATGAATTTGATGAATTTTGGGAAGAGGATGAAGATGTGTCAAGTGAATCTGATTCTTGAGATGAGGTGTTAGTATGTGAGGTAGAAAAAGGTATAGAATTGTCATTTTGGAATGAACTAAAGGTATGTGTAAGTGAAGAGAGATTAATATAAGGAAAAAGATCAATAAAACTTGATGAATTAGGAGCTGAGATAGTAGATACAACTGGAGTTGAAGCAAAGGGAAAAGTGGTTTCATCAAATCTGACATGTCTTGAAATGTATAGTTTAGATGAGCTAAAAGATTGACACTTGTATCCTTTGGAATAAGAACAATATCCCAAGAAAACACATCTCTCAGAAGTTGGGGTAAACTTGTGTTGATTATAAGGTTTAATCCAAGGATAACATAAGCATCCAATGACTCTTAGATGTTCATAAGATGGTTTAGTTTGGAACAAAGTTTCATAAGGACTTATGTTTTTGAGAGAAGGACTTGGTAGCAAATTTATCAAGTACACAGCTGCAGAAAGTGCTTCACACCAAAACTTCATAGGTAAAGAGGCATGAGTGAGAATGGATAGAGTAGTCTCTATTAAATGCCTGTGTTTGCGCTTAGAAATTCCATTCTGTTCAGGAGTGTGAGGGCAAGAAGTCTGGTGAATTATACCCAAAGATTGAAGATAGAGTTTAAAAGCATTACTAGTGTACTCTCCTCCATTGTCTGACCTTAGACACTTGATAGTAGTATTGAACTGATTTTGAATAAGAGTAGAGAATGATTTGAACACCTCACAAACTTCTGACTTATATTTCAATGGATACACCCAGCTAAACCTGCTAAAATCATCCACAAATAACACATAGTATGTAAAAGAAGAACAAGAAGATGTGTGAGAGGGACCCCATTCATCAGTGTGAATTATATCAAAAGGTTTTGAAGATTTAGAAGAAGACAGATTAAAGGGTAGTTTGTGTGCTTTAGACACAACACAAGAGTTACATTTAAGACCAAAATGATCTAATCTAGTGTCCAAAGTACAAGATAAAGGAATTAAAGCTTGTGAAGATGGGTGGCCTAATCTTAAATGCCACAATACAGCTGATGATGACACCATTTTTGAAGACAAACACCTCAATGACTTAGTGATGCAACTATGAGCCTGTGTAGTAGATGTACTTGCACTAGATGTTAATGGATATAAGCCATCCCTACAAGGGCCCTGAAAGAGTAGTTTATGTGAGATAGAGTCATAAATAGAGACTGAATTAGAGGTGAAAGTAATCACACAATTGTTGTCAGCTGTAAATTTTGAGATAGATAAGAGTTTTGAAGAGATGGATGGTACATGAAGAATGGAGTTTAAGGAGAAAGCTGAATGAGGAGTTAGGAGCTTACTATGGCCAACATTTGCAATTTCAAGAGCTTGACCATTACCAACTGATACAGAACTTGATCCATGATAAGCTTGAGATTGATGAAGCAGATTAGGATCATTTGTTACATGACTGTTAGCACCACTATCTAAATACCACATCTCAGGATCATAAGCTTGTTGTTGAGTATAATTTGCAGAATTATTGTTAGAATGAGCCGCTAAAACAACACGATTTTGAGCTCTTGGTGAAGAATAATTCACCATATCAGTCCTATACCAACAATCAAGTGCACTATGCCCAAATCTAGTACAAATTTGACAAGTAGGAGCATTGGAATTCATACCATAGTTCTGAGATGATGGAGCTCCAAGAATAGAGGAATTTTGACTTGAAAATTGTCTACCTCTGCCACGATTTGCATATCATCTACCACGATTTGAAGGACCACGTCCTCTTCCAACATTTGATACAGAATTTTGAGTAGATGAAGAGAATAATGCAGTATGTTGATGAGAGTTATCAACTGATTCAGCCATGTTCATATGAAGTTCTTCTGATACAAGCAAACTCCCAAGAGAATGGAAGCTAAGTGTTGAGGTTTGAGCATTTGTGATTCTGATACTTGATTTAAACTAGTTATACTCAGCTGGTAACCCCTTAAGTGTGTACATAATCACATCTTCAAGTGGTAATGAAGCAGCAACTGTGTCTAAACCATCACATATATCTTGTATATTTGCTAAATAATCAGTCATTATTTTCTCCCCTTTCTTTATGTTACATAACTTCATTTTTAGTTGATGAACATGTGTTCGACATTGATTTACGAACAGTTCTTCAAGTTTTACCCAAACATCATGAGTAGTTTGAGATCTAACTACCTGAGAGAAAACCGAAGGAATCATAGATGATAGTAGTGAAACTTTTAATTGATGATCTTCAATTAACCAAGTAGAATGTGTTAGATCAGTCGATGAAATTGGAGAACTTGATTGAGTAACATGACTCAAATATCCGTGAGCTTCTAACACAGCTTCAAGCTGAGCTTTCCACGACACATAGTTTGTGGAATCAAGCTTAATTTGAACGAGTGACGCCCAATTTTGACGAAGAAGAAGTAATCCAGCTGGTATTTCTGAACTTGATGATATGTGTGGTGTTGAAGATGATGAAGAAGCCATTTTAAGATGTAGAAAAAGGTAGAAAAGCGCGGAAGATAGATCGAATTTTGTTGAAGAATAGCAAAGCTTCAGAGTTTACACCATTAATGGCGATGAAGAAGCTTGTTTCTTCATTTTAGCTCTGATACCATGATAAAACAGAGAGAGAATAGATAGAAATAGAGAGAAAGTTTTTATTGAATGAATTGTATTGTTTACATCACATTGAACGATTATATATACAAGTCAATAATCAACTCATACTCTCATATGCTCTAACTACTTTCTGTTACAAGTTGTTATTGTATGAGCTGTCAACAACTTCCTAGCTGTCATTACTTGCTTGATAAGTTGTTGATGAGCTGCTTATCTTATCAGTGCCTAGATTAATCATATATAAATGAAATTTAGTACGTTTTTCCTTCTCTACTCGTGGTATTTTTAAAATCGGCGAAGTCGGAATGCACTATTTTCAGAGCTTGGTCAATCTAGTGGTCACAGTTTTAAAAGTGTTTTTAGTGTAATTTGCCTCTAGATTGTTTAAAATTTAATAAAATCATCAAGTTTTCTATCATGTATAGGTTCTAAATCATTTAGACTTAAATACATTTTACATTTACATGTCCTAAGTCTACTACGACACATATCAATAGACTCGACAATATAAGCAGGAGTAGATGCATTATTATTAACATCGGGGATGGTGTTCAATTTAAAGAGTCCTCTAAACATATAATATATCCTTCCCAAAAAACTCATCATTTATAGTGATAGCTATTCCTCTCCTTCCCCTATCCCTTCAAAAAAAAAAGTTTAAGTCAAATCTTATTAAGTAAGAATCCTGATACAATATTTATACGAGGGGAGGGGAGAAGAAAAAGATCACTAAAAGCAAGAGATTTTCCAGAATTTAGTTTCGAAATAATTTTTCCTTTTTCGAAGACTTTAGTGGTGATTGAATTTCCCATGTAGGCTCATTCCCCAATAGTCACCTTCTTGAACTCCTGAAACAATTCTCAGTTGGCTCAAAAGTGCCTTAGAGCTCCGGTATCCAGCATCCACTTCATCTTTTTTCTACTAGATTTGCTTGACCATCAATGCAGGGACTACCTTATCAACTTTGGTCAGATTTGCGCAAGGATAATCACATATAATATCTTGGGTAAAGCCTCCCTGAAACCCTTTAACTTTGCCGAAAGTGCGCGATCCGCCCCTGATCTTTATTTTTACCCTTTCTGGCCCTCGATCTCAATACTTTTTGACGTCGTTAGCCCTTTTTTGGTTTTTCTGTCAATTGACCGTTAGTCAACGCCACTTGGCGCCAGGTCAGCTCCACATCACCGCCACGTCACCACCATCCTTCTTCTTCAGCTTCATCTCTAACTTTGAAAAAAAAACTTTTGAAGGTTTGAATCCTTCAAACCTTCATCAATGGGGAAAACTAGAAAATCGAAACATAAAAATGCAATACATTTTAGGAGAAATCAAGCACGAAAGAAGAAGTACTATATGAGGGCAATTGAGAGTTATTTACCATTTGAATTCTATGTATTAAATGAGATATGCTAAGAAAAAATGGTTGACCAAAAAAAAAAAAGTAAATCGAATTCGTAGTCGAAACCAAATGCTTCGTCACTTCCTCCTCCACCCTTTCCGAACATAATTCACATTCACGATGAAACCACCCCAACCACCATCACTCAGCCACAATTCGAACTCCATTTCCCTCTTGCACCACCGCCGCCTTCAAACTCCACCTCTCACGGCCTTAAACCCTTCTCATACCTCTTTGTAACTCACAGCCTCTCCATTTCTCACAACCTCACCATCTCACCGTTTCTCACTATCTCATCGGTTCTGGTTCCAGAAGAATGAAGTTTTAAAAAGGATTTGTGGATAGATTATGATAATTAATTATTCTCTTCTGATTGGTACACCTTCTCGCCGCGACTTCAAACTCGATCCCAAGCTCTAAAATAGGTCGAATTTCCCAAAACCAAACCTACTCAAATCATCCTTAAACTATTCGATCAAATAGCCAAGAGAAGTGTCTCGATCAAATTGCTTTAAAAAGGAATTTGGGATCGGAGAGCAATGGCCGTTGTATTAGATTTTATAGCATCAGTAGAGTTACAGGTATAATTGAAGAGGTCAAAATTATAGCTGAATTTTTTTTCTTCTATTGCATTTTTATACCTACTCAGGGACTAATAGTGCAAATCATTCAAAATTCAGAGGGCAATGAAGAACAAGGAACAAGGAAGAGTATATTGGGTGCCTGTGTTGGTGAGAATTCTGATCTTAGAATTCAAATCTTCTTCTTCGTTTTCATTACCTAATGATTCATCATCTGTTTCTGAAATTGATGAGCAAGAACAAGAAGATATTGCTATGAGTTTAATGATGTTGTCTAGGGATTTGGGTAATAAAGGTGGTGTTCATAATTCAGTTCTTGAGTCTTCAGATAACAATTCAGTTGTGTTAGAGACTAAATCATCTTCAATTGACATTAAAATCGGAGTTAAAAAGGTCGAATCTAGTGTTTTTGATCCCGAGATTGCTCAAGAAGAGAATTTTGATTCTGGATATTTCTTAGTCGAAGCTTCAGATAGCCGAATCTGTTCATCACAAGAAATGGAGATTACAAGCTTTTAAATATTTTGTTTGGTTATCTTTTCAAATAATATATTAATGGAGTTTGATATATTAATGGAGTTTGATGGAAAGTGTTTTAGGTAACGAAGCTTTTGAATATTTTGTTTGGTTAGCTTCAGATGAGATGTGCTTTTTTTTTTATATAGAGATGTGTTTATTTTTTTGTTTCTGAATCCTCCATTGATGAAGGTTTGAAGGATTCAAACCTTCAAACAATTTTTTTTTTAATACAGTTAAGGAAGATGCTGACGAAGACGGGTGGTGCTGAGGTGGCGATGACCTGGCGCCATGTGGCGTTGACTAACGGTCAATTGACAAAAAAACGAAAAAAAGGCTAACGGCGTCACAAAGTATTGAGATGGAGGGCCAGAAAGGGTAAAAATGAAGATTAAGGGCGGATCGCGCATTTTAAAGAAAGATAAAGGGTTTCAGAAAGACTTTACCCTAATATCTTTGGACCAAAAAGAAGAAAAGACATATTATTTAATCTTTCTTTTCCGTCAGTATTATGACCCCAACGATTTATTTATTTTATTCTTTTTTTGGACCTCAACTAATTAATGCATTTAAATAAGGTCCACAATTTTTTTTTTTTTTTTTTTGGACGACAATAAGGTCCACAATTACATGACTTTAGTTCTTTAAACTAATAAACTGAAGTATTTATATTAGGCATGAATTTAATCTAGCTAATAAATGAGGATATAACAACAATTCTAATTTATATATGTTTATTACTGTAAGTTACTTTAGACTAATTTTCTTCCTTAATAAATATTACACTGCTCACCTCTCCATTTCATCACACTATTCACAAGTAGTTTCAGTATTAACACATAATACAAAAGGAAAAGAACACAATTGAAATGTCTCAAGCAAAAATGATATCTTCAATTGCCATAATAAAGGTGGCATGCATCTTAATGGTGATTGCACCAACTACCCTAGCCCAATTAGATTGGGGTTTAGGAGGTGGCGGAATATTCGGTGGAGGGGCGATAAGTAATCCATGTTTCTCATCTATCACCAAAGTTCCAGGATGTATTCAAGAAATTATACGTACAGTTTTTAGCTTACCTCTCTTTAACACAAACCCTCTATCGATTGGTCCTGAATGTTGTAAGGCAATATCAGAGATTAATCAAAAGTGTTTGTCAAAAGTGATTCCTTTAGTCAATATCTTTCCAACAATACTCAGTGGCAGTTGTGCAACACCACCCCCATCACAACAATAAGATGAGTCACCCAAAACACCATACCAATCCCAACCACATGACGAGGATGATGATTTCAAGAATTAAAAAGATAGGATAGATAAAAAAGGAAGCAATTATATAAATTGGTCTATCTCAATATATAGCTATATTTTTCAAGTGTAAAAGAATACTAAATCTGTTTGAGTCTCCTTTAATTGTGACTTTTTAGAATATATTAAAATGATAATTGAAAAATAATGACTAATAATTTTGTCTGTTTACAATTATTTCAAATACTTGATTTAATTTTAGGAAATTAAGTTAAACCGTAAGCGTGGTACAATATATTGCAAAATCAATTCCAATTAGCCGAAGAAAATGGAAGGAACGGATCGATAAAAAAAAGTATTTTGGAAAAAAATTTAATTTTTTTTAAAATAGATTTTTCCATTTCAATTATGATTCTATTTTTTGGAATTGGAAAAGAAGATTCCGAATTCGAAATTTACTGGAAATTCGAAAATTTCGGCTTGAAAATTTTGGAACTTTTGGTTCGAAATTTTGGAACTTTTGACTCGGAATTTCAGATTTTTTGTTCGAATTTCAGATTTAGTCATGATTTGACCATGGTTCTCTAGAGCTTTTAAATATTTTGATCAAGGAAAAGGTGTATTAATAGTATTAGTGTATATAAGTGAGCCATAATTCAAAATTAAAATATTTAAGGAATCAAATGTCTTAGTTTCGATCTCAACTGTATAAACACGAAGACAGTACATGTCCATAGATAATTATATCCAACTGCATTAGTTACAAGAAAGCATAAAATACAACAGTAAATATAAAGTTAACAACACATTCCAAACTCTAGTTATTGAGTTGCCGTTACAAGATCACACCTTCAATTTATTATCTATTTTACTTATGATTTATGAAGCTGGATGTGAAGTTTAAATCAGCACAACTAGTACCTTGAGGCAGTAACGAAGAGCCAAAACTTAACCTAGACTTTTCAAGATCAAACTGGAGGAAATTATCTCGCAACTGGTATGCACCTATAACAATAGGGGCTGTAGTGTTAATACCTCCATCAACAAAAGCCAAGCATGAGACCCTTGACCGAGCTTGCACAAGCGAGTTTGCTTCGGATATTGTCCACGTCACGTTTCGATTTTGCATATCAAAGTCAATATTAGGCAGCCCGCCTTTGATTTTTCTTAGTTGATTTGAATCGAAGCATGCTCCGAAAGGTGACACTGCTTGAACTTGACGTACTCTTCCTGATAGCTGACGTGTGAAAATCTCTGTGAAATTTTGAAACACGGAGTGTTCAAGAACTGTGTAAGGTTTAACTGTACTAATCATTGTTCCACTAAAGCCTCTAGTGATTGATAATAAAGATCTTTTGAATACTTTCTTATCATTTATCTTAATTGATTTCACTAGGATAATATATTCACCATCTGCACCTATTGTTAATGGTGTATAGACTGCAGGTGCTGACGTCACGTCGATGTCATCTGGTTGAAACCTACCTGTGACCGTTCCAAAGAAGATTGCCCCGTTTTTATTGGCTAAAGACGGCAAACAAATCCCGAACTGAGGTGGAAACCCTAGTTTGGAAGAAAGTTGTAATGGTAGAGCAAGTGAGGTGTGACCTAATCCAACTACACCCTCAACATTTCTTGGAATTGGCCCTTTCAATAAAGATGAACGTGCACAAGTAAATAGAAAATTAGGAATTTTGACTAGTTCACCACCTAATGAGTGGATTAACAACACATCTGATGCAAGTTCACCTATTTCATGTAGGTTAGTAAGTGGATTTGTGGCGATTACAGCACAGGTATTGTTATGACAACCTGGTCTAACAGTGGAGGAACATTTATGGCAGTAATGAACACCTGCACGCGAACATTGAGATGAGTGACAAAAGGGCGCTTTGTAAGTTGAGGATGAATAGTTTTTCTGCTCACAATCTACCCACAAGAACTCGCCATTAAGATCCACCAGAAATGGTAAGGACAGTGATGGTGTTCTCTTGTGAATATTGGCTACGTAAAGGGAAGTTGGTTCATCTTTGTAGATTGGCAAAACAAGTGAATCGGGCCTGAAGGGAGCTCTGGAAACTTTGGATTTTGATGTGATGATGAGAGAATATAGAAAGAGGAAGATGAGAATGAAGTGAAACTTTGAGGCCATCATCGCAGGATTGATCTTATAAAAGTAGGAAGACACTGGACTATACTCTTATATCGGACTGTTTAGGCTGCATGCAATATATATAGTGAAGTAAGATGGGTGTTATTAGTTTTCCAGAAATAGCTTAATAGTTAATTTTAAATTCAATTAAGTTTTTTCTTGGGATTAGAATGATCTGGGTCCGTCTTTGGTACTAATTTTGCCAAATTTACATAGCTCAATTGAATTTTTATTAAATGAAAAATAATGTCAATATTTGGAATTTTATGTCTATCTTTAATGTATGGGTCGTTAGCAATTTTGATGGGATATGAATAATGAAGATACTTTTGTTTGTGTTACCTGATTTTTGGGTAGGCCGTGAAAAATAAGGATACTTTTGTTTCTGTTACCTGATTTTTGGGGAGTCCATACGCTCTTTTTAGAAGGTAATATAATAAGGAAATAGATAATGATGGTAATCTAATAAGATCAATACAAAAGGAGATGCATGCAATAGAGATAGTCATGATCTTTAACTGACACGTATGAATTATAAAGTGTGGTCATAGAACTCAACTATTCAATATTTTTGGAAGGTGGATATATAGTGGTTATTAGAAGTATTGTAGAGAGCAATATATCTAACTATATATCTATAAATTATTTTATGTTTAGAACATTGTAAATTAAGAAAATAAATCAACATAGTGATTGAGTCATTAAAGTTCTTAGAACTTATTATGTAATACAACAATACTAAATTTTCTTTCTATACTCTTGTAATGATAGTTATCGAGGATCTTGAAAGAGTTATCATGTTTTTCTCGCATTCTAGAACATGTATTCTTATATGATCTAGATATTTTTCTCTCTATAAAATACAAGAGAGAAAGTAAATTTTTTGATCAAAAGAGAAAAAATTAGTGTTTCTGGTTGGAAGAGATACCACGATTAGTGATTTTGAATTTCTCATTAAGTCATGTGTCTGATATAATTCTTTTATCATCGTTTGATTGTTCAGATACTGTTTCCCAATTTAGGGATTATATTTACAAATCCTATATAGGTTTGTATCAACCAGGGTTCACTAATTTGGGTGAGGTGGAGAAGAATCGTATCTTTACTCCGAATAGTTGTAGTTTGGGTCAATTGGAGTATGTCTGGACATCTCGTTGAATAAGCTAGTAATATTTAAAAACGATATCTGTTTGGATATGATTGATGTTTAGTGCATGTGATTTTTAGCGGAGACGGATTGATGGGTTCATGTTTATTGCTTATTAATGGGTTTCACTAATCTGGAACTTTGTTGCTTAGATTTTTTTACATTTGCATGCTCAAAATATTATAGCTCTTGATTATTGGATTTGCATGCCTAATGATATGGGTTTCATACTCAAGTTGTGGTAGCTGGTGGTAGTCTACAGTGTATACTGATCTTACTTGCATTAGTCACTCTAATAACTAATTGATACTAAGTTTAGTAGCTTTACTCTAGGTTGGATCCTATCAGAGTCTCAAATATTGTTAGTCTTTCCAACTGACTACTAATTTTTTTGTCATTCTCAACCTTGATACGATTTATTTCTACCAAATAAGTGGAAACGACTCTTAAATGGGTTCACTGGCTTTATTAATTATCCATCTTTTTTCTATTTATGGTTTTATTTACACGGAACACCTGATTTTGTTTGGAGACTTTAAACTTTTAGTTGGTAGTATGTTTTGAACTTTCTAATCTTGTGAATGTCATCATGTTGTCAGCTTTTGGGTGTTGAAATTCGTTTACTTGGTGTATAGTTATCCCACCACATCATGTCATTTTCTTTCCTTTTCACGTGGAGATAACTTTCTACAATGTAGCATTGATCTCTTTGATATGGATAGATATCATTAAGGGTGTCGCTTTGATCATTGGTGTGCCTATATTGATATGATGGATATTTATCATCCCAACTTTGGTGAACTTCCTATATTTACCTAGGGGTGGTTCTCACAACCCTAGAGTATGCAACCTATCTATCTAAGTTATGTTTTATGGGTTTATAAATCATGTGACATGTTAGCCTCAATTTGTTTGAGTGTCTGTGATGATATTAAACAACGATTACACTTAATGTTATCTAATCATAATTGAGTTATTTGAAACATGTTTAACATGATGAGTAGGCCATACTTGGAGCTATCGATCCTAATTATCAATATCATACTCTATTAAAAGAAATCAAGAGTTTATCACAAGAGCATAAGTGATCGAAAGAACGAGCTTGAAGACGTTTGAAGATAGAGACTAAAGGGAGTTCATTGAAGGTGAAGCTAGAGGACTCACCGAAATGATTAAATTGATAAAGAAGACCAAGAAGTATAAACAAGCTTGAGGATGTTAGATATCAAGACTTGTTGGAGTTTGAAAGATCAATATTGAAAATCATAGAAAGGTGTGCATAAAGGATATCTAAATAAAAAAGATCAGTATCTGAGAGAGACTCGGAAAAGGATCAAAATCAAAGGTAGATATATATAATTGCAATCAACTAAGTCCGTACCCCCGAGAATCTAAACCGACCCATCCGAACAGTTTAGGGCACCCGAGGACAATAGTAGATATCAAGACCAGGCCTTTGAAGGTCTATACTATCAGACAACCAATAAACATCTGAATATATAGAGAGAAGATCTGAAGTATGGACCCCTGGAAAACTAGAAGATCGGACCGACAATATCAAAGGCATGAAAGATCAGACCATGGGAGCGCATAGATTGGACCTTCGATGATGAGAATAAAGATGACACTACCCGTTAACGTATAGTCATTGTAAATTCAACCTATGTTGAAGGACTGCCGGGCAACTTGGACCTCCGACTCTTGAAGTTATACCTATCAAAAGGTGTCATATAGAATATGACTATTGGATCTCTCGCCAAGGTCATTATTCTGAAAAAGTGGCTCTCCCCAACCCTTCAGATAAAGTTATAAAAGTCACATATTAGAGGAGTTGCCCCATAGAAACCAAGTTTCATAGTTATCATATTAAGAAATCTTTTCTAAGCCATTGTGCAAGGTAAATTATAATGAAATCTACAATAACTAGTTTGGTTGTTTTCTTCTCTAGATTGGAAATATGTTATTGATTGTAAGAGATAAAGGCATTTTGAGTATTGGCTGAATACTCCGTTTCTTATGTGGTGATACATAAGTGAAGGCTTATCGCGATTTTTAAGTAACATCGTGAGTATTGATTGAATACTCAGTTTACTTATGTTGTTGATAACGCAAGGGTTCATTTCGAATCATATTTTGAATTAGTTGTAAAAATTTGTGCTCTAACCTTGTTTAAGAGTCACAAAATATTATAGAGGACGATCTTGTAAAATATTAAGGGTACAATAGACTTTATGTAGTGAACTAGACCTACGAGAACTGGACCACTGTAAATCGTGTGTATTGCTTCTCTTCCCCACTCTTTACTTTATTCCATTCAAAGTATTGATATATTTCTTATATTATTTTTTATATCTTTAACTTAGATATTACAATCTAAATGTTCAATTATTTGGTCCAATCATTGTTGGCTAGGTATTATCATTCATTATGCACACTGAGTCGTTGCCATAGTGTATCATTCATATATCTTATCTTATTGTGTTTATATAGATTATTTATCTATTAATATTTAAAAAATATTGTATATTTATATAGATTTAATCGTGTCGAGTTGGCTAGATAAGTTATTAATCCAGATAGTACATATACAACCCCCTTCTAAGACTACTTCATGGGAAACATTAAGTGGTTTTACAGCCTATCTCTACTTGGTTATCTTAACGAGTTATAAAGTTAATTGATTATGAAATCTACCCTCGTTGTGGGATTTGCTAAATATCGTTGTTTTATAAGACATGTCATTTTCTTAGGTCTAAGGGGAACGAGCGTTATAGAGTTGGCAAGAAGATATCTAGCCAGCCCAATAAGCACCTAGTTCAAGTGACAATTTACAAGCCTTACCGTAGACCATTCAATATGGAGATGCAAAAACGGGTGTTTTGAATGTTTTTCGATAGACCCATAGTGCATCATCTAACTTCACTGAACAATATTTCCTTGATGGTCCCACGGTATCTCAGGAATTGACTTTATCTCTCGATTAGAGATTTCAGCTTGACCATTTGTTTGTAGGTGATAAGCGTAGGATACTCTATGTCTCATGACATATTTCACAAGTATTGATTTCAATATTTATTCACGAAAAACGTACCTCCATTACTAATAATTACTCTTTGCGTCCCATGTCTTGTGAAAATACGCGACTTCGAAATCTTGATAACTACTCTTGCGTCATTTGTTAGTAATACTACCGCTTTGACCCACGTCATGTGTGTACTCTCCTCATAATTATTAGGGGACGAGGATGTGGAAGCATATCAAGAAAGTTAAAAGGGTTAAGAGTATGAAAGGAAGATAAATCTAGTGAAGACACGAAAAAAGGAGATGATTGGTTAGCTTGATAGTGCACAGTATTCATTGCTTCTTGAAGCCTCGTTGAGGTTCAATCTTTTTGAAAGGTTACATGGAAATGCTTTGACTAGGAAGATGGGAAAGTCTAGATGAAAAAATTGTGATAATGGTGGTGGGGAGGGCGTGTAGAAGTTGAAAGCGGTTCATTGGAAATGACATAATCTAGAGGTGATAAAGATGAGCATTTTGAGCTTCCAGCTGCAAACTTCATATGGAAGTATTGACTTGCTATCACATGGTGCTACTTCACCCATATTCTCGGAGTTGGTTATGAATAATTTGGGGGCCAACATTAACATTTTAAGAACTGATGCTTATAGTTCAGGGAATGTCTGGTATATTACCAAAAGACCATGATTCATGGCTGAGAGTCACAAGGACTTAAGGGCAATTTTTTTTGTTTTAAAATTTTGCACAAATTTTTTGTGAGAAAATGGTTCGGCACTGCAACAAATAGTATCATTAGAGACGATATATATTGCGGCAACACGAAAATGGCCTCTAGTGATATTTTTAACGGCAAGATGTATTGCGGCAACACCAAAATGGCCTCTAATTATATTTTTAGTGGCAATATTTGCTGCTAAAGAAAAAGTCAATAGAGGCAAAAATAAATAATTTGCTACAAAAGGTGTCTTTTAGAGACAAAATTATTGCGGCGACGTTTTCCCCTAATGCCTTTTAGCGGCAAAATCGAGACTTTTAGTGGAAAATTTTGTTGCCGCTAAAGATAACTTTCTTGTCGTGCGTTAGCAGATTTCAAGTGATCAAAGGGATGACTAAACCATGAAATTTTGGACCGAATTTTTTTAATGTAGTTGAACAAATATTTGAGGTATCGTATGTAATTTTGGATTGCGGGAAAAAGCTTTAGTGGATACCTAATAAAATACTCGAAAAACGATTAAAAAATTAATGAATTGCTGAATTTAAGAACTCCTGAAAAATTTCGATAAGATTTTTTTGGAGGAACATAAATTTCGCATACGAGCTTCAAATTTATTGATTCCGAAGTTAAAAGAAAGTTAGAGAAAATGTCTACAACTTTCCAATTTGGTGCGCTATGAGATACGAAGCGAATCAAACATGAAATCCCCCTCAAAGTTGCACCTCAAATTCTGTTTTGCCCTTAATATATCGCTTTTTGAAGGAACTTCAACGGGTCATAAATTTTTCCTCGGGTGTCGGAAACAACTATTTCTCGAGTCTAGACCGAATATTTGATGTCTCCCTAAATGTTCTAATTTTATGCCCTTGGGAGACATCATTTTTGGTGTTTATTTGATTAATTTGATAGACTTTTGGGCTAAATATGCAATAATCCGAATTTCCTCTTTTATTTCTAGTATTTTTAATTTATTAAACTTTTGCGCGTAATCTTGTGTATTTTAGTGAAAAGTTTGTAGGTTTTGAATATTAGCTAGGAGAGGAATCCGAGAAGAAAGTCAAAGATCGTGATATGGAGTCAAAACTTGAAGATAAATCCGAAAAGAATTATATTTTGAAGCTGCAAATCTGGAAAACAGGCAAAAGATTGCTGATTTCGAGGCACTTACGAGTTGATTTAGCCGCTTACCTTTGAAGAGATTATGTTCCTTATCGAGTTACGGAAATTTAGCAAGTGATTTGAGGTCAATCGGAGTTATAACGAATTGGCTAGAGCTGTTTTAGTGGAGGTGGTGCAGCAGTTACGGGATTTGGGCTTGATTAGTGGACTTGGACTTTTTGTTATTCACTTAATCCCTAATTAAAAGCACATTCCGAATTTGAGCTTATAAAAGGAGCTTTTGACCTCATTATTTCACACCTCTCATTTTATTCTTCAATTCAAATCATCCTTAGAAGAGAGTGTCCGGAGAAGAAGCAGAAGCAAGGAAAAAAAGAAGCCAAGAGCTGGAGACTGTCTATATCTCCACTTCGCAGCCGAATCAACTCCGTAATTAGGTTCTTTAATTTTATTCTGTAAAACATTATGAACCCAATTATGTCTTTAGTTTTTGTCTTTCCGTTAATTATGAGCTAATTCCATTTAATACTTGGGAACGCATAATGGGTTAATCCCTATTTTGTTTTATTTCATATTATTGGATTTGGGATTTCATTAATTTAATTCAAATAGGGTCTTTTACATGTTTCTGTAATTTGCGATTGTTTACTGTTATTAACGTAGCTAATTAAAAATGGGTGTTAGTATCTAGGCTATTCCATATAGTGACGTGTGGATCATCCTGACGGGGGGTTTAGATACAAATTAATTACAAAATATAGGATAGAAATTATTTGACTCTGACGAGCGTAATTAATCTTATGGCCTATTGGGTATTTTTAGCTTAACCATTCGAAGGTGGATCATAATCACCCTGACGGGGTTTGTGACACCCTAGAATAGCTTCGTAGTCCACCCTGCCGGGGGTACGAAGATTTCTGAATCCCGACCTATGTTAATTGACCGATTTGTCCCTTAAACAACATATGGAATGAAATAGAGTTAGGAGAAATCCTTGCGTCTCTCAAGTACTGCCTCTCATATCTTGCGTCTAGTATAATTACTTGCATTTTTACACTAGTCTTTAATACTTTAGGATTAGTAAAACAAGCCAAACATCATTAAACCATTTATCTGCTTTCATAGTGCAATTATTCATTAACTGATAAGCATTAGAGTCAACCAAACCGTCCCTGAGAATGAATCTGTTTTATCAACTATATTACTTGGGACAACCGTACACTTGCGGTTGTGGTTCTCTTTTCCTTATTGCATTTATTTTAGAACACACAAAGGACCACCAATATTTTTTTGACATCTTTCCAGTTCAACCAACAACACTTCACTTAAAGATCATATAAAAAAATTATAACAAAAAAGTGCAATGTGACACAACAACGATAAGATTCTTGAAAATTCGAGGACCCCTTTATTCCAAAACAACCCACAAGGCTGAGTAACTCCATTCACATCATCAAGGGTCCATCACGGATCGAGAACGCTAACCCCTGACTTGGGTATTGAGCAATTCTTGTGAAGGTGAATACTCTTTACTCCTTCATTTACCTTTGTATATTATAAGTGTATAATGCTAAAATTAATTAATTTTAGCTTCTTTTTGAGTCGTGGGGACATAACTCATCGTTGAGTTGACATGGGACACCTGTGGTCATCATCCCCATTTTTGTGTTAAAACTTTAGTAAAATGAAAAAAACGAAAAAAAACAAAAAAAAAACTTGAAAAATTGAAAAGGAATATAGATGAATAGGAGTTAAACTAGCTAATTGTTTACTATACGTGGATGTCCCTTGAAAGAATGAATTAACAACTCAATTAGATATGTATTTTAGAAACTTTCATACTATAGTTTAGACCTTGTATGAAACATTTATTCTAAATGAAAATGATTAGTAAGCAATTCATATAACGGAACTTAAACGAGACGAGAAGTGAGTAGGTGTGTAGAATGTGAGATCCACCTAGTCGAAAACCTACTTTACCTACAACCTTAAAGTAAAAGAGTTAACACTATTATATAGCTAGGGAAATTATTTCTTTGTAAGCTACTTGTTCCCTTAAGCTTTTGTCCAAATAAAATTAATTATCACGTGTATCCCATCTGAGTATAAGACTTTTTCTTAATATTATAATATTATACACCTTAGGTTGTAGGATTTGGCCATATGACCCGTACTCGAGTCACTATGTTATGACAAGACATCTTTGAGTTTAAGTTTGGGATGGTGGGTGATGTGGTTAAGGGATGTAATGTGTGGTTTTTATACTTGTATAGTGCTACATTATGATTCACTTTGTTATGATCCTCTCCGGTTCAAGAAAAGAAAAAAATACATGAAAAGAAGCCTACATGAAACGTTAAATCAAAATAAGGTTCATGTTTGACTTGCGAAAAAAATAAAATAATATAATATGACAAGTGAAAGATTTGAACATCAAAATGAAGTGGTTTATCGGATTTGGAGATACTTATCTAATGCATCAAAAGGTAATGAGTGAACACATATACGGGAGTAACTCAAACTCATAGTCGATTAGTTGTTTGGCTTAGTGAGGAGAGAGCCAAAATCTCAATTAAAATTATCCAAATATATTATAACTCACCCAAGACTCATATTATAACCAAGAATCCCTTATGATCCTTAGTTATGCGGCTAAGTAACAATTGAGTGGAGAGGAAGGAAGTGAGTTGGTCACTAGACAACATAGAAGGACCGAGGATCACCATATATCCTCCACTTCAAGCTAAGTATAAATGTCTCATTTTTGCATTGCGAAACAAATATTATTTTAGTTCATAATATTTTAGTTAAAAACACCAAATGTAAGATAGAGAATAATAATTGACACCGAATGGTGGCTTTAGCTAGCAATTTAAAAATTTATAATTTTTTTTTGAACAATAAAAATTTATAATCTATGTCCTATTAATATTGTGAGTAGTATATATTTTATTGTTGAATAGCGAATTATATATGCAAAAGCATGCCACTAGGCAATTATTTTGAATTTCTAAATTCAATACCCGTACAATTAAGAATTTTTTTAAGAATTGCATTCCTTTTTGGGATTGCTAATTAGTTGTAATAGTTTGTCTTTATTAATAGAGTAAAATAAGAATAAAGGCCCTAACAACATGTAATTTTTCAATTAAAGGTCCAACCTAACTAGATTATTAGAATTCAACTAAAAACTAAAAAACACCATAAAACCACCCTCCCCTCCCATTAGGTTTAGAAATTAAAAACCCACTCCTCCCCCTTTCTCTCTCGGTGGATCTGCACCAAAAAACCACATCGTGACCAACCTCCACCATCTCACCTCCACACACTCTGCTGCACACAGAATATCACCTTCGCTGCTCCCTCCTTCGCTTCGCAATCCTCCTGTGGCCCCTCTTCGAACCTTCGCCGGCGTGGATCTGGTGGCCTTCACCGCCGTCGCTTGCACAAACCCCCGTTGCTGTCTTGCAGAAGAAAACCACCGTCACCACCAAACCCACATACTCCGTTCTCCACTGCTAAATAACACCGCCGCATTTCGTGTCATTCTCCACCCAGATCTGCACTCATTTCTGTTAAGCCCATTCTCCACCATGTTCGTGGGACCATTTTTCCGGCACAAGGCTTAACCACCATTAGTGGACCATTTCCGACGTTCTCCTGCACAAGACCTGCACCGTTCGTGGACAATGAAAGTCCTAGAGGGGGGGTGAATAGGATTACTAATAAGATTAATGCCTAATTAAAAATCTTTTGGACAATTATAAGTTTAAGAAAGAAACTTCTAAGTCAACTAATATATCAAACTCCTAAGGGATCATACAATGGATAAGCTAAGAGGTTCGATATATAAGTGATACAAGTAAAACGAGTTTCTAATCTCTTACTACTTTAGATGACAATATGTTAGATAAACTAGATAATCAATATCACAATATTCATACTAGCATATTATCAAACATATAAAGTACGGAAAGTAAATAGAGTAGGGATAGAAAGATGCACACGATTTATAGTGGTTCGGTTTCCCTACATCCACTACCTAAGGAAGCCTCCTTAGGATTTCAAGCTTTTCACTAAGCTCCCGTGTCTCTCTTAACCGGGTCGAGAACACAATAACCCTTACAACCTCTTCGATAACACGAAGGACAACCTCTTCGAAACCACGAAGGACAACTCTTGTGTGATCACAACACAAGGACACCGAGTATACTCCCGATACTCAAATTCTCTCTTAACCTATCTATTACAAGAACTAGAATTAAGAGGATAAATACAAAGTGTTTAAAGGGTGAAACTACTTTGCTAACAATCTCCTAATGAGTAGATATAACACTTAAGCATGAAAGACTCCTCTTGAGTAGATAGAACTTTGTGGCTTATTGGATTAACTCCTTAATTGAGTGGATATGACAATGTATAGCTCTTGACACCTTCTTGGATGATAACAATTAAGCCCCTGAGTGTATATGGGTTGAAGGTGTAATTGTAGCCTTGAAAGACCTTCAATTTATAGCTGCAAAATGCTCCCAACGGTCATAAGACTTGTCTCCAGCGGATATATTAATATCCCCAACGGATATATTCCTTTTGTCTTCATTTTGCTGCAGGAAACCCTAATCTGCGGTGCACCGCGGGGTTGGTGCGGTGTACCGCACTGAGCTTGCTAAATTCACTTGCTCTCTGACGGGCTAGCCCCCTGGTCCGTGGTGTAGTCCGTGGGCTGCGGTGTACCGCACCAAAGGTCTAAAACACCTTCTAGTGAGTATATCTTTTACTATGATGCCCAGATCAAAAAACCTTCTTCACGAGAGTTGTAGAGAACATCATTTTAAGAAACTTTGTAGTTGATCACTAAAGCTAATTCTCAATGTACACAAAGATATGAATAAAAGTATTTGTAAGAGAATTAGTTTCTTAAGATATAACAATAAAGCTTTGATTTAAATGATAAAGAACAGCTTTTTGATGAATTAGAGTGCAAGATAGAATATGTAAAACAAGAGTAATTAGCACACTAAACACAAGAGGATTTGTCACATTAAAACAACCTATTAAGGGAGGCTATATGCCAACAGACAATTTCTGACCTTCATTTCAGATCTCGTTTTTTTCAGAACAGGTTTGAGGTCTATACCCCCTTTTTCGCATTTTCAGTGGGTATAATATACCTACTGTTTTGTATTTTTTGGGGGTATACATTTATTCTGGTATCACTTCCCCTCCGTTCCCAGCAAATCCGTCTCCCTAGTGCACTAGAAAACCGCCGTCGTGGACCATATCTTGCCGGAGCGCCACCCCCTTCATCAATCTCAGATATGTTTATTCAGACCTCCAATAACATACCTTTTTTTTTTGCATTTTCAGGGGGTATATACCCACTGTTTTGCATTTTTTGTGGGTACATACCCACTATGTTGCATTTTTTGTGGGTATGGATCTTTATCAATGAGCTGGAATGGCATGGACCTTGACAAGGAAAAATGTATTGTGAAAACGGGTGTATACCTCTGAATTATAGCACGAACCTTGGCAAAAAAAGGTCATTGAACCAGAAAAATTCAACAAGGACTTATAATGTAATTAAAAAAAGGTTAAAATAGTAGGTATTATATACCCCAAAAATCTAAGCAGAAACCAAAAAAATAATAATCTAACGAGAAATCAGAAAAATCATTACAATACGATCCCTATGAGAGCTCCTCTTTTGGCTTAATAAATATGGTCATAAAAACGATATATTTAATAAGTCAGGCCAGACCAAGCTAAGTGAGCAAATCCAGAGAACTCGAAGTCCTTTGATCGGTGCCACAAATTTGCAAGCTGATCCTAAGTAATCGTTGTTGTTCATTGGATTCCGGAAGAACTACTTCGTTAAGATTGAGGAATTGCTGCGATTCTTCCTGAGTAGCCTGGATTCTCCCGTCGAGAGTCACTTTGAAAGTATTACCTAAACTCTTCCGACTGAATATGATAAAGCCTACAAAGAAGTTTGGATCCGAAAAAGTATGCTCTAAGCCTTTAAAAATATCATTTTAAAATTTGAGGCCTAAAAATATATATCCCTCTCTTATTAATTAATAAAATCGTTTTAAAAAAAAAATTATTGAATTCAAAGTACTAGTTGTGCTGTCCCCTTTTCCAAGCAACCTATAGCCCTAATATAATCTATGGAGGTATTCATATGCGTATTTACTCTTTGTGAACTAATACTAGTGCCAAGGTTTACCGTGATCAAAATCAATTAAAATCAACACTAGTAATTATATGGCTGGAGGTGGTTCAGCAGTAGCCGGAGGAAAGGACGGCAATGTCACGTCCGGCATCCGCATAGTCGTTGCCGGAGATCCGAAGACCGGAAAGTCCAGTTTGATTCTCACAGCTTTCACCAAGTCTTTCCCGGCCAACGTTGCTCCCGTTCTGCCTCCACTTGTACTTCCGGACAGTTCCTACCCCGATGGCATCCCTATCACCATAATAGATACCTCATCTAGGTCCTTCACTCTCTCTTTCTTCTATCTATATATATACATTTATGTGTTTATTTCACAAGCTCGATCTCTGTCTTGCATGTGTATATGTAAAACTCGACTGTGAATTTAATATTTGTACGAATTGAGTGGATGACATATGGGCCATGTGGATTTAAAATTTTTAAATGCTCTCTTGTGTAACTAGAATATATATTAGAGGTAATTAACTTTATTTACTCAAATTTAAGGTAACAATGCAAAAAGCATCTTATTTAACATGTGTTACTCACAGCTAATTTCAAAATTAAAATTTGTTGAAGTGGATGTCCCAATTAATATTTTAGGTTTTGTTTTGTTTGCATATTTAAGGGGGCTTAATTTTAAAATCAAAGAATTACATATTTTATTGTTTCTGTGTCATACAGTCTAGAGAACAGAGATAAAGTGATTGAAGAATTAAAAAGAGCTGATGCAGTCATTCTTACATACGGATGTGATAAACCTGATACTCTTGACCGATTGAGTACGTTCTGGCTTCCAGAACTTCAAAGATCAAAGGTTTGTAACTTCATTCTTCATAATTAATTAACTTAACTTAAGGAAGTTATTAAGTTTATTACAAGCAGGTTTTGGTCCCAGTAATTGTGGTGGGTTGCATGTTAGATAAAAGTGATAATCAACACCCAGTTAGTCTTGAGGAAGTAATGTCACCATTAATGAATCAATTTCCAGAGATTGAGACATGCATTGAATGCTCTGCACTTAAGCAAATTCAGGTATGGTGAAGTCTCATTAACAATATAAAATAGTCTAAAAATTAATATTACAAAAACATTTGACATTTCTCCATCTACAGATGCGAGATGTTTTCAACTCTGCAAAAAAAGCCGTACTTCATCCCACAGCTCCATTGTTTGACCACAAGACATATAATTTGACTCCCCAATTAGTGAAAGCTTTAAAAAGAATATTTCTTCTCTGTGATCAAGACAAAGATGGTGCTTTAAGTAACACCGAGTTAAATGATTTTCAGGTATCACATTCGAATTCATTCATATCAAAACTTATTAATCAGTCCTAAATGATATGACAAATGTAGATGAAATGTTTCAATACCGGTCTAGAAGGATTAGAACTTGAACGTATTAAAAAGGTTGTGCAAGAGAAGTTGCATGAAGGTGTTAATGAGCGTGGCCTTACATTCTCAGGGTTCCTTTTTCTCCAAGCACTCTTTATAGAGAAGGGAAGTATAGAAAGTACATGGGCTGTCCTACGAAAATTTGGATACAATAATGAAATTAGGTTAAATGATAATTGCCTTTTACCTCCAACTAAAAGACATCTTGACCAGGTAATGATATTATCTTTTACCAAGGATTTTTTTTGCTTTTTGTTTTACTCATCTTGTGTGTTAATATTCCAGAGTGTGGAGCTAACAAATGAAGCTTTAGACTTTCTGAGAAAAACTTTTTCCACGTATGATGTTGATGGTGTAAGTACTATATATGTATCACCTTTTGTTATATATCTAGTATATATTGCAACTTGATGTTAATTTTTTTTTTTTTTTTTTGTGGGGTTTTTATTAGGATGGGGCACTTAGTGAAAATGAGATTGAAGATCTATTTTCTACAGCACCAGATAAGTAAGATTTTTTTTTTTAAACAATATTTAGCGTATGTTACTTATGTGTGTCCTTTTCCGTAATTTTAGTCCTTGGAATGAAGCTCCATATAAGAATAGTGTCGAAAAAGATGTGCATGGAGGGGTTTCACTTGACAATTTTTTGTCACAGGTGGTCTTTTTTTCTTAATTTTGTACACATATATACTACTACTGCATGGTCCTTTAATTTTCCAAACAATTATGTTTAATTCAGTGGGCCTTGATGACACTAGTGGATCCATATCGTAGTGTTGAGTATTTAATATATATTGGATACACTGGTGAACCTTTATCTGCCATTCAAATCACTCGTAGAAGACGTACAGATCGTAAAAAGAAGTATTCAGATAGAAATGTTTATCAGTGTTATGTATTTGGGCCAAAAAATGCTGGAAAGTCTACATTATTGAATTCATTTATTAAAAGGTATGTTTTATATTCTCATATGATTTTATAGGGCATGGGTGAAAATATTTTTATTACAGGCCTTTTCTTGAAGATTATGTTCCAACTACTGGTGATAATTATGCTGTTAATGTTGTGGAAAAACCTAATGTAAGTTACGTTTGATAATCATAATAGTATTTGAATAATTTGAAATGGAAAAACTATTTTGTGTGTTTTTACAGGGTAGTAAAAAAACTCTTGTATTACGTGAAATACCAGAGGGAGGAGTTGAAAAGTTGTTATCAATGAGGGAAGCTTTGGTAGCATGTGATGTAGCAATATTTGTTTATGATAGGTAATTTATTTATTTTTATTTTGAGATTATTTATTTATTTCTGATAATTAATAAATTTTGAAATTGACACTCTGTTTTCTCAGTTCACGTCAACCTTCTTGGAATAGAGCTTCTGAATTACTTATAAATTTTACTAGTCACATAGAAGCCACTGGCTATGACATTCCTTGTCTCATAGTTGCAGCTAAAGATGATATAAATAAGTATTTCACTAAGCTTCATCATTCCACAAAGGTAATAAATAGTTACTGTTTTTTCTTTTCATAGAATTAAATTACAATCTATAAATAATTTGAATGTTAAATATTATAGGCTAGTAAGGAGATGGGAATTGAGGCTCCTATACGTATCAGCACTAAGTTAGGAGATTTTAGTAATATATTTGAGAGGATTCTTAATGCAGCTCAACATCCTCATTTGAGTATACCTAGAACTGAAGCTGGGAAACGTGAAAAGTACTTTTACTTCTGTATTAATCTCTCTCTCAAGCTTGGTTTAGGTATGTTAAATAGTACACATTAATTAGGTTTTGAAAGTTTTTTCTCTTTTAACTGTGACAAGTTTATTAATTAATTAATACTCGGGATTTTTTGCAGTTGGAGCTGTAGCCATGGTGGGTATGGCTCTTGGCAGAGTGTATGTTGCAAGGAATCTTAAGTAGTTGTTTTTTAATTTTATTTGTGCATATTATAATTTAGTTTTGGGTGTGAGGGTAAATCAAGTTGAAAAAAGTGTAAACTTGTGACAAACTGGATATTTAATACACATTTCTTTAATATTTATTATTATACGATCTCAAAACATTGTATATATGTAATACGAAAGTTTTTACTCCGTATTACCGTATACCTAAGTAATTTTAATTATATTGCGGTATACGTGTAGCTTGCATAGTTTGGTGATGGTTCAGACCACAAATCTTAATTGGTCTAACAATCTCACCTTTTACTAGCTGGAGGCAATATCTATTGAAAGTCTCGACAGTTACATGGAGTCGAAAATCTACAGAAAATAGAAACTCTATCTCCAATTTGTTCGATTCTTCAATGCTTATCCCTCCTACTTTTGCATAGTAACCATTTCTGTAACACCTATAACCATAAATATGCACTTTTGGAAATTTGAGAATTTTAGCTTATATTAAGTGAAGAATAGTTGGATATACTGTGAGTTACTGGGATACTTGTAATAAACTGTGTTGTGGTCTACCAAAGTTGCTGGTACATTGGGTTTTCTAGCGAAGTATCGTCAATTTTTTTGTGAATTGTGAATTTTTCCGAGTTGTTAAGAAGCCGTCTAGAAAACAAAAGTACTGGTGGATTGAGGGACAAGGGTAAAGATAAGGTGGTTGAAGTAAATGTAAATGTGGCAAAGAAGTAGAAATTTGATTCGATTAATGTTGTGCTCGAGACACCACGAGGTCGTGTAATAGTTATTTCAAATCCAAATGAGAAACAACCTGCCGGAAAGGATCCAGAGACAGAGTTGATAACCCAAGGAAAGTATTACAATTTTGGTTCAAAGAGAGCTTTTAGAGAGAATATTCACAGGAGGAATATAATGAATACATTTAAGTAGGAGAGTGAATGGGGTTGAAGCACGTTACTCGTCAGCTCCTTAAGGCTTACCAAAAATGTCCAATGAGCTCTATTTTTTATTTATTTTTCGTTCGGGTACCAATGAGCTCTATTTGGGTATTACAAATCGATATGCCGAGGGTTGAGTTAAGGTTAGTAATGTAAACCTTCCGCTTACGATTCAACACATCTGCTCCACCTTCATGTTTAAAGAATTTTCAGGGTCGTGTAAGTATCATGAATCAATGGCCAACTTGGCATCTTTTGCTTGGGAGTCCTTGTACGTTCATGTGCTACTTCCGAATAAAAAACAAGTCATGTCGAGAAAATTAAAGGGATAATTAGGGGTGAGCACGGGCCGGGTTTATCCCGGGTTGGGATCTAGGGTAAGTGTAGGGTAGATTAGCCGGGTCTAGGTTTTGCCAAGGGTAAGGGTAGGGTTAAATTTTACCCTACCCTCGGGTTACCCAAACACAGGTTACCCCGGGTTTACCCTATGGTAATTGAACCTGTAATTCAGCAAATTAATTCTAATATAAAGCTTAAAATTTAATACAAATTGCAATTTACTCCTTTAAATGACTTAAATCACAAAATATTCCCTGATTCACAAAATATTACAAGTTAACTATTATAAATTGCAATTTACTCTCTTAAATTACTCAAATTCACAAAATAAAAGGTACAACTAAATTAAATTTTTCCAAAATATTACAACATAATCAAATTCATTAAAAATATTACAACACATTCAAATTCATCTAAAATATTGCAACATAATCAAAAGCTTCAACTATTCATCACAATCACTTCCTTGAGCATTCCAATTTCCTGTTACTTAAAGCATTCCCAAATATATCAGTAAGTTACTAAGTTAAACATATTAAGGCTTTAAACATTAACCCTCAGAACAGTGTCATCATAGGCTAGAATTGAATAGCTTATAATTGAGTAGATCATCATAAGCCTCGTGTTATAAACACTTTCATCGGCCTCAGATATAGTTGGAAAATAGCACGGGATTCTCGGAAAACCAACTATACCTCATCACCGGATTGTGTTTCAAACACGTAGGCAACTCACTACAAAAGGCGGCTACCAATAGTGATAATAAGGTAAGGGCTTACCCAAAATAATTTGTTTATTATTTTATCCAACATTTTCCTTTGGTGTTAAGTCAAATGCACCTAAAAACACAAGTCAGAATGTAAGTATATATTAGTGCAAGTCAGAATGTAAGTAACTAAGTATATATTAATGTAAGTATATAGTAAACACAAGTCAAATTACACCTGAAACTTAAGAGTATATATTAATGCCTTGTATGACCGAGTCTTGCAGACTCGTGTATCATATATAAGAAATATTCTTGAATAAATAAAGCAATTATGGGTTCAAACATAACATCCATCCATAACACATACATATAAATGCATCATTAATCATCAATTCTTGACTATCAAACAAATAAAGCTTGGTCAACATAGACTTTAACCATCGTCACATACTCACAAGTGGAACCAAGTTTATCAAGTCAACAATCAATTAATAACCATAGGAACCAGAACAATAGTCAAGATATCAAAGAAGAAAATTACACAACTAAATCTTAAGAAGGCATAAGAAGATAAAATATGTATACCCTGTGAACAAAAACAAAACCAAAAAATAATTAACATCACAGAAAAAACTTGAATGAGAAGAGAAAATTAACCAAAAATACATTCTTACCTAGATAATGATTCGTATCTGTGACAAAAAAGAATTAATACTTTGAAATAATTAACAGAAAAATATATAGAAATAGAGTGAGAAGAGAATAGAGTTTTACCTATTGAAATGGTGTTCCTTTGCTATTTCTGATAAACCCTCAGTATATATATATAGGCAAATACCCATAGCTAATCAACTGAGAAAAGAGCAACACATTATTGAATGGATAATAAAAGGCTACATCAGAACTCAAAGAGGAGTTTTTCAGGCCGCATTAAATGAAAGCTCTCGAACCCAACAACCAAACGCGGCTTCAATAAATGTTGATCCATGGTTAAGGTGGAATCGGCAGAGAAGATCAGAAGATTAATAATATAGTAAAAGATATAGGCATATAGGTTTAGGGTGAAGATCAGAAGGATAGAGATTTGATGGCTTAGGGTTCGCCTTTTTTGTCAGAGAAGAAGAGAGGGTAAAGTAGCGTTAAGAGAAGCCGAGAAGGGAAATGAATCAATTAGATCTGATTCAACATTTTATATTTTTTTTATAGATGAACAGTGTTGGGTATTACAAATTGATATGCCGAGGGTTGAGTTAAGATTAAGAATGTAAACCTTCCGCTTATGATTCAACACATTTGCTCCACCTTCATGTATAAAGAATTTCCAAGGTCATGCAAGTATCATGAATCAATGGCCAACTTGGCATCTTTTTCTTGGGAGTCCTCGTACGCTCATGTGCTACTTTTAAATAAAAAACAAGTCGTGTCGAGAAATTTAAAGGGATCATGTATGTATAGTCAACTAAAAGTGTGGACCCACTTTGTTGTTCCAATTTCTTTAGAGTCGGGTGCAAGTCCAATACTATTGTGGTTATCATGATATACTTAAAGTGTGTATTTTTGGAAGAGGAGGTTGAGGTCATGCGCTTAATTTACGAGAATGTGATGCAATCTAGGCAAACACCTAAAAATGAAAAAAGAACTGAAATATCCTATCTTAGTTACGACTATGTGCGTACAAGCAGGGTTCTGGTCAAAGGAGATAAGTGGAAGTAGAATCAATGAAGGTTCATAAACTATTTCGCAACCTCAGAGCCGGCCCGGGCCCAAAGCAGCCAAGGCGGTCGCTTTGGGCCCCACAATTTTGAGGGCCCCAAAATATATTTTATTGTTTTAATATGTATGTTTAGATGTTATGGTTAACGTAAAACACAGAGTTAGCCTAATGGAAATGTGGTTGGCATTTGTGCAGCGGGTCGCGTGTTCAAAACAGGCCAGCCCCATGTCTTTTTATAGTAAAGTAACTCTACATCTAAAAGAAAAAAAAACAGCAATAAAAGGCCCCATTTTTTTTCTCGCCTTAGGTACTCGAGAAGCTCGGGCCGGCCCTGGCAACCTAGATGATCTGTAGAGAAACAAATATGCACGAGGATCAAAAACTATTAGACCTCGAGTGGAGGAGATTGAGATGATTCTGATGGGTTCCACGAGTAAAGACCCACATTGGACGGGACCCTCATAAAGGTACGAGTTCTTTTATGGGAAATATAATGTTATTGATCGGCTAAAACACTACGAAACAAACCAATATCAAACGATAGGAAGTGTGGAGAGTATAGATGCGATTCATATTGAACTATAACACTAATCTGATTCTAGGTAACGCAACTTCATGAGAATTATGAGCATACTGCACACCATATGTTTTATATTCTCAAGGAGAAAATAAGGCACGGGGTTATGGAGACTTCGTAACGTCCCAACTTGGATGTTGATCGCGAGTGTGGAGGTCCTTGAGCATGAAGGGTCGTTTTGTTTTACCCTTCTAGTTTTTTATTTTTGCTTGTGTATAATATTAAGTTTAATTTCTCTTAGAGTCTTTTCAAGTCAGAGAGCACGACTCATTTTTTAGTTTGGGGTGATTTACTCATTGTCGCCATGCATGTTTTTATGTGTTTAATTCTTTAGAAAAGATAAAAAAACCAAAATAAATTTAATTTATATATATATATATATATATATATATATATATGAACTAGGGTGTTGAACTAGCAAATCTTTTGTTGAATATGGATATCTCGTAAAAATATTTCTAAACAACTCGAAGATATCAACTAGGTTCTTGTTCTAGAAACTCTCCTACTATACTTTAATTACTTGTATGAAACATGTTATTGTGGATTAAATTGATTATTTAGCAATGCATATAAGACTAGCTAGAACAAAGCAATAAGTGAGTTAGGTAGACCTTGAGATCCAACCTAGTCAAAACCAACTTTGCCTACAACCTTGAAGTAAAGAGTTAAACATACCACATAGTTATGGAAATGATTAAGGCAATTTTCCGATAAGCCACTTGTGCCCTTTAACTTGACCAAATAAATATTAATTATAACTCACAGTCTCACAAACCCTCTAAGCGATGGGGTCAGATTGTCGAATTAGGCATGATAAACAAAAAATTTGTCACGTGGAACTTTCAGACCTACAATAGAAATAATCAGATATACTATTTTTATCAAAAACCCTAATCATAACATTCAAATAAAACCTATAAAATTATATATTCATGCAAATAATATTTTTTTTCCATTCTAAATATGGTGGCAATAGTGTTTATCTAGAAAAATTACCGGTTGATAATCTTTTTTCCAACTTGTTGTACATATAAATTGAGGAAGAACCATTAGCGAACCTCAAGGTTCCTGCTACAAAATTTTCTTTGAAATTTCTTGGTATTCTTTTCTTATCAATCGTAAATGTCGAAAAAGTTTGAGACTGATTATATGGAATACATAAAAGTATTTTTGTATATTACGTGGAAATAAATTGAATATCTAATTGCAAAAAAAATCAAATTTTTTTTTACAGAAAAGATAAAAAATTGATTTGTTCAAAAAACACAATTTTTTGACATTTTTTGAAATTATTACTAGTTTTTAAGAAAACTCGCGAATGCGGCGGAATTAGTTGGTGGTGACTGACAGTGGCAGAATTATTCGGTGGTGGTAATAAGCACAAATGCCGAAGGTATGTGGTGGTTGGCGTCGGTAACTGGACTTTAAAATAAAATAAAATAAATATTATATATTAAAAATAATTAAAAAAATTACAATAAAGGTAATTTTAGTATAAAATTAAGTTTTACACTAAACGGGAATTTTTTTAACTTTGAATAAATGAGAACAAAATGTCTATATTTATTAGTAAACGGAATTTTAAGAAAAAAAAATTAGATAATTTTAAAATTAGGCTAAAGTCTAATATTTTTTATGAAATTAGATTAAGCATGATATTAATTCTGACTACAAGACTCATTGTTTTCTTTTAAATTTAAGTCATTATTTATTTTCTTTATTAAAATATATTTTTTAATTAATATTCTTTCAATTATTTATTTTATCACCACCACCGTTGCTAACCAACCAAATTTGGGAGTCAATGGTCAACTCCAGTGATTTCTTTAATTTTTTCATTTTAGGGCTACTATCGGGGAACTCCGGTGGTCGTCGTCTGTCAACTCTGACGACTTTTGTTTTTTACAATATTTCATTTAAATTACTATCGTGGTAATTTTTTCCAATTTTTTTAATTTTTCTTTTAGTTTTTTCCAACCCCAACAAATAGTTGTACAAAATTTATACCATCAACTATAATATTGTAGTTGTAGCAACTACAATGTTGTAGTTTCTACAACTAAATATTGTATAATAAATGTGACAAATGACAATCTGAGTGATATATAATTGCAACTACAATTTATACTTAGAGTAACTACTATATAAATACAATACTAATAGTTGTGCAACTATAATTTGTAAATATTTAAAAAATTGTAACATCCACAATACTGTAGTTGTTGTAGTTACAAAAGTATACATTTGTAATCCACACCTATAATTTTTCAAGCAAATAGAATATATAGACGATACAAAATAATTTACAACAAACTCAAATTACAAATCTAACGACAAAATAATTGACTAATGGTAATCATCTGAATAAATTTTGGGATAATTATGTAAATAGAACTAAACACTAATCTCTTCAAATTAGATCGAAATTAGGCCATAATTTAGGATAAAAATATAGGTGCGGGTTCTCCTTTCCATTTCTCATGCATGGATCACCAAATATTGGGGGATACCTCTTGTTTGTTGGATAAAGAGTTTCATCTATGTAGAATTAAAATATAAGAAAATTAAACTCTATATCATTGTTACCAGGGTGAGTTGTTACAGTCTTATTATTCTTTTGTATAAAGGGATGGAAACAATTCGGTTTTCTACAGAAATATCAATAACAATAACTATTTATTTTATCATAACCTAACGATTTATTCATCGGTTACACTTTTCATAACCATAACCGTATGATTCGGTTTTGATTTTATAAACGGTTTTGCGGGTTTTAACCATATTTAAATGATAATTTTATAAATATACCGATTTTCATAAAATAAGAGCACACATATAAGGAAAATCTCCGAAGTATATAAAAATGTGTTGTCCTTTGTTTAAATAGCATATGTATTATTTAGTTGGTTAAATCTAGTATTTGAGTTTTAGTTTTAGAATTTCCACATACTATTTTACTTAAATTATTATAGAATTTGAAAATATACATATATGATAATAAACGGTTTTTGGTTATGCGGTTTTATTTTTATCTGAAACCATAACCTCGCGGTTTTAACCATCGGTTACACTTTTCAAATACATAACCTAATAATTTTATCCATTGATATATAATTTGGTTTTCAATAGGTTCGGTTATCACAGATTTTGGTTTTTAACCGTAACCATTACCATCCCTATTTGCATGGAGTACTTTTCCAAAAGCTGAGCTAGGATAGGAATGAGAACCTTAATCTAAAAAATCATTAATTAGTCAATAACAAACCAATAGTATACCTTGGGAATAAGTATAAGTTATCACAGATACTTCCTAAATAATATATCTACCTTAAACACTAACTACTTAAAAAAACTAGCTCACACTAGCCAAGAAAATGTATAGTATAATTTTCTCAATAAAGACTAGCTTGTAATTATACAAGTTGGCAAGTGAAATACATTTGAAAAACATTTCTATAACAGTGCATATGTAAGTATCATAATGAACATGAGCTTAGCAATTGAAAGTTCACTATTATGCAAAATATTACTATTAAAACGCAGCGATTATTATCCTTTAAACAAGAAAAAAAAGGTGATAAAACTTAGTCAAATAAATTAATTAAATACAAGAGACTCCAAAACATACCCTACTATACTCCTCAATCCAGCACTCTCCTTCACAAGCACCCATTCATTTCTCAATCTTTTCAAGTATTTCTTTCCACCTAAAAGCTTTCTCTTTTCACTTTTGCTATTTGAACCATGGTCGGTCCTGAAGGTAGGCCGAAGAGGCGACCACTTAGGCCCCTGATTTTTTGATATTTTTAGGGCCCCCCAATTTATAAAAAATTACATATAAGGGCCTCATTTTGTAATTTTTATTTGAGCCTATCGTTGGACCTATCCTTGTCAGGACCGGTCCTAATATGAACCTAAATTTTTCCAAGGACTAAAGAGGCATCAATTACTCCTTTATTAAAGAAAAAAATGAAAATAAGAGATTTATTTCATTTAAAAATATTTTCTTGTCAAATCTAAATGTTCGTATAGCAAATTCAATAGCTTCCATAACAAAGACAAAAGAATTATCTAGCTCTTGTATCATGCGTGTCTTCCTACAATTTTCTCTAGCTTTGATCTCTTCTTGATAAAATGTTCCTTCATTTTGCGTACTTTGAACTCTTCCAACCTTGAAACTTCCGCCTCAACCTTCAAGGTACAAAATCATACACGTCTTTTAGTTTTATTACAACCATGTTAAAGAATTCACACCCAAAATCACTCACATAGTTAATAAATTCAACAAAAAGCATGTTAGGTTGTGTTATTTTGTTCTCTGAAGCGGCAACATTACAAGTTAAATGACTTGTGTGGAGAAATATATGATATATTCAAACATTTATCCCACAATATTTTTTTGTATTGATGGAAATACATTGATTACTCAGTTGGTTGAATATTAGAGAAAAAGATAAAAGAAAAGAATAGTATGAACCTTAATTGCAAGTGTACTAATAATATTATCCTTGACACCTCTAAGGAGGTGCTCAACTCCAATTTATTCAACTTCATGAGTAGAAATATCAAAAGGAACGTGAACAAATATATTCTTGCTTTTCTCTTTAGCCTCTGCAATATCATAGTAAGCTTTAGTTGTCATTTCCAACTCATTAGGTTCCACATCTATCATAACTAAGACTGGAGTTGGGACATATCTACAAATTATCATACCAAAATACCTATTAATTAACAATTCCAGAACAAGTTAAAAGTGAAAAGCTCTTACTTGTTGAAAAGTGCGTGAATATTCAAATCATTCTCCCTTAGCTGTGGACTTATGACATGCTTTTTTGCTGAAGGTAATTACAAGTCAACACTCACAAAAGAAAATAACACTAATTACTTCTACAAAGAATCAGTGTGGGTGAAAGAGAAAGATTATATTAAAGTAACACCATTGAATCCATGAATAGTATCTACTATCTTGCTTCTTTGACATTGATATGAATAGGTAATCATCAATTACTCTAAGCAGTAAATACTTGGCAATTTCTTGTTCACCAGAAGCCTTCTCTAGATACGGATAAAAAATATTATTATCCATATGCCCATATTATGTCTCCGTTTATGTGAAAGATTAATATAGTCACGAGACATATTTTAAAGTTATTTAGTGCATATTTGAGGCATTATTCCCTATATGTAGATAGTTACTTGTTTCTTGTCTAGTTTTGAATAATTGTTACTTTTAGGGCTATTTGTGCGTAGTTTGTGTCTTAAGGATGCAGCTCTTAGGTACTTGGATAATATTAGAGCCCAAGACGAGGATAAGATATCGAGAAATTAAGTTTAAATCCATGTCAAGGCGTTAAAGGACGAAAAAACAATTTTGGAAAGCGAGAGTACTTGTCGTTCAAATTTGGAAATCCACTTGTTAGTGTCACCACATGCAATTGGATGAAGTTTCTAGAGGAGCACTCTAGTCTCTAGATAGTATTTGAAGTTAGGAGCGCGTAGGAACTGACGGTTCATCACTTGGAGTTGAATTTGAGAAGTTACTAAAGTTGCAATTCTCGTAGCTCGAACCAGACTACTATTCCTTGAAAATATATTTTGGTAGGATTAGGTCACTTAAAAAGGTTACAAAACACATAAAACATTTTGCACTCTTTATATATCAGAAATTAAGTTTAAAAAAGGGTTACAAATCATTAATAATCAAGTCACACGCCTAGGGAAGAGAGAAAAGCTTGGAGCACCTATCTACACCATTCCATCTTCAGTATTAGGGTAAATTGTATTAGTTAATTGTCTTAAACATGATTTTAATATTTTTACTAGTTAGTTTTATTTCTTTAATTATGAACTAAATTCTCTCAACTTGAGCTTGAAATTATGTATGAACCTTGAATACTTTATTCATGTTTTTATGCTATTTGGGACCACTGAATATAATCGAATTGGGAATTGGTTTATAGATGTTTATGAACTGAATGATAATGCTTTATATATCCTAATCAGATATAGATTGACCTTAGTATCTTAATCTGCCACCCTGACGGGGGGTCCGGTGTGGTGTAGTGATTCTAACGGGCTTGTCTAACCGAATAATCATCTAGGTTTGTATCACCGAGGTTATGCGTAGAATAATCTCTCCCAAGGACTCTAGTAAGAGTTAGGCAACCTCTTAAGCTACCTTGACAGGAATTATAAGAAATATAGAATCCCGATTAGCATAAACAACCCAATTCACCCTTATAACTGGAATCATTGACTTAGTAAGATAATGGAATATTAGCAAATTAGAGTTATACTTTCATCTCATTCTTCGTAGTTTATTTACTTTGTTTAGTAGTTTAACTAATTAGTTTTAATTCTTGTATCTTGATTTAAAAGAAAACCAAACAAATATTTCTATTTTATTTCTATCTTTTAGTCATAACAACTAAATCATCTACACTCCCTAAGAAAACGAGCTTACATTAACGAACTTGGTCCCCGTGGAGAACGGTATTATATATTACTTACTTTATTATTTGCAAACGGCTCGTTCACTTTCGTGGAGTGATTTCTCGAAGTGTTGATTCATTAACTTATTTTTATCACACCTTGGGAGACGACATTATAGTAAAACGAGTATAGAAGAGACGAGTATCTAATCAATTTTTTTGCAACTGAAACTCTAAAAAAATTGATTAAGGCAAGAGTGTGGTCAATCTAGTGCTGCAGAGTAGCCTCCGATCAGATTGAGGTCACTCTTAAAACGAAGCGAGCAAAACGAATATAACTCATTTCTTATGCCACAATCTAATTTGGCTTTCTTGCGCATCGCGCTTCCCTAATGTACTTCGTTGAAAGCACGACAAAATGACGGATAAGCAAAGGATTTTACGGTTATGGTTGATAACCTGGAAGAGGTAGTGATATGGTGGTGGCGTTGAGTTCCCGGTGAGAGAGAAAGGAGAGATAACCTTTTAAGCCGAAGAGAGAATTAGTAATTAAGGATTTAATTTTTTTTTCTATTAAATGAAATAAAAATAGAATAATAGGATTTTTCTGTTTTATAATATTGTTTTTTTTTTTGGTTAAATGATCCGGGTTAGCTTGCGCGCACTCGACTAATCTCATGGAGATATACATGTCTCCCCATGTATATTCTCATGGTAAATCAGACCTAGGTTACCCATGTTCAGTGAGGGGTTCGGGTCTTGTACCTCTCACTGTACACCCGTTAGAGAGCGGATTCGAACCATGGACCTCCCCTTTAAGTGCTGAAGAAATAGTAAGGCTCTGGCTAATTGATTTATAATATTATTTGTTACATAAAGGTATTATGGTCTATTATGGTTAAAATAAATACAATTAGAAAGAAAGATATATTTGAACTAATTTTAGAAAAAAAATAGGTATTTTGACCAAATTTTAGAATTATCCCAATAAATTATCTAAAAAGTAAAAAAGTAAAACTATATACAATTTTACATGTCTATTAAATCCAAAGTACAATTTCTGATGTCCCCTTTTCCTAGCAACCTATATATATAGCCCTAAATCTATGGAAGTATTCATATGCTTATTTACTCTTTTGTTAACTAATACTAGTGCCCAAGTTTACCGTGATCAAAATCAACACGAGTTTATATGGCTGCAGGTGGTTCAGCAGTAGCCGGAGGAAATGGTGGAAATGTCACGTCCGGCATCCGCATAGTCGTTGCCGGAGACCCCAAGACCGGAAAGTCCAGTTTGATTCTCACAGCTTCCACCAAGTCTTTCCCGGCCAACGTCCCACCCGTTCTGCCTCCCACTTTACTTCCCGACACTTACGGCATCCCTATCACCATTATAGATACCTCATCTAGGTCCTTCACTCTCTCTTTCTTCTATCTAAATACATTTATGTCTTTATTTCACAAGCTCTCCGTCTTGCATGTGTATATATATGTAAAACTCAACTGTAAAATTAATATACGCACGCGAATTGAGTGGATGAACATATATGGCCAAACGAGCTTGAAATAATTAAATGCTCTCTTGTGTAACTAGAATATTAGAGGGTTATTATGTTTGTTTACTCGATATAAAGGTAACAATGCAAAAAAGCATCTTATTTAACATGTGCTGCTCACAGCTAATTTGATTGGGACAGCTCTATATTAGAATTTAAAAAAGTGGATGTCCCAATTTGATTATAGTTTTTGTTTTCGTTAGCATTTTTGGGGTAGTGATATTGAAATCAAAGATTTACATATATTATTGTTTCTGTGTCATACAGTTTAGAGAATAGAGATAAAGTTATTGAAGAATTAAAGAGAGCTGATGTAGTCATTCTTACATACGGATGTGATAAACCAGATACGCTTGATCAATTGAAAACGTTCTGGCTTTTAGAACTTCGAAGATCAAAGGTTTGTAACTTCTTTCTTCATTAACTTAACTTTGGGAAGTTATTAAAAAAAAGGTTATCAAAGCAGGTTATGGTCCCAGTAATTGTGGTGGGTTGCATGTTAGATAAACGTGATAATCAACACCCAGTTAGTCTTGAGGAAGTAATGTCACCATTAATGAATCAGTTTTCAGAGATTGAGTCATGCATTGAATGCTCTGCATTTAACCAAATTCAGGTATGGTGAAGTCTAATTAACAATATCAAATAGTAGATCATTTTCAGCCGTACAAGTTCAAACAGTGACAGTCCAAAGTGGCTCTTCAATGTATTTTAAAAAAAACAATCTCAAATAGTTTAAAAATTATACAAAAATATTTGACATTTCTCCATCTACAGATGCCAGATGTTTTCTACTCTGCAAAAAAAGCCGTACTTTATCCAACAGCTCCATTGTTTGACCACAAGACACATAATTTGACTCCCCAATTAGTGAAAGCTTTAAAAAGAATATTTCTTCTTTGTGATCAAGACAAAGATGGTGCTTTAAGTGACACCGAGTTAAATGATTTTCAGGTAACATATTGATCATATATACTAAAACTTCTTACTCAGTCCTAAATGATATGACAAATGTAGATGAAATGTTTCAATACGGGCCTAGAAGGATTAGAACTTGAATCTATTAAAAAGGTTGTGCAAGAGAAGTTGCATGAAGGTGTAAATGAGCGTGGCCTTACATTTTTAGGGTTCCTTTTTCTCCATGCACTATTTATAGAGAAGGGAAGTCTCGAAAATACGTGGGCTGTCCTACGAAAATTTGGATACAATAATGAAGTTAGGTTAAATGATGATTGCCTTTTACCTCCAACTAAAAGACATCTTGACCAGGTAACTTTATAATATTATTTTTTACCAAGGATTTTTTTTGTTTTTTGTTTTACTCATCTTGTGTGTTAATTCAGAGTGTGGAGCTAACGAATGAAGCTTTAGACTTTCTGAGAAAAACTTTCTCCACGTATGATGTTGATGGTGTAAGTACATATGTGATATGTATCACTTTTTTTTGTTTTCTAGTATATATTGCAACTTGATATTAATTTTTTCTTTTTTTTTTGGGTTTGTATTAGGATGGGGTACTTAGTAACAATGAGATTGACGATCTATTTTTTACAGCACCAGATAAGTAAGATTTTATCTTTAAAAAAAAAAAAAGTAGAGTAGGTTACTAATTATGTAGCTGAGAAGAGTACTCTTTTCCATAATTTCAGTCCATGGAATGAAGCTCCATATAAGAATAGTGTTGAGAAAGATGTGCATGGAGGGGTTTCACTTGACAGTTTTTTGTCAGAGGTGGTCATTTTTTTTCTTAATTTTATACACATATATACTACTGTATGGTCCTTTTCCTAACAATTATGTTTAATTCAGTGGGCCCTGATGACACTAGTGGATCCATATCGTAGTGTTGAGTATTTAATATATATTGGATACACTGGTGAACCTTTATCTGCTATTCAAATCACTCGTAGAAGACGTACAGATCGTAAAAAGAAGCATTCAGATAGAAATGTTTATCAGTGTTATATTTTTGGGCCAAAAAATGCTGGAAAGTCTACATTATTGAATTCCTTTATTAAAAGGTATGTTTTATATTCTCATATAATTTTATAGGGCATGGGTGAAGATATTTCTATTACAGGCCTTCCCTTGAAGATTATGTTCCAACTACGGGTGATAATTACGCTGTTAATGTTGTGGAAAAACCTGATGTAAGTCAAGTTTTATAATCATAATAGCATTTAAATCATTTGAAATGAAAAATTATGTTGTGTGTTTTTACAGGGTAGTAAAAAAACTCTTGTATTACGTGAAATACCAGAGGGAGGAGTTGAAAAGTTGTTGTCCAGGAAAGGTGATTTGGTAGCATGTGATGTAGCAATATTTGTTTATGATAGGTAATTAATTTATTTTTATTTTGTGATTATTTATTTATTTCTGATGATTAATAAATTTTGAAATTGATTCTCTGTTTTCTCAGTTCAAATAATCCTTCTTGGAAAAAAGGTTCTGAATTACTTGTAAACATTGCTAGTCACATAGAAGCCACTGGCTATGATATTCCTTGTCTCATAGTTGCAGCTAAAGATGATATAAATAAGTATTTCACTAAGCTTTATCATTCCACAAAGGTAATAAATAGTTACTGATTTTTCTTTTCATAAAATTTAAATTACAATCTATAAATAATTTGAATGTTAAATATTATAGGCTAGTAAGGAGATGGGAATTGAGGCTCCTATACGTATCAGCACAAAGTTAGGAGAATTTAGTAATATATTTGAGAGGATTCTTAATGCAGCTCAACATCCTCATTTGAGTATACCTAAAACTGAAGCTGGGAAAAGTCGCAATCACTTATTCAATAATCTCTCTCCCCACCTTGGTTTAGGTATGTTAAATATGCACATTAATTAGGTTTTGAGTCAATTTAATTAATTAATACTCTGGGATTTATTGCAGTTGGAACTGTAGCCATGGTGGGTATGACTCTTTGCAAGGAGTATGTTGAAAGGAATATGAATTAGTTGTTTTATTAATTTTATTTGTTCATATTATGATTTAGTTTTGGTGTTAGGATAAATCAAGTTATAAAAAGTACAAACTTGTGACACACTGGATTCTAAATACACATTTCTGTAATATTATTATACAAGTCAAAACATTGTATTTAATAAGAAAAGCTGTTATAACAATTAACCCAAGTAATTTTATATTGCGGTACACGTGAAGCTTGCATAATTTGGTGATGGTTTTTTCAGACCACAAATCTTAATTGGTCTAACAATCTCACCTTTTACCTTAGCTTCATCTTCTAGCTGGAGGCAATATCTATCGAAAGTCTCCACAGTTACATGGAGTTTAAAATCTACAGAAAATAGAAACTCCATCTCTAACTTGTTCAATTCTTCAGTGCTTATCCCTCCCACTTTTGCATAGTAACCATTTCTGTAACACCTGTAACCATAAATACACACAAAATATTCACCACTGAACTAAGAATTTAAATATGAAAGAGGAAGAGAACTTACTCATCTTCCAAGTATTTAGCAGCTAACATAAAGGAGGTTATTAAGAGACGATGAGCATTGAGTAAGGTGAGATAAAAGTCCGTTTTTTGACGAAGAAATCTATCCATATATATGTATGCAACAACAAAGCATGATGGGCTACAATCTGAATACTTATAAATCCTCTCTATGTATTGCTGAATTCCCAACACTGGGGCTCTTGATCCATGGAAAATACTGATTGTTTCTTTCTTTTTTGATGATGAAGTCTTAATCATCTTTTCATTCTTTGAAATAGCTTTTATCAATACTGATGATAAAGCTGCTAGTATTTTTGGAGCTCCTGAGATTCTTGATCCTTCTTCCTCGCTCAATCCCATGATAGAATTGCAACTGATTAAGCCTCAATTGCTCTGCTCCATATATAACATTAAAGATTCTACTATTATAAAGTAGTGGCATATTTTAATATTTGGAATAATTGTTTTAGAATAATCTAAAGTGTCTTTTAAAAATAATTGGTGTCAAAGTGGATATATACAGAATATTATGTGTTACTAATAATCTTGTAAAGGTTAAAAGATATTTTTTGAGTAATTTCCTTACATACCCTTTATATTTATTATTTTTAACACCAAACAAAATTAATCACATCTTTCCAAATACAGGTTCGTCCATATGGTTGGAAAAAATTATGAATTAGTCCAAATTTACAATTTTGGTTCATACTTAATTAGATGGAAATCCAAATAAAAAATCGTTGATGTACTAATATTAAGGATAATATGTTTTTTATTTACTTGTTCTTTTTTTACCTAATCAATTGAATTGAGAATATCCAGTTGATTAGAAGGATAGAGTTCCTAATAAAATTGTTGAATGTCGATTATAAATATCTCAATTATTAGTATTATCTTGTTTAGTAATATGGATGTTAATCTTATAAAAATATGCATATCTTATTTTACATACTTTTGAGATAAATTAAAATTAGATTATCTATATTTAGGAAGAGAATCAAACTTTATATCTCTCATTTTATAGATATTTATCTATTTTTTATAACATGCATGGATGGTTCAGACCAGTTTATGTACACTTCTATTAATCTCACAGAGAAAGCACATATGCGAGGTAAATCAGAATAAAGTTGTCTATGTTTTAAAAAGAAATCGGACCATGTAACTCTCATGCATATCCTTCAAAACAGAGAGAAAATATATAGACCATGCATATGTCGAATTTTCTTGGTTTGGGTTAGGTAGTCGGTTATATTAAAATGAAATGAGAAAATGTACATTATACAAACTATCATCTACCTAAGTTCGAAAACTTAAGGTATCATCTATCTATGCACTAATATCTATCTTAAAGAGTTACAAAGTAGACTTTCGCTATCATTCTTTTTTTTTTGTCATTCAAAAGAGAAAAAGTTACATAACACAATACTTGCTAAAGAAATTAGAAGAAGCTATGACTGAGTAGTCTTTTCATTGAGATATGTCGATGTTCTATCTGGTGTACTTAGCAATCCGCATCCGCAATTGTATTATATTGCCGACTCATATATGAGATCTTCCACATCGGAAATTCATTAAGCCATCCTCTTATTTCATTTACAATTGGGTTTAGGCTCCAATGTAGCCTACCCTTCCGTTGATTCATTGAACAAGTTCAAGGTTATCAGAGTAGAAGGAACTACTCTGAGTTTTCTTTGTTCTGACTGATCTAACAAGAGTGCCAATACTTTCGCTATCATTCAAAAAGGTGTAATTAGGGAACAAAGAGAAAAGCATTGAAAAAGTACACATAATCTCCTTGACAACCGCTTTGTTTGTTGAAAGTTCACCTATCATGACAAGATTATTTCTTACCCTCCAAATACAATAAATAGTAGCTCCCAAAAGCTACCTCTAATTTTCACGGGTCGTTAACTTCTTGAGTCACTTCAATGTACTCAACAATGTATTAATATCCTTAACGATCCCCAACACTTCTTAATCTCATTCCAAATATCTCTAGTACAAGCACATTCAAAGCAAAGGTGCTTATTGGATTCAAAAGTCTCGCCACACAATTCACAAAGTGGATCCAACTCCATGTAACTCATCATATCTTTTATCTTAAACCTCTCGTGTATAGTCATCCATACAGTAATAGCATGTTTAGGAATAACACAAGCGTCTCACACAAGATTAGCCCAAAGTTTAATAAAAAAAATCGTCGGCGAAAAATATCATATGATTTCTTATATAAGCTATAAAATTTACCATTATAAACATCATTAACAATATAAAAATCGTTGAATGAGGAAAACCATCAAGACAAAATATTCTTTCTTCCTTTATTCTTAAGTGAACAATCAATTCCATCCTTGAATTTTCAAATTTACTTTTAAAAGAAAGAAAATTATTTTCTTAACTTGTCATACTAGATCTGGTTATGTTAACCAAGATTTGCTTGTTTGTTGGTTTTAGATTATATAATTTGTAATATTTTTTAATTGATGATCACGGATATCATTTTCTTTACTTGATCAAACGCTATAAATTAACTTTATTTTATATTGTGACAACTAAGGAGTTGTTCATTATTGATATTATTAATTTTGATTTTTTTGAGATACGCAAAATAATTAAATCTAGAAAGTTACAGGAGATGAGAGTAAATTAAATTTGACTTGGTAAAAGTCATGTCATGCTTGTAAATGGTATGATTCCTAATGAAGTGGAATCATTAACAAACTACTTTCGGTGCTTCGCGTTGCTTTTCTCTAACTAGTTTTGGCACCATTAGTATTCAAATTCTGTTTCACTTATATACTACTGAAAGAACGGTACCACAGAGAAATGGGGGGAATTATGATTTACCGTCCCACAATTTGTGGCTTAACAAAATAAGACTAGCCCAAATCTCTATTAAAATCTAACTAGAAAAGAGTTAAATGTTGGAATTTATTAATAGTTAAGTGTGTTTAAATTCATTTAAAACAAGATATTAATATAATTCCTTTTCATGTTCTTATGGAAAGTGGAAAAAATAATTTTTGTGAAGAAAATGTTCTACATAGGAGCGGAGATAGAAAAACTAATAGCTTAAAGAGTAATGATGGGTAACACCCAAAAAGTGATCACCCAAATATCACCTTCCTAAGTGGTCCAATTAAACTATTTCTCTTTCTTGATTACTTTTTTTCTCTTTCTTATATGAAACAGTTTAATTGGACCACCTAGGAAGGTGATATTTGGGTGATCACTTTTTGGGTGATACCAAGCATTACTCTAGACTAAAATAGCTTACCTATCTATTACTTTCAAAAGAACTAAAGGCTATGAAAGTCAAAAGGGAAATGGCAAAGCCACACACGTGCGTAGCACCACCGCCCGCCTGGCCCGGCCCGACGAAATAGCTTAAGGCCCTATTTGTTACTTCTTAAGGATATAAAGCCTAGTTGGAAATTACTTCTTTTTAAGGCCTAACTCAAAAATCTGGTTTGGGATTTTACTTTCCTACCCTTTTTAATTTTTTTTATTCCTTTTTCGTTTTTTTATTAATTTTTTTTTCTGAACTTTTACTACTTGATATATTTTTCCGGTATATTCAAGGAGGTATGCACCAACATTGCCCAGACCATTTCGTACATACATGTCTTTATTAAACGTTTTTTAGGTGTTTTAGGTCCAATTTATTTTTCTTTATATATCCAATTAGTCGGTATTCTCCAAGTTTTTGTCCAAGGGGGTGTACATAAGCCCGGGTTGTCCATGTCAAGAGATAGGGAATACGTTTTTTGCCCGTTTATTTTTTTCCCAGTCATTAATCGTGTCACAAACCCCAGTGTTTAGCCCATAACGTATAAACCCGAATGTCTAGACCAAGGTGGCTGGACCAATATAGCTGGACTAGTTTCAGTATAAAAACATTTACCATGACCAAGTACCAAAAAGTGAACTAAAACCTACTAAAAAGGTTTTCAAAGAAGCTGGATATAGAATAAAAAAGTTTTAAAAGAAACTGGATCTAAAATAAAAAAGTTTTCAAAGAAGATGGACATAGAATAAATTTTAGTATAAAGAAAAAAAATACAGCCCAACGTTTTCCAGCCCATTGGGGCTAGACAGACTCACGTTTTGCACAAAATCAAGTTTAAATTAAAAAAACTAATATGGTCTGGGCTGGCACATGAGCCCAAATGGGGCTGGACAAGGACTCACGAAAGAAAAAGAAAAAAAGGAAAAAAGACAAACTGAAGGGCTTGGCTATGTAATGCCCAAACGGGCTGGACACATTCAGTCTGGACTCAAAACGCGTTAAAAAAAACCAAAACGGAGAATGGGGGCGGCGCTGGACCATGGCCTCACCATCTCAGATCTGGTGCTTTGATGAAGTAGCTCGTCGTTGATGTGGATGTCGTGGTTCATGGTGGTGGTGGTGGTGTCGGAGGGCTTTGATGGGTCGCACAGAAGAAGCTCGTGAAGCCGTTGATGGAAGACGACAACAGCTTGGTGGCGGTGGGAAAGGGGGGTGGATCTGAGCAGCGTCGCGAGGTGTATCTGAGCAGCGCCGCGAGGTGGATCTGAGTAGCGTCGCGAGGTGGTGCAGCAGTGCAGTGATGGAGGTCTTCACAGCAGCAGCAGTAATGGAGGTCTTCACAGCAGCGCCGATGGTCTTCATCTCCAGATGTGCTGCGAGGTGGAGGATCCGGCTTCGTTGATGGTGGATCCGGAGCTGTTGAAGGTGGAGGCTCCGTGACAAAGCAGCGTGATGAAGGTCTTCCAGCGAGAGGCCGGTTTTTGTGTGCAGAAGAGCGGCGCCAGGAAGGTGGAGGTGCTGTAGTGGTGCAGTGGTGAAGGTGGCTCAGTTGCGTTGATGGTGGTGGTGCTGAACAGTGCAGCGGCGAGATTTGCAGGGTGATGAAAGAGGGCATCGAGGGGTAGGTGAGAGACACAGAGAGAGGGTAGAGAGAGGGGGTTTTGAAACAAAAACGTAATATGGTATTTTTGTTTTGGTTTTTTTTTTGTTTCAGAGAGTGTATAGTGTATAGGAGGGAGGGATTGAGGGTTATTTGGGTATTTTACTGGGTTTAGTTGGTATTAGACTACTAGTTACTAGATGGGCTTTTGTTTGTTAAGAAACAAGTCGTGGGGCTGTAAAACATAATTCCCCCAAATGGGGGGAATTATGATTTACCGTCCCACAATTTGTGGCTTAACAAAATAAGACTAGCCCAAATCTCTATTAAAATCTAACTAGAAAAGAGTTAAATGTTGGAATTTATTAATAGTTAAGTGTGTTTAAATTCATTTAAAACAAGATATTAATATAATTCCTTTTCATGTTCTTATGGAAAGTGGAAAAAATAATTTTTGTGAAGAAAATGTTCTACATAGGAGCGGAGATAGAAAAACTAATAGCTTAAAGAGTAATGATGGGTAACACCCAAAAAGTGATCACCCAAATATCACCTTCCTAAGTGGTCCAATTAAACTATTTCTCTTTCTTGATTACTTTTTTTCTCTTTCTTATATGAAACAGTTTAATTGGACCACCTAGGAAGGTGATATTTGGGTGATCACTTTTTGGGTGATACCAAGCATTACTCTAGACTAAAATAGCTTACCTATCTATTACTTTCAAAAGAACTAAAGGCTATGAAAGTCAAAAGGGAAATGGCAAAGCCACACACGTGCGTAGCACCACCGCCCGCCTGGCCCGGCCCGACGACGGCGTGGGCCATGGGCTCCTGAGGGAGTTGGGGAATTGGGGAGTCAAAAAATGAAACTAGTATTCGGAAGAGGCACTAGTGGAAGAAGACCAGCTCTTATAGTAGTCGTAGTCAAGATAAATCCTTCCAGCCAGAAGACAAACGTGCACTGATTACATACCAGAAGACAAGCGTCCACCAATTACGCACCAGTCAACTGTTACAGAACTTGGTCAACACGGGAATGAACCAAGTCAACATTGTGTCCAGGTTCATTGTGAAATTAAAACCGTCAATCAATTATGGAGGCATTAATTGGGACGTTTTTATGACAAGGCTCTCAAAACCGTCAATCAATCACATAGGCAATTAAGGCATTAATTGGGACGTTTTTCTGACAAGGCTCTCCTACTCTCCTATAAATACCAGCTCCTTCCCACTTGTTAAGTTACGAAATACACCAGAAAAGAACAAAAATTCTACCTCTCTTCTCTCTAAAAACCATAGTTGTAGAACCTTTCTCTGTTAGAGATATTGGTACACCGGAATATCTTTTTAACGCCAGATTACCGTGTAATTGTGTTGCTCTTTTCTAATTCCCTGTAAGTGGTTTTTTATTTGTAATTCGTAATTCCATTTTTTGTAATAGTTAGTTTACTTAAATCGGAACATTGTTTTTCTGGAATTTTATTTCTTTTGTTTTGAAAATTGATGACTTCCATTTTTATTCACATTAAAAACCCAAAACATTCATCATTCTTTAGGTTGGCACAAATAATAAACATAAACCAAAACAAATGTCCAATATAGGACACATTATTGTCCCACCCCTCTCTCTATTCTCCCTCTATCTCTCTAGTTACGGTGCACCATCCCCTCTCCACCATAGCCGCCTTCCTCACATCGACCATCGACACTGGAAGCCTCCATTCCTTCGCCTTCTTCCCCTTCGCTCTTCACCATATCTCACCTTCTCCGTGGACTATCCCTTCTCTTCCGCCCACCTTGCCTTCCCACCCCCATCTTCACCACCCTCTCCCCCACTCTCTTGCACCAAATCTCCCACCATCACCATCCTTCACCAGCATAACCATCGTCCTCCGCCATATACATTGACAACCACCAGCAGGCGCTGCTGCAGAAACCCACGAAACCCGCCTCTCTTCTCGCACAAGAAACTCGTCGGCGTCACTCTTCTGCACAAAACCGACGAGGGCCATATTTGCCAACGAGGACCAAGCAAAGACAGATCTCACCGTCCATGTTTTGTCCTGCTCACAAAAATCGACGAGGACTTGCAGATCTGAAGGTCTGCATCACGAAGGGCGCGATGATCTAGGCGTCGCTGCATCACATTCGATTTAGCTGCCTTGCTCCCAGTCTCCACCTTCAATTCTTTGCCCAGTCTCGTGGAGCAATGAACAGATCTCCGCTGTTTTGGAGAAAAAGACTAACGTCACTCACGCTCCCTTAATCGATCAAGATCTGGTTTTTTTCCACCGACGTGGGTACAGAGTTGTTTGGGTCCAGCCCGTTTTGGCTTTCAATAATAATTATTTGTAAAATAATTTTTCATTGTTTTTCAAAACTCACTTTCTTTTCTTTTTTTGTTAGGGTCCAGCAATTGTTATTTTTTTCATTGTTTTCAACACTCACTTTCTTTTCTTTTTTTCTTAAGGTACGGCCCATTAGGGTCCAGCCCCTTTAGGTTTCAGTAATAAAAAAATGTTTCATTGTTTTTCAATGTTCACTTCCTTTTTTTTTGTTATTTGTTTATGAGATTCAGATTCATGTTTTTTTAATTATTTTGTAGCATTTGTTTTATTTGCAGAGTAAACCTAGGGTCCATACCATTGGGTACATCCCCTAGGTCCAGCCCCTCTTATGAAAGATTGTTTGTGTTTTTAGTTCCTATGCGATTATGAGTTGAGTAGACATGGGTACAACCCCTAGGGTACAATATTGGACACATTGGACATGGACAAAAAACGGGGCTTGGGTACAGCCCCTAGGGTACACGGGCTTTCACATGGACAAATCTGGTTAGGACATGGACAAATATTTGCAATAATATAAAAAATCACTTCACACAAACTTAAAAAACTTAAAAACCAACATAGGTCCGTACCCATGGGTACGGATCCATCAGATTAATGAAAATAACAAAAAAAATAAAAACGAATTACTGAGAAGAAAAAATATGAAAAGGGTAAAGTTGGAAAAAATGCAACCAAAAAATAAAACTAGGCCTTATATAGAAGGTTTTTCTAACTATGCTTTAAAAATAAGTTAGTTTGTATTTGGGCTCTTTTTTGTAGATTCTTCCAGAGAAATTACGTAACAAAAAGAACCACAGAGTAATTAAAATTCACGAGGCATAAAAATATATTGTAAAACCTTTAGATTTAAAGTTAAGTTTCAAAAAAAATTCAAAATAGTTTAAAATTAGAAATTAAAGAATACAAATAGTTTGTCGTGGTTCGATAAAAGTTTACGTTCACGTTGGGCTCCAATGAAGGAAGCGTCTCCACTATAATGATGTCGTTACAGATTAAAAATGTTTCTCACGAATATTCAGAGAATCAAACCAAAATCTCAAACTATCTGCTAATCTATATCATCCAAGCCAACTACGCTGACCAACTAAACAAATATCAAGATGATTCTTGTAATATTTAGACTAATTTAGCTTTTACAAGAGATTTTACAATCTAATCTATCCAGATGATAAAACCCTAGGTTTATTTCCGAAAGAGCCGAGAGAAAAGACTCTAAATGAGAGAACAAGAGAAATTAGTTGAAGTCTGAAGAAAAGCCTGTTATATATGGGGGTGGGTAGTGTTCCAATCTAAGTCGTCCAAAGTGATCAAGATCAACACCTGTCATCCTGTGTTTACTTAATAACACGTTGTCGTTTTGGACTTAAGTCCAATAGCCCACAAAAATTAGTTCATCCCAAGTAATAAGTCCAAATCTGACTTATAAAACTACGACTTGGACTAGCCCAAACCAAAAAACCAAACACACACACACACACACACACACACACACACACACACACATATATATATATATATATATATATATATAACCAAGTCCAACAATCTCTACTTTGAAGTGTGTAAACAAGGATCAACTTAAATCATCAGTTCCTTAGGATCATCATATAGGAAGGACCTTCTCTATCACCATCATTGCCCAGATATACCTGCAAAAAATAACCCAACCAACAAATAATAAGTTCAAACAGAGTTTCAACTTAGTGTTTGGAACAAGTTTAGTACCCATATCAGAAGGATTCAATTCAGAAGCAATCAAATGTATAACACTTTGAAACTTCATTATTAGCTAATACATCTCTAATGAAATGGTACTTAACATCAATGTGTTTAGTTCTCTCATGATATACATGACTTTTACTCAAAATGTATAGCACTTTGACTATCAAAAAATATTATAAAATTAACCTTAACCAACTTAACCTCTTTAAATGAATTCTGAAGCCAGATAGCCTCTTTCAAACAATCAGTAATGGAAACATACTCTGGCTTAGTTGTTGAAAGGGCCACCAGTGGCTGTAATTGGACTTCCAAGAAATGCAATTTTGCTCAGAGGTGAAGCCGTAAGCAGTAGTGGACTTTCTAATGTACCTATCTCAAGTAAAATCTAAGTCTACATAGCCAACAAGCTCAAAATAATGTTATGGTTACCATAGATAAAACCCATATTCAAAGTAGAATTCAAATAGGCCAAAACATGATTAAGTGCCAACTAATGATCATAGACATGATTAGACATATATTTACTAAGTAGAGAGATAGAGAAAGACAAATTAGGTCTAGATCAATCATGTCATACTTAAGATACACTATCACATTAGAATAAGGAATATTTTCCATTTTCAAAATATCAATCGTGTTTAGAAATGATCTTTTTCAAGTAAGGTTCGTGATGTAATTTTAATATGCAATTTGATATATACCTATCAATGATCATGTCAAGTATTTTAATAGCATTTTCTAAGTCTTTCATGTCAAATTCAAATTTTAAGACATCTTTCAGTTTATTTATAAGAGACAGAGAATTGTATACAATTAAAAATATCATCAACATATAAGAGAATGTAAATACCACAGTTGTCTTGCAAAGTAAAGTAAAAACAAGCATCACACTGTGATCTATTGAACCCAATGGACAAAACAAAATAATCAAACCTATTGTACCATTGCCTTGAGGGTTTCTTCAATCTATACAAGGATTTTTTTTTCAGGAGACATACATGATTAGGTAACTTGGAATCATGGTGTCGTGTCCTAGGGTGTGATAAATAAACCAACACCCTAGAAGCCACTTCTCGCAAGTATACTGGTCGTTGACAAGAAATAATCTGATAATTATAAGATTTATTTATTAATTTGTTTGGTTTTTGTTTAACAAGCTAAGTGAAATAAAATAAATGATTAATTAAAATAAAAGATAATTAAAATGCTAAATGAAAAGGAAAGGGTGAGAGAGTTGCTTGAGTCTTTCTAGTAGTCCCCTATGTGCTAATTTAACAGTTTTATGAATAAGGGTGAGTTGGTGGATTCTCATTAGCCGAGATTCTATATCTCTCTAACTCCCGTCAAGGTAGCTTAGAGAGCAATCTCAACAAAACTAGGGGACTTGGTTAAGGACACCCTATGAAATATATGGTGTATTAAATCTAACCCTATTGATTATCTAGTTAGGCAAGCCTATAAGATTACTGTCACACACTCGACGTTTATATGCTATATCCGCAACTAAACCCCCCTACTTCGGGTGTTAGCTTAACTACTTGGATTACCCACTACTTATATACGGTATGGATAGTATTATTACAAACATATAGTCAATGGAATAAAATTAATATCAATCTCAATTAAACATTAATCCCAAATTCAATAAAACACCAAATAAGATAATCATAGGTTCTTACATGAAGAAATCCTCAAGAAATAAGGGTTAGTTCATAAATAAAAAGTAAAAACTACTGAAAACTAATGCAAGAATCATGTCTAAAATGAAAAACATAATAAAATTACTCTTTGGAATGATAGGAATCACGGTGGAAGCAAATGGCAGAACTTCCTCAACTTCGAATTGACTTCCGTTACTTCTCACATGTCAATGACTTAAAGCTCCATCCAAAACAAAAAGAATTTACTTAAAAGATCTGACCAATTAGTCATGGTGACTGAATCAATGGACGTTAAGATTTGGCTGGTAAACACTCTAACTTTCCCAAAGTGACTTTAAGCTCATTCTACGTGTTGGCTTAGGGTTTATCTTAACTTTTTGACTTATTATTTTCATTTTAGCATTTTGTATTAACATTGTACTTAAAATCTACACACTTAACACATAATTAAGGTACAAAAGCTCTATAAATAGCAATATGTCTAAAACAAGATAACAAAGTATAGTATGATGAATACTAGGGAAAAATCCCTCACTTAGGCTCAATAAACTCGTAAAAGAATATCTCGTTAGTGGATTAATCCATCACAAAAAGAGAGACATCACATGGTAAATCTTCAGGTTATCCCATGTAAATAGTTTCCTCAAGATCACCATGCAAGAAAGTTGTCTCAACATCCAACTACTCAATTTCAAGTTTAAAACAAGACGCATATTTTTATATAATTCTAATAGTTTTGAATTTAATCACGACAGAGAAAATTTCAGTAAAGTCAGTGCCTTCCTTTTGAATATAGCCCTTAGCAACTAATCTAGATTTATATCTAGGTGGGTCAGATTCTGAACTACATTCTTTTAGTTTATAAATCCATCTATATCCAACTAACTTAGCATCTTTAGGTTTCACAACTAAAATCCAAGTTTTATTAAATAACATGGAATTGAATTCTTCATTCATAGCATTTACCCGTAGTATTCTATCTTTAGAACTTATAGCATCAAGGTATGAATAAGGCTTAGAACTCCTAACCTCAATTGCAGCAGTTAAAGCAGTATAAACCAAATCAACATAGCAATACATGCAAGGAGCCTTATGCTATCCTCTTGCCTATCTCTATCCTCCTGGTAGTCTTGAAATCCTTCTATTGTTGTTTCAACCAAGTGTCAGCCTACTCTTTTTTAGGTCCACCAAGTTTCTCAACACCTTCATCATTTGCATGTTCTTGGGGTTGATCCACTTGATGGCCTCAAGTATAAGACTCACTTAACTCTCCAGAGTTAAGATGCTCCACCTCAAACTCATAATCCACGGTATTAGCACTAGGTTCAGACAAAGCATCATTACTTGTATATGTAAGATTCTTTCAAGGAAATGTTAACTCATAAGTATAACATCTCTACTTACAAAAAAAATAAACTCAATAGTATTTTTATCCCACAACCTATAACCTCTAACTCCATGCTTTTGTTGATAACCCAACATTACATATCTTATGGACTAGGGGTCAAGTTTACCATCCTTGTTGTGAGCATAAGCTACACAACCAAAAATCCTTAAATAGGACAAGTCGGGCTTCTTGCCAGTCTAGACTTTCATAGGTGATTTGAAGTCAATAGACCTGTTAGGACTCCTATTTATCAAATAAGTTGCAGTACATAAAGCTCCCCCCCTAAAAAAATTGGTAAACCAAAAGTAAATAAAAGGCTTCTAAAATTTTCAAGAAGGGTTTTGTTCATCCTCTCAGTAACCCTATTTTGCTGAGGGGGTTTTCTTACTGTTCTATGTCTAAGAATCCCATATTCTTTACAAAAAAGTTCAAACTGTTCATTCCAAAACTCAAACCCATCATCAGTTCTAAAAACTTTAACAACTTTACTAGATTGTTTTTCCTCTACAATTTTCAAATATTTGATTATAGAAAAAGTTTCATCTTTTGTTTTTAATAAAAACGTCCAAACCCTTCTACTAAAACCATCCACAATAGACCTAAAATGTTTAAATTTACCAAGTGAATCATACATTTTAGAGCCCCAAAAGTCAACATGAACATACACGAGGCAGTTTGAGGCTAGGTGCTTAAGCTTAAGTCTGTGTTGCTTAGCTAAACCATAATATTCCCAAAAATATAAATCATAAATCAAATCCTTACCAAATCATCCCTACTTTCTTAGCAAAGTGAGCCCTTGTTGGTTCATATTCCCAAGCCTTAGGTTCTATTTTAGAGTAGCTGGATTCTTAGACTCATAAACAATATTAGATAAACATGAAATATGAGTTCTATTAAGAATATACAATCCAGAACACTTAGTACCAGAAAACAAAAGTTTAGAATTCCTATATAAATGAATGTTAACCTTAGACACTTCAGACACACATCCAAGATCATCAAGAGCACCCAAAAAAATCAAATTCCTTTTCAATTCATGTATATATCTAACATTTGTCAAAGTAATTAATTTTCCATCATACATTTTTAATTCTATCTTTCTCACACCCTTTACATCACATGTTTGTGTTGGCCTAACATCCTTTTAATCTTGTTTTAATATTTGCCAAATCTTGTTTTAAATATCCCCGAAATAGTGCCTTATACTTGTCCTAACTAAATAACGTTTCTCCATGCTTTTAACATTATTTTTCAAGGGTTATTTAGTAGCCGGGCTAGCATACCGCCTGTAGGACCGGCATACCGGCGCAAGGAGCCGTTGCCCAACGGTCACAAGCCACGTTGGATCTTCCCGTTGACTAGAAGACAAGCCGGGCCGGTATACCGCCCAGATCACCGGCATACCGCCCAAGGGTCAGAATATTTGCTTATAAAAAGGGATTTTGAGCTATGCAACAAACCACCTCTTGCCAAAACTTTTTATACAATCTTATACATTCATTAGAGGTCTCAAGCTAATCAAAGTTATCAAATCCAAGCTTGATCAATCAATTTGTAATATCTACTCAATCAAGGAGTTAATCAAAGAAGCTTCAAAATTCCAATCAACTCAAGAGAAGTTTTAAGCTTAGAGTTATATCCTCTCTTTAGGAGTTCTTAGTAAAATTATAACAACCAACCAAACACTTGTTTTTATCCTCTTAGATCTAGTTCTTGTAATAGATAGATTAAGAGAGAGTGTGAGTATAGGGAATATACTCGTTGGCCTTGTGTTGCGATAGCACAAGAGTTTGCTTCGTGGTATCGAAGTGGTTGCAAGGGTTATTGTGTTCTCGAACCGGTTAAGAGAGACACGGGAGCTTAGTGAAAAGCTTGAAATCCTAAGGAGGCTTCCTTAGGTAGTGGATGTAGGGATAACCGAACCACTATACGTCGTTGTGTACTTTCTATCCCTACTCTATTTACTTTCCGCACTTTATATATTAGTATAAATATCGTATTAATCATTATCTAGTTAATCAAACTTATTGTCATCTAGAGTAGTAAGAGAACAGAAATTCGATTTACTTGTATCACTTATATATTGAACCTTTAGCTTATCCATTGCATGATCCTGTAAGAGTTTGATATATTAGTTGACTTATAAGTTTCTTGTCTCACTTATATATCTAACCTCTAGCTTATCCATTTCATGATCTCATAAGAGTTTGATATATTAGTTAAACTTAGTAGTTTCTCTCCAAAACTTATGATTGTCTAAAATATTTTTAATTAGGCATTAATCTTATTAGTAATCCTATTCACCCCCCCCCCCCTCTAGGACTTTCAGTTTGGTCATTACCCATTTACATATTTCTATTACTAGTTTCAACAAGATCATGAAATAATTCAAGTAAAGGACATATATGTAAGGTGCAACCAGAATCAAGTATAAAATTAACATGACTAGATTTAACAGTGAAATTTAGTACTTCATATACATCATCATTTATCTTAGGCATGCAGGCAACATTAGATTCATTATTACCAACATTTAGTTTGTTCTTTTGTTTAAAACAGTTATTCTCTAAATTTCCAATTTTACCAGAATAAAAATGTTTCCGAGTCTCTTTAGACTTAGCCTTATTAATAAAGTTCCTTTGTTTTTAGTCTGGGACATGTATAGTATATGTTCTTGGTTTAATAAACAAGTTTGAGCCAGTTCTTCTACTTAGTTTAATTTCATTTTCTCCGTTTTTAAAGCAGCAATATCTTGATCAAAAGTAGGGACAATACTCGCATATTGAAACACATCTTTAACAGCTTGATAAGAATCAAGAATAGAGTTCACAATAATCGTGCATTTACTAGTATCATCTAAGGCATGTAGTGTGCCATTTAAAATCAAAGTTTTAAAAAACTCATCAATGTTAACATCCAAAGATATACTCACATCCATTTTATAATTAGAAAAAAAGGTACTTTCAAGAAAGTCAAGTTGGGTAAAGACTTAGTAGAATAGATAGACCCTAGCTTACCCTAGAGTTCATGTGCAATATCACAGCCATCTATCTTCCGAATAACCGAATCATATAGATTAAGGAACAATATATTGAACGCCTTTTCATTTATTTATCTGGCTTTATCCATGGGATATTTAGGCCATAGCTTTATGTCCTCAATCAATGCATGTCCGACCTAATGATGAGGCATCAGCGCCTTTATTTTTTATGCAATACAGAGAAGTCAATTTTTTTTATCATAGACTGAAATCTCAATACGAGTTATAGTCATCAGGTTAGTATATATATATATGTACTAAATGTAAAGAAGAAATTTCAAAGTATGAAAATACTTTTTTAATCACGAGTTTATAAACCCGCCATATTTTTGAAACAGAAAAGTCTCCAAGGAGATATGAGAATATGAAAGCTTTTAAAGATTTTCAAGAACCTATAAACACCAAATCAAAACCCAAAAAATTAAAAGAAGTTAAATCGACTTTTTGATCTGGACCATCAAACCCCAGAAGAGTCGAACATATCGCGGATTTGTAAGAGTTTTAAACTAGCTCTGATACCACTATTATAAAACTGTTTAGATTTAAGATTTGAGTTTCAAATAGTTTTTCATAAAAGATTTAAGAACATAAATTAAAGAACACAAATAGTTTATCATGGTTCGACTAAAGTCTACGTTCACGTTGGGCTCTAGTGAGAGAAGCGCCTCCGCTATAATGTTGTCATTACAGATTACAAATGTTTCTCAATAATATTCAAAGATTCAAACCAAAAACCTCAAACTATCTGTTAAGTTAAATCGTCCAAGCCAACTACGCTGACTACCTAAACAAGTATCGATATGATTCTTGTCATATTTAGAGTAATCTAATTATTTCAACAGATTTCACAATTTAATCTATCCAAGAGATAAAATCCTAGGCTTATTTCTAAAACAGTTGAGAGAGAACAAGAGAAAATTAGCCGAAGTCTAAAAAAAAGCATATTATATATAGGAATTGGTAGAGTTTTAATCTAAACTGTCCAAAATGATCAAGATCAACGACTGTCAATATCCCATATTTACTTAATAACAGATTGTAGTTTTGGATTTAGGTTCACTAGCCCATAAAATAGTTTAACCCAAGTAATAAGTTCAAAGCTATGATAAAATTGCGATTTTGACTGGCTCAAACAAAAAGACCAAACACACTTTATATATATATATAACCAAGTTCAACAAAATAATTTATGACTAAGTTTTTTTTCCTTGTTAATTTACACTAAGCTTTTTTAGCATTCAAGCAAAAAACAATTACCTTATTAAAAGTATGAAAATGCTTTGATAAGATATGAGAAGCCATTAATGGAGCTTCGAGAAGAAGAAGAAGAAGAAGAAGAAGATGAAGCAGAACAAAAGAGAGAATAGTTTAGATTGAATAGAAGAGAGTTAGATTATTATTCTGTACATTACACGTTATATATATACAAGATATGTAAAGATTTATTCTAACTAATCTCCAACTAACTTTAGTTAATCCAGCTGTAAAGATTCTTCATAATTCTCCTTTATTGCAGTTTAGTCCCTGCACTTTTATCCTTGTCTATAATCTTCTCCAACTCTTTCTTGTCTAGTATGTTGACTGCATTCCAACATGCTTCGTAAAAGGATAACAAAAAAAGCGTCCAAAAAAAAAAGGATTAAAAAAAAAGATGATGAATAAAAGAAAAAAACAAGTTGGACAGAAGATAACATTAGTTAGGTGAAGTAAACACTATGGACCACTCATTCTCGATCTTTTCTTTTTGTTCCAAATTCTAGATCAAAGAAACGGTATTAAGGATTGCATTCCTTTTCCCCCCGAATACATTCTCTCGTCTACTTGTAATTTTATCATATTTTAATATTTTTACTACGTGAAAATTTAGCTGATAAAAAATTTAAATTATGAGATTGACAATTTTTTTAACGTCGTAAAAGTTAGAATAAGAGGCCGGATTAGCCTATCCCGACCCTTGTAAACTGGTATGTAAGTTCCAAATGTCGATCGTCCGTCTTACTCCGTTGTCTAGCATTCCGCGCAGTTCGGTCCACAATTCCGTTGAGTCTTCTCGGTAGGTGCTTGAATAACATGTTTACATGTTCATCCGTATACTGTAGGATCCGCTTAACGTACGGTTTGACTTTGCACCACGCAGCTGGCAGTGAATTGATTCCTTGAATCAGATCAAGGTTATCCGAACAAATTATTGTTTTCCTTCCTATGTCTTGTGTGATCATTTTAGCCGCTTCGAGAACTGCTATTGATTTCCCCTCTACAGTTGTGTCTGTCCATATTGGTTTAGAAAAGATTGTTCGGTAGCCCGTTTGGGTATCCCTCTTCACGATCCCGATACCACTCCTTTCTGATTTGGCTTTGAAAGATGTGTCACATGTAAAAATAATTTGTGTCCCTACTAGTTCATTTGGTGTCCAAAAATTGTTGATGGTATTGTTGTGGCGGTGCTCTGGTTGTGTAGGTAAGCCACCACATTCGTGCCCATACAAATCTTTCATGCCTGCATTCACCAACATCAAAACCATACGTATATCCAGTGTAAAGTTTTCGTGTATACATTTCATTTTATGGTTTCAGATGTTCCACAGTGTTAACATAACGTAAGTCACCACAATCTTTTTGTCCCATTGTGCTGGATTTGATCCTTCAAAGATACTAGTAAACCACTCCCTAAGCGTGTCTGGTTCCATTTTCAGTTTTCATATTTGTAAGGCCAAACCTGTTTACAAAAGAAGCATGATAATAGAAGATGAACAATTGCTTCCGTGTGACCTGCACACCATTAGCACCATTTGTCATTGCTACAGTGTCGTAAGTATAGGTTTTTCCTAGTAGGTAGTATATTCCTGCAGGCTTTCCAAGTAAAACTCCTAATTTTATTTAGAACGTTAGACTTCCAAATTTTGTTCCATAGGGACGTATTTCACAGCTGTGCTTGAGACGATGACTGTTCTTCCTTGAGTTGCGCATCCATAGTAAGTATTCGATATCTCGATTTAGTGGTGTATTCTCCTAAGTGAGTATGAGGCCATGTAAACGTACCCGATCTTCTCTGTTAAGTAAATGTATTCGATTTATTTCCCCTTTTACTAGCATTGGTATTACTGCGTCAATCGTTTCCCAGTTCCAGGCATCCTCGTCGGTTTTCATTAGTTGGTCCACCGTTTGCATAGTTGCATCCGTAGGTTTGTCTTTAATCAGTCCTAAATGAAGCCATACGTGCTCCTACATTCGAGTTGTTTCTCCGTTAGCAATTTGGACAAAACCATGTTGAATCAATAGGCCGCGACCCTCCATAATACTTGCCCATGACCAGGATCTGCTCTGTCTGAATTTGACTTAAAGAAAATCTTTGTTCGGGAAGTAAATCCTTGCTGCCAACGATTTTGGATGTTGAAGTAGTCTCCACACTTGGCTTGCTAACATAGACGTATTTGCGCATTTTAGGTCCCTAATACCTATTTCTTCCATTCCATCGGTCATCTTTTCCCACGATTGATAAAGTTTAATTATTCTCTAATAAATATCTACATATGATAGTAAGTAATAACTTGTCAAAATATAAGTAATAGGCACTAATAACTTCAAACAAATTGAATTAGTTGATATACAAGTTAGATTAGCTTACCTAATCATATTCTCTCTAAACAAATAATTTATTCTGATTAATCAAAAAGTATGTATAAAAATTTTACATAATATACATAAAAACATGAACCACCGATGTATATATATATTACAAAACATATAAATATTTTTATTTAAAACTGTTTTATTTTTTATTTCATTGTCAAAAAACTATTTTATTTCAAATTTCATGAAATCTGACAAAAAAAATCATGAAATAGTCAATTCGCTCTTGTTTGCATTTGTGAATCAAAACTAAGTAAAAGCGAATAAGAAGACCATTTATATCCAATGAATCTTTGATCTAAATCAATATTAGTTTATTTAGCCACATCCGATTCTCAAGAGTACCCGTTTGGGATTGATTATTTTGGAGCTAAAAGCGCTTTTTGATTAAAATTTAAATATTTGTAAAAATTAATAAAAAATATTTTGATATCTAAAATCACTTTAAGTGATTATTTCAATAATCACTAATCTAGTGCTTTTCCTAAAAGTGATTTTTAGAGTCTAAAATATTACTATGGATCTAAAATCACTTTAAGTGATTATTTTAAAAAGCAATCCCAAACGGATATATTTTAAACATTTTAAAAAGCAATCCCAAACGGATATATTTTCCTAAAAGTGATTTTTAGAGTCTAAAATATTACTATGGATCTAAAATCACTTTAAGTGATTATTTTAAAAAGCAATCCCAAACGGATATATGTACAAATAAGCATATTCAGTATAATATTTTAAACATTTTCTATCTATAAATTAACTACAATATCATTAATATAACACAGCGATCCAACTTTTTATTTCTTTCAAGATTTTAATCTCAAAAACGTAAATCTAGTTCCATTACCAAATTATCACTGACGGTATAATAACTAACAAATCCTATATATACAACCATTATATAAGAATTTAATAAGCATATGCTAATTACAACAATAACAATTCATTGTTCGTTAAATAAGAAATTCCAAAATTATACAAATGATTTCAATTAACAGTTTAGGTTCATACTCAAATATCTTAATTTACTAAAATTTTTAGTTTATAATTAATAATTAAGGTTCATGGGAGGCGTGTATATTTCCCATGAGATTAGTTGTGGTACGCGAAAGATGGTCCGGACACCCATATATTGGAAAATAGTTCATAATTGAAGAAAAAATTTAATAAAGAGAAGACCTAATATAAAGAAGAATTACACTAATTAAGGAAATAAAGTGTAGTCTTAAACTCCTTACTTCTTAACCTTTTTTCTGATGTTTATAACTTTTTAATATGATAAGCGGTATAATTGACTGCTAAAAAACTAGTATATATAGCCCCAGAAAACGTTTGACACAACCTGGGCACACTTACGTGAGTTAAAAGTGGTCTAACAGACACTTTTAAATCTAAATAACTTTGAGTCTTGCCAATAAAACGTCCATAACTTCTTTAATTCAACTCCAATTTATGAATTGTGTCTTCTTGCGTGATATACACTCTAAGGGGTATCTTGAGCTTAAATTTCATGAGCAAACTTCTCACCAATTATGAGTTATGACCTTCAAAAGTCGATGGAAGCATTTCGTCGGCAATCCTTGTCGAGTTTTAAATGGTCTTCTTGGCTTCTTTTGCGACCTATCTTGGGTTTATTCATGACTTTTTGACTTCCTAGATTCATATTGGGTTTAAGATAATCCATCTACCTTGGATCTCTATACTTAACACAAAAATTATCTCAAATTGCTTAAAAAATACATATATCATCCAAGATTAGATAAAACCTAAAAAAACGTCAAATAAAGGGATAAAACCCATAATTAAACCTAAAAAATCAACCCAAATGAAGTTTCTTAATTCTATAAATCTATTACAAAAGGGGGAGACATCAATAAGTCTCTTCTATAGTTAATCACTCCCATGTAGTGATCGCATGCATATTTCTTCCCTTTTTGTCAATATCAGAATGAAGCATATAAAGATATAAGGAATATAATTGAAATATGGAAATATGGAGAGTAATTATTATTAAACAAGAACCAATACAATATAAGTAGAACAAGATAATTATCCATGAGGAGATATACTTCTATCGTGGTTAGCCGAGCGATCTTCCAAATCATCAACTTTTTTGCTTAGGAAAGTAATAGTACCAAGGATGTTTTGAAGTTGAGTATCAATAGATTTAAACGTACCATCAAGAAATGAGATAAGATAACCTTCAAAAGAGTTCATTTTCCTATATTACTCTTGGATATGTACTTAGAAGACTTGGGATTTGAAGGAATCTTAGAGGAGGAGGTTCTATATTTTTCTTGATTGTTACTAGTTGGTTCGTCCCCGATGGGTTCAACTCATTGATTTGAAACAATTCTACAAGCTTCTTTGACATAATCTCTTAAATTTTTAAGCGTTTCATAACCTTTATATCTCCTATTAAAGTACAAGATATTCATTCTGCTAATCATTTTAAGATCAAATTTTCATTGATTGTTAAATGCTTTGATGATTGTATTGGAACCATTGTTTCTAAAGTCATAAATATTTGACGGAAAGAAAGACCATATGGAACATTCATAAATTCTTCAGTTGTCCACTTTAGGCATTCCGCTCATATGGCTCCTCGAAGGTCCGATGCTCTACTTCTTCATACTTTTCTACATCTTTTAAGATTTTCATCCCTTTCATTCACTGTTATTATCATCTTCATCACCAACATCTTCATGTTTCTTTGAACTTTCAAGTTAACTACCAATCTCGACTTCTTCGTAAGTAAACATGTTAAAGATGAATTATTTTGTCATCGAATCATTAATCAAAATATCACCATTAGGCTAACAGGGTCGAAGCTATGGGATCAATCAATTTTTTCTGACCTAATAAAGTTATGACAATAACTTCTCCCTAGACCCCAAAGAGTCGAAGCTAGGGGATCGACCAACCATTCCGACCTAAGAAAGTTGTGACAATAACTTCCCCCCAAGCGTCTAAGAGTCAAAGCTAGGGGGTCGACCAATCATTTTGACCAAGTCGCGTTAATAACTTCTTCCTAGACCCCTAAGAATCAAATCTAGAGGGCCAAACAATCATTCCGACCTAAGAAAGTCGCAACGATAACTTCTTCTTGAACCCCTAAGGTTGTGATTGGTACGTAGTAATAAAAATAGGAATATAATACTAATCCTTAGTTTCTTTTTATCATATGTTTGTTACAAGTTAAAACCAACCGGATAAATATTACCAAAGGATATCAAATCCCATAAATATGGTAATATCCATTCCATCCATCCCCCATGGTATTAACTCATTCCAATTACATTAGGAATGAAAAATTATTTTCAATAAATCAATTTAAAACCTTGACAATCTTAATAACGTAGCAATTTTTGTCTCAAATCTTTTTGTCTTCTTAGAAACAATTTTCTAGCAAAAAAATGTAAATCATCAATACAATTTTCTAAACATTTTATTCGATTAATTTTCTTCATTAAGGTTATAATAATAATTATAAATCCTTAATAATTCACCTCTAATCCACCTAGTAGAAGGTTTTTTTAATTATGCTAAAATTCATTATTACGAAATCCATCCTTTAACATTAAGCTAAGCTTGAAGCTTATAAGTTTGTTGGGCTCTCATATAATTAACACAACTTTTTGGAATTTTTCAATTCTTATTTCTATAATTTTCATTCATATAACAATTAAATTTCAACATAAAAGTATACAAATGAATTACAATTTCTAAAATACATATATAAAACATTTTCCATTTAAAAATAAAAATTCAAAGATCTCTAGTTATTTATGAAATAATTAATATAGAAATTAACAACATAATTTTAATATATTTGGATGGATTGTCATAAGAGTATTGTAATATTATAAAATTTATGCCTAATCTCGAGACGTTATAATATTTTACCAAGTATGTGTTTAAAATGAATTATGCATTGCCACAACTATTCATATGACAATACCAAGTATAGTATAATGATTAACAAAGTTATTTTTGTCCCATAATAATTATATTTCTTATTATATTCCATTCATGCCTAAATCCATTATTGCGTACCAATGACACCCTAAGAGTCTAAGATAGGGGCTCGACCATTTTGACCTAAGAAAGTTTGACAATAACTTCTTCCCATACACCTAAGAGTTGAGGCTAGGGGGTCACACAATACTTCTGAACTAAGATATCATGATAGTATATTCTTCCTGAACCCTTAAAAGTCTAAGATAGGGGGTCGTACAATTATTCCAACCTAATAAAGTCGTGAGGTCATAGTTAAAAAGAGAAGAAAGACGTGGGTGACCGACGAAGGATGACGTGGTGGAGCGGCGGTTGATAACGTGGTTGGGCATCAGAGTGGGCTTCAAGTAAGATTGTACAAGTGAAATTAAGAGTGTAGAGGTAAATGAGTCAAGGAGCGCGGAAATAAAAAAGGACATCAAAGACTAATGTTCATTCTCTTACAAAGGAAGCAGATGTACTTTCGAGCCTCCATCTAGCATCAGTGCCTCAAGTACAGGTAAGGCCTCTTCATTGACCCTCGAGGCAAGGTATGAATGACGAGACGCACACTCTTCAATACAACACACTTTCCCATCCCATACACCGCTTCCATACAACGACATACTATGCTTCTAACTCCTCGGAAAACTTAAATGAAGAGTTACAGGCTGCCACAACCTGTGCACCATTCTTCTTGTTATAAGAATCCTTGACCCATTTCAGCTCCTGAACCAACTCCCTAACCCTAGCCAAACGCCCGACTGACTCTTTATTGACCTGATCAACCTCCGCCTGAGCCTTCACGACATTTTCTCAAGCATTAGTTGCACTATAAACACCATTTTAATGATGATCGTTGGCACCCTCACAAAAGGAGGTTAAACGATTCACATCGTCTTTCAACTTCATATCGTTCATCCTCAAGTTGTAGACTTCCTCATGAGTTTCGACCCTTTACTTACAAAGGCGGCTAACCTCAGTAGGGTTGAGGTGCAAGCTGACGAGGAAGATCTGAACGTGTATCACCTATTATAAAAGGTAACAATTAGGAAAAGGAAAAGAAGTCAGATTCAGAGGAAGCTCGTGAAAATTTTGCATAATTGATGACGTATCTTGATAAAGTACATGCCATCTTGAGATGAATCAATTGCATAGCGCCAGTCTTAATATTACGAAGCCCATTAAGATTAAAAGGCTGATAACGTGAGCATCAATCAAGGAACTATTCTCGGCAGGAGCTGAGGGACCCTCGGGGAGAACTAAAATTTTCGATAAAGAATGTGTATCCTGAGAGGGTCTTCGCTTTCTTTCCCGCAAAGCATCATCAATCTCAACATTTTGTACCTCAGTAAATAGGTTCTTCGGAGCTAACAGAAAAAAATTAGAAGACCAAACTTGTCATAAAGATTGTGAAGGTAGAGGGAATCACCCTTGGAATTCTCAGAGGAATCCACATCCATATGACACAACTCCTCCTGTTTGGGATAAAAGATATCCCAAAAGTTTCAAAAGAAGTTAACTTTAAAATGATTAATAAACTAAATTAATAAACTAAATTAATCCAACAGATGGTGCTCTCATGCGTTGACCATAGCCAAACAACGCAACTCATTTTTTGTCTTTTATTTTTTATGTTTCAAAATATTTGTCCATTTTGCTTTTTACATGTATTAAGAATATAATAATTACACCTTTTCTTACAAAATTATCTTTTATACAATATCTTGATATTTTAAATATTTATTAAAAACATAAATTCTAATATTTTAATAAAAATAATAGTAAAAAATAAATATAAAAAAATATCTTGATATCATAATTAAAAAAATATTTTAAAACAATATTTTTAATAAGTGGGCAAACTTTGTGAAACAAAGGGAGTAATATGTTAGGGATTACTAGAGTTGTAAACGAACCAAGTAAAGTTAAGTACTAGATATGCAAGCTTGTTTGTTAAAGGAGCCCTTTTTTCAAGCCAAAGTCAAGCTACTCACGGCTTGGTTCGTTTCCAACATAGGGATAATTTAACTAAGGACCAATCATTTGTTCAGAGTTCTTGAATTAAACCCACCTCTTCTATCTACACCTCACTGACCTCACTAACATTTTCAATGGCTGCATAAACCTCATAACATACATACTCCTTATGGGTAACATAAAATCAAAGTCTCACAACACAGCATTAAAGAAGTAGGATAATTTACAGTAATCCAGCAATATCATATGCAGGAAAATTATTATAGCAAACTAAAAAATTTACAAAGATGAATTCATTACAGAAATAACGATAGAAATTTTATTCAATGATGTAAACTATACTATATACACAAATACAACTCCTCCATATAATTATGAAGTGAATTACATATCAGCAAAGATATGATATGTTTCATAATCTACTGCAATAAGTCTTATCGCAGCACATACTGCTAGAAAAGACATCAAACTAAAGAATATAATATTAATCCAATGCCAAGTCTTGTTGATAAAATTCAATTTATCATTCTGTGCTTTTAAGTACATATGATTTGCTAATATAAATGTAAGCGGAAATGTACTAACTGCCCCTGTTAAACTCATGAAATCTCCCAAAAATGGTAACATTGCTGATACAAATGATGTTATTGCTAAGTAACCACCTCGTACTCCTATTCTGAATGTCAAGTTTTTTACTGCTAAAGCATTTCCTTCTATTCCAAATTTCGTATCCAAATATTCATACATTGGACTTGCAAATATCTATAAAATAAAATTAAGAGTCAAAGAATATAAGATTAGAAAAAACAGAGAAAGGTTTATTATTACTTACATGTAAAGCAACGACAGTTTGTAATAAAACAGAGATATTAGCGAAAGCTTTTAACCAAATGGGACCTTTAACACTGTTGAGTAAATATAATGATGTACTTGATCCATAAGCCCAATAGCCTGTAAATGTGACTAGATACATTGGTATTACACCTATTGTGAATTGAAAGTAAAGAGCTTTTATCATATTCTTCACAACTGGTTGTCTTATAGTTGCTTGTATTTCTGGTAACATTCCTGTGTTAAATGCAAACACTAGATTCGCACATGCACCTATTGTTGTGAATATTCTTGCTGTACCTTCACCAGGTATTGTATAATCTCTTGGTGTAGCAGCCATTCCTATTAAAAATATATTAATATATGATTTGGTATTGATTCAATCATTAGGAATATAAGAGTGTGTATATATATACCGTCTTTAAGAGAAAGTGCAAAGCCTACAATGATATAGACTAAGCTGAAAAAAGTAGAGAACCAAAGCCAAAACTTTAACGCGGATAAATGTGGTACTCCTACAGCAAATATGATACAACATATCCCTGCTAAGGCAATGAAATGTGGTAGCCTCATATTATGATCGTCATAGAAAAGGACATACACACCCTGTATATACATACAATACATTATTTAAATTGACTTGGTGGAAGAAAAAGAAGAAGAAGTATGGATTTACCTTAATAGCGGAACCAGACAAAATGATATATCCAACATTAATCATGAAAAGATTAGCATATTGTAATGCCCAGGTAAGATTATAAGCTTTAGGGCCATATATATGACCAGCAAGGTCTCTGTATCTGATATGTCTTTTTCCACCTAACTCATGGAGCTTCGCCACAAGAATATTAGCATATAATGAAATGGAGGTTGCGAAAAGAAGACCAAATACACCTCCGTACCAACCTAGAGGTACCATTAATGTGCCTGGGTAACCCAATACATATGCGCTGTTAATACCCGTTGTAAGGACGAATCCAACTTGAAGCCATGAATCTGTCATTTTGTAAATTAAATAAAATTATATTCTTATAGGATATGGAATTAAAGAATTGAAGAAATGAAATGATAAAACACCATTGCTAATTTGATGAGCAGTTTCGGGATTTTGATTAGCCGATTCTGAATCGTTTACAGGCGCCTTTGATTTCTTAGAACGACCCATCGTATTTTCTTCTTCTCTGTTTAAAAGCGAAACATTCACTTCTTCTTGCTCCGTTTCAAATAATCCAGAGTAAAAGCCAATGGAAATTTCCTCACCTTCTTCCCTCTTTTCAACCTGTAGTCAAAAACAGCCAAGGTTATTAAAGAATAAAAAATATGTAAAAAGGACCGATAAATAAATGTTAGGTACCTCCATGTATATCGGGTTATGGGGGGTGGCTCTCAGAAACGATATGGAATCATGGACTCACCCCCATTGTTCTACGGTAGTGGTTTTAGTATTGATTTAAATATTTGAAACTCTTTGGTAGGAGAGAGAGAAAGAACCTTTATCAATAATTCTTTTCTTTTTTTTTCGATTTGTAATTCTTTTTGCGATCAATATTTTACTCTATTAGTATTACAAAATTATCTAATTCCTGAAAAAACAGATTTGTTATTTGAAAAAAAAAAAAGAAAAAAAAAAAAACAGATTTGTTTCTAATTATTTCAACTAATTTACTTAGTAGGCGTTAAAACACGATTTGCTAAGGAACTTATGCTTAACTTACCCAATTCTTCGGTCTACATCCTTCAAAGCAGACTACATCTATATAATAAAGCAGAACCAAAACTAATTTACCCTATTTATCCTCAAATTCCCCCGTTAGTCTCATAAATCCCCCATTTAGCTCATAATCCCCCCATTCATCTCATAATTCCCTTATTATTCTCTTTTATTTTCATTTTACCCATAAATCCCCACCAAACTATCCACCATCGAACACCCAAAAGACCCACCAAGCCTTCCCCCATTAGGCTCATAATCCCCTTATTATTCTCTTTTATTTTCATCCGACACCATCAACCATCGAACACCCAAAAGAATCCGCCACCATCAACCATCGAACACCCAAAAGACCCACCAAGCCGCTCTCCTGCAACGAGAAGACCTCCACCACCATCAACCACCGAAGACCCAAAAGACCCACCAAGCCGCTCTCCTGCAACGAGAAGACCTCCGCCACCACTCGGGATCATTCTCCACCATCAACCATCGAAGACTTAGGTAAAATTAATTGTTACCGTTTCTTATTTTTTTTTTTATCATTTTACCTATTCTATAGACAATGGCCATTGTTATGACCATTTATACTACATAGAAGCTATCAGAATGTGGAAATGAAAAGAGGAGATTGGATGTGTCCTGAGTAAGTGTAAGCCTTTACTTTGAGTGATTGAAAAAGATATTAATTAAATACATTTGGAATTTTGTAGATGCGATTTCCTCAATTTTGCAAGAAATTTACGATGTTTAAAATGCCAAACAGAAGGTCCAAAGAGGGTAGATGCTAATGATATTGAAATGAAGAAGGGGGATTGGAATTGCTCAGGGTAGGGTAAGTACTAAGTAGAGTCTATTATTTCTATTCGATATTATATATTTTTATTAACTCTATTAAGTATTATGACAGGTGTGGATTTATGAATTTTGCTAGCAAAATGAGCTGTTTTCGATGTAGGGAGGCACGTCTCAAAAGGGATTTAAACCCTAACACAAGAACCCACAAAAAACCCATCTCATGTTCTTCCTTAAAATCATCAAAAACCGACAAAATCCCACAAAAAACCCATCTCATATACGTTGAAAGCGACAGATTACCGATAGAGGGTGAGACAATCTCAGCCAAGAATGGTCAAACTTTAGCCGGTGGTAAAGGTGCGAATCAAGCAGTGTGTGGTGATGAGCTTTCGTATCCAAGGTGAAGATGCTCATGGGAAATTGATCACTGATGCGCTGAAAGATGGTGGGGTGGATATTGATTATTTGAAAAGTATTAGGGGGAATGTACCTACTGGTCATGCTGTTGTGATGCTTCAAAATGATGGTCAGAACTCGATTATTATCGTGGGTGGTGCAAATATTGTGGGTTGGCCTAAGAATTTGAGTGATGGCGATTTAGAAGCTGTGAGAAATGTTGGGATAGTTTTGCTTCAATGAGAAATTCCTGATTTTGTTAATGTTCAAGTTGCAAAGGTACTATCTTTTTGATTCGGTTTTAATCTTGGTTTATTGAATTAACATTTGGGACTACTTTTAATTGACCGTGTGTGCACCATGGTATATGCAGGTGTGTTTTAGAGGTTGAAAAAGGAAAGAAGACCAAGCAGTTGAGATCCGAAAGGGAAAATGGGAGGAGACCTTGCTTCAAAATTGTCGAGCTGAAAAGGTCTTCTATAGCTTACTCCTTCGAACAAACTATACGTATTGAAATAATAACGATGATTGAGCAAGTTAAAATAAGGGTTTTGGGTAATTTTTCAAGATTATTTGATTTAAATATATTTATTAAATTCTCATACAAATCCTACAATATCCATATTATGACCGTTGAAAGCCCTTTATGTTTTGATATAAATTTATCAAGCATTGTCGCATAGCTGCTCATAAATTACATAGAGAACTAATGGTTCACGTTGTAGCATTTCAGTTTCTTTTCGAAATCATTGTCCTACATTGAATTGATGAGTAGTAGTCTGCTTAGTCACGAGAAGAATGCACAATCATGGGGAGTAAATTATTGCATAGACTTAGATCATTCCTTCTTATGAGACAAAATATATTAGTTTCACGGAATATAGGCTTTATTTTATTTGAGTGTCTCGGTTTGGGTGCACTAAAATCTGTTATAAAATGTGAATTTGTCTCACACTAAGACCAATATTATATGCAGAATTCACATGAAGCCTCTTGAGTACACAACTTATGGAAAACCAAACACATATGTGTTTAAAAACGCTGAAAATGTGTTAGACACAAGTTGCCACGTCAGCATATGTTAACTGTCCAGGAAATGGTTTTGAATTGCTCTTTCAAGACTTTGTACATGATAGGAGATAATCCTTTGGTTGACATAAAAGGGGCTCGACAGGTTTGTTTAACTAATATATATATATATATATATATTGCAAATATTATGATATGGTGTTGTGGGTTTTCAGGCAGGGGAGCCATGGTTTTCTATCTTGACAAGGACAGGTGTTTCTTAAGGGAGAAGAAAATCATGCTGAACATCCAACAGATTTGGTAAGTCAACGAATTAATCTGTCTCACAATTTAATTCAATTTATTAAGGTCTAAATTTTTTGTACAGGTGGTTGATTGTGTGGAAGATGCAATTGAATACATATTGAAAAAAGAGTCTGTCTCATAAGAAGGTTTCATTCAGATCATATGAATACAAATCATTTTTTTTTACTATTTATTGTTTCATCTGCCAATTTCTTTTGGTTATGAAGATGAAGGGCATGAATTATTTTACATACATATATGAAGTTGTCAAGTCTTTGTACAAAATAAACTAAATCGTAATTACTCTTAATTAGAATTTCGTTTACTGTTTACATAATTATTTTTCATGAATTTCCAGGCTGGAGCTTTAACATTTTACATACTTTCAGCTATTTTTTTCGCGTAGTTTTGTCATCATTTTCATGGTCACAGTTTTTATAGCTGCTCTTGATTTTTAGCTGATCATTTTCATTGGTATTACCTTCACTTTAGTATATGCATTAGTTCTCTACCCTAGATATCTCAGTAATTCCAAGAAATTAACCACGCTGATTATGGAATAAACAGAGATGTAGATACAATTTGTGATAATGATTTTCTCTATTATGCCTGTAAAAGTTACAAATGGAATATATCTGTTAGGGAGATGGAAATGGGCAGAAGACACAATTTGAGCACTATGATTTTGATCTACTTGAGAGTAAGTGATCATTTTGTATAGCTCAAAGTTTAAACAATATATTGGAAGTGTAAATACAACAATTACTGAAATTCCAAATGTGTAGGAGTCAGATTTTTCTTCATATCAGGCTTTAGGCATGGGATACAAATATAGAAAAACTGAATTATATCTTAACATGATAATATATAAACCTCCTCAATTCTGTAAAAGGGGCAAGATGATTGTCAAAAAGTTTATCTCTTCTCTAGATCGTTGGCGGTCATGAAGTTCTTTTACAAAACAATGCAAAACAACTTTATATACTAACTTAAATATTTAACAGCTTTATACTGTTGTTAGGAAAAATCTCTTTGCCTGCTGGCATGCAAATTCAATTTTTTATTCACTTACACACTCTATTTGAAAAAACTACATCTCTAAAAAGCCTTGGTATTTTATTAATAATACATTTTCTCATGTATTATTCATACCTTAAAATAAAATCTCAACTGTTGTATAATTATATCTTCATTCATTCATGGTCATTACTAATTTCAGTAATGGATTAATAACTAATTCACGAGATTTAAAATTACTAGACTTGGCACCAAATAGTTAATGCAGAAACTATGATTATATGACAAGTCATTGCATCTTGGTCTGTTACGTTTTCACATAAGATACAAACTTGCATTTTGAATGGTTCTATCTATGATGTTAGTCAACTTAATACAATAACTATGATTATCTATATAATCATTGCATCAATTGCATTGATGTTCATTATAATATTAATGCATTTTTTTAAGTTATCGGTTCAAATGTAAGTTTCATTGTATATCGAACATGATGTATGAATGATTAGCAATTGATGTTCATTATAATATTAATGCATTTTTTTAAGTTATCGGTTCAAATGTAAGTTTCATTGTATATCGAACATGATGTATGGATGATTAGCAAATAAGTAACGAGATTTTTATTTTTCATAGTGCCTTAAGGCACGGGTAATACCTAGTCTATATAATAAAGCAGAATGAAACCTAACTCTCCATAATTATCCTCAAACTTCCTCCTTTGTCTCATAATTCCCATATTTAGCTCATAATTCCCCATTCTTTTCATTCTCTCATTTATTATATACACATACACATGAAAATAATTAATAATATATAATCCACTTAACCTTCCTATAAATAAAATTATAACAATTCATATTATTTTTTATATAAGTAAAGTTTATTCATTTTTATTAAAATTTACAAAGTACTAAAAAAAATTTAAAAAAATTCATAATTTATTATACGAAAAATTTAACTAGATACAATATAAAATTAAAAAAAAAAATCACTTTACATTACAATATATCTATATAATAAAGCAGAATGAAACCTAACTCTCCCTATTTATCCTCAAACTTCCCCATTTGTCTCATAATTCCCATATTTGGCTCATAATTCCCCATTCTTCTCATTCTCTCATTTATTATATACACATACAAATGAAAATAATTAATAATATATAATCCACTTAACCTTCCTATAAATAAAATTATAACAATTCATATTATTTTTTATATAAGTAAAGTTTATTCATTTTTATTAAAATTTACAAAGTACTAAAAAAAATTTAAAAAAATTCATAATTTATTATACGAAAAATTTAACTAGATACAATATAAAATTAAAAAAAAATCACTTTACATTACAATATATAAATAATTTTTTTTCTTTTATTTTTTATTGTCAAAACATGTATAATTTTTACAGAAAACATTTCAACTTTATAAAAAAAAAATTTCAAGACAAGAAATATATTGATTCGGCCAATAAAAATTATAGAATACTATAAAGTCAAGTTGGAATTCATAGAATGATAAATATATATGTCTATCATATAAAAAATTAAAATTAATAAACACTTAAAGGATAATTAAGAATTAAAATTATTTGACCATAATCTATATAATAAAATACTTTTTTAAACGGGTTGGACCCTCAACAAAAAAGACGAGCATGATCGGTTTTGGTCCCTTAATTTATTTCTTCACATTAATTGCATCAATTTTTTTCTAATAAAAACTTAATTGTCCCTTATCCCACTCCATTAGAACTCTAAAAGTTCCGTATTTGGTCCACGTTGACCGCAAACCTCTAACCTTAACCCGAATTCTTAACCATAACCTAATCCTTAACCTCAAACTCAACCTCAACCTTTGAATTAAACTTAACATCAAACTCTAACTTAAATTTAACCTTAACATTAACTTTAAACTTAACCTTAACCTTCTCCTTAACCCTAGCTCTGGCCCTAGCCCTCGACCTATCCTTAGACTTAGCGTAAGCCTTAGTCTTAGTCTTAAACTTAGCCTTGGCCTTACCTTTATCCTTAGCCTTATCCTTAGAATTAGCCATACTCTTAGTCTTAGCCTTAGCCTTAGCCTTAGCCTTAGACTTAGCCTTCGCCTTAACCTTAACCTTAGCCTTAGCCTTAGCCGTAGCCTTAGCCTTAGCCTTAGCCTTAGCATTAAACTTATACCTAGCCTTAGTCATAGCCTTAGTATTAGTCTTAGACTTAACCATAACCATAAACTTAACATTAACCTTAAACTTAACCCTTAACTCCTTAACCCCTTAACCTTAACCTTAACCTTAACCTCAACCTCAACTTTTTAACTAATAACCTTAACCATATCCTTAACCCTAACCTAACATTAACGTTGAACTTAACCTTAAACTTAAACTTAAACTTAAACTTAAACTTAAACTTAAACTTAAACATAAACTTCAACTTACACTTAAACTTAAACTTAAACTTTAACATAAAATTAAACTTAACCTTATTGTTAACGTTAACCTTACCCTCACCCTTACCCTTAACCTTAACAATAATATTAACCTCAACTTTAACCTTAAACTTAAACATAACCTTATATATTATACTTTAAACCTACACCTTAAACTTTAAACCATAAACCTTAATCATCACCTTCACCTTAACCTTAACCTTAACTTTAAATTTAAACCTTAAAAATTTACCTTAAAAATTAACCTTAAAATTAACCTTAACCTTAAACCTTAAACCTTGAACCTCAAACCTTAACCTTTACCTTAACCTTAAACCTTAAATTTAACTTTCACCTTCACCTTCACCTTTACTTTTTTTAACCTTTATCTTAACCTTAAAGTTACAACTTAACTTTAACCTAAATTATAAAATTAATCTTAAATTGAACCATGAACCTTAAAGCTTAAAGCTTAAACCTTAAAGCTTAAACCTTAAACCTTAAACCTTAACCTTAACTTTAAGCATAACCTTAATATTTAACGTTAAACCTTATACCTTAAACCTTAAACCTTAAACCTTAAATCTTAAAATTTAAACTTAACCTTAAATCTTAAACCTTAACCTCAACCTTAACCTTAACCTTAAACAATAACTATAACCTTCACCTTCACCTTCATCTTAAAATTTATAACCACTATCTTAACTTTAAAGTTAAAACTTAATCTTAACCTAAATGTTAAAACTTAAATTTTACCTTGAACCTTAGACCTTAAACCTTATACCTTAAACCTAAACCTTAACCTTAACTTTAACCATAACCTTAACTTTAACCATAACCTTAACCTTAACATATAACCTTAAACACTACCTTAAATTTTACCTTTAACCTTAAACTTTATCTTAACCTTAACCAAATAAATATTTATAGCGTTAATATTCGATCTTAAACCTTATATCTTATTAAACCTTAACCTTGAACCTTAAAATTTACATCTTAAACCTTAACTCTAACCATAACCTTAAAATTAACCTTAACCTTGACCTAAACCTTAACCTTAACAATAACCTTAACCATAACCTTAACCTTATTCTTAAACTTAACCTTAACCTTAATCTTAACCTTGACTTTCACCCATCAAACCTGGGTTCGATTCCCGTCAATGGAAAAAAAAATCTTGAGTGTCTTCAGATATATGTATGTTGACACAGTGATACTTTGTAGAGTTATGAGATTTATGCACGTATATTAAAAACTCGAGATTATATGATTCACACATTTAGATTATGATACTATTTGATTATTTTCGTATTTTAATCTATTTATTAGTTGTTTAAATTGTCCGTTGATTTATGGTGCATTTGAATTTAATAACCAATTTTTTAATCTCACTTTCGTGTTCATTCTATCTATTATTTCGGTTTTTACATATTCAAGACAAAATATCATCATATCTTTTAAACGTTTTCTATGTTAAAACTGAAAGTAGACAAGTAACTCAATTTTAATGTTTTGAAGTGCCTTAAGGCACGGGCTATACCTAGTCTATATAATAAAGCAAAATGAAACCTAACTCTCCCTATTTATCCTCAAACTTCCCCATTCATCTCATAATTCCCTCATTTGTCTCATAATTCCCCCATTCATCTCATTCTCTCATTTATTATATACACATGACTTAATATATACACATTATTATATACGCATGAAAATAATTAATAATATATAATCCAATTAACCTTCATATAAATAAAAGTTTAAGAATTCATATTATTTTTTATATAAATAAATTTTGTTCCTTTTTATTAAAAATTTACAAAGTACTAAAATTTATTATACGAGAAGTTCAACTAGATACAATATAAAATAAAAAAATCACTTTACATTACAATATATAAATAATTGTTTATTTATTTTATTTTGGTTGTCAAACATGTATAATTTTGAAAGATAACATTTCGACTTTATAAAAATAAACTTTTCAATACAAGAAATATATCGATTCATCCAATAAAAATTATAAAATATTAAAAAGTCAAGATGGAATATATATATATATATATATATATATATATATATATATATATATATATATATATATATATATATATATATATGTGTGTGTGTGTGTGTGTGTGTGTGTGTGTGTCTATCATATAAAAATTTAAAATTAATACACACTTAAAGGATAATTAATAATTAAAATTATCTGATAATTGACCATTAACATTCATTATTCATTATATCTCTATATCTATATAATAAAATACTTTTTTAAACGGGTTGGACCCTCAACAAAAAAGACGAGCATGATCGTCTTTAGTCCCTTAATTTATTTTTTCACATTAATTGCATCAATTTTTTCTAATAAAAACTTAATTTTCCCTTATCGCACTCCATTAGACAACTAAAAGTTCCGTATTTGATCCACGTTGACCGCAAGCATCTAACCTTATTGGGCTCTTGAAAGAAAGCTCAATAGTATTATATTAGACTGTTACTTTCGCGGAAAGTGTTGTCAATGATAAATTAAATGTCGTGTCATACATATAATTTATGGTAGAGGAGATGTGACTACATTCAAGAGATCAAAGAAGAAAACTTCCGAGATTAGTCCTTCAAGGGAAGGACAATGTTGCTCCAAAAGCTTGCAAAGATTTATTTCAAAATAGGATCCAAGTGTTGATCTTCTTTCACGCCAAAGATGATGGATGTACTTTAAAAGATAAAGAAACTGTTGTGGAGGCGTTTCTGTATAAATCTATTTTCCTTACTGCATTGTTATATCTGTTTTCATCCAAGGCTATTTCTAATATAAGGTTTCTCATTACTGTGAACGTTCTTAAATACCTAATTAATTAATTAGGTTCTCTATATAAATGCCCATTTTGTTTTTATGTGAGAAACAATTTATTATAGAACTTCATATTGGTGAATTCGTGATCTACTTGACCGATATACTATATTATGTTATGAAAAAATTTAAACTGGCCAAAGTACGGCTAATTACTATATCACCAATACTCATTTTTCTTCAATCTCTTAACAACTATGTGGTGAAATGTAGAAATTACACATGAAATAGAAGTCAAGAACCGATACAGATACATGTACAATATTAGCAGCATGCATCTGAAACACATTTTGAAAACAATTCTATGAATTAAGATATATGAAGTGTTATTGTAGTAAATTCATAAATCACTTCATGCAGTTTATCCCACAAAGTCCAAAGTGTATGACATAAACGTCATGTTAATCTTTAATATTTCTCTTGGGAGGAAAATGCTTTTAATTAAAAAAATTGTGTATTATATATGTCTCAAAAGTTTTGATTCAACTATACACGCGGAAGAATTGTTCATCTCAACTGTAAAGAGCTAGATAAAGTACTGGAATTTGCACTAAACCATATCAGTTAAATGTTAGTATAGTGATAAATTGCAGAAAGGAGGAGATGTAAATACATCGGATCATACAGGTCAAACAGCTATACACTGCAGTGCAGTTTGAGGTGTAGTTCAAGTTGTTGAGCTTTTAGTACAAGAAGGTGGCATGTATGATTTGGGTTTGATTGATCAATGTTTACAATTTCTTTCTGATTATTGGTTAAATGCTTCATTGACACATGTATTATGGGAAATGTCCAAATGTATTGAATCATTGGTCCCCGCACATTATTATTGTTTAAATGTGATAAACCGTTTTAACTGTCCCCGTTTTCAAATTGGAAAATCTACATGAATTAGTGGTACAACATAAATTGCATAATGTGTTTCATTTATCACTACTTAAGGAATCAAGTTTCATTGGGACGATAACGGATGTTCAAGTGGAGCCAAAATGGGGTTGCAGATGTATTAATAATGAGTTGAACCGGGGAGCAGTCCAGTGCCAAAATAAATGGAGAATTCATAATTGAAAATAAGTGCTAGGTTTTTTAGTTGGTCATAGTAAATAAGTGATATATTTTGTGGTTGTTATTCCTTTTTTTCTAATGTGGAATTGGGTGGATACTCACTAGAGAAAACACAAAAAATGTCTCATTTTGATTTGTTTGTTTTTTCTTCTTAATTTTTAATCTCACTGCGATTTTGGACATATTTCATGTGATTTAAAATAGAAAATTATATCCATTATTATTACATATATTCGTGAAATTTTCAAAAAGTTTCTTAGATAATATCAAGAAAAATGTAGGATCAAAGGCAAAATGCAGTGGTTAAAGAGAATTTTCATGTTCTTCATATATCACTTAAGGATTTGAGAATCCTCAATATTTTTTTGTTTTATATGTAAATTTTTTTTGCTCAATTCAATCATCGACCTTTCTTATTATTGCGGTATTTTTTTAATCATCGAAGTGCCTTAAGGCACGGGTAATACTTAGTCTATATAATCAAGCAGAACGAAACCTAACTCTCCCTATTTATCCTCAAGCTTCCCCATTCATCTCATTCTCTCATTTATTATATTTACATGACTCAATATATACACATTATTATATACACATGAAAATAATTAATAATATATAATCCACTTAACCTTCATATAAATAAAATTATAAGAATTCATATTATTTTTTATATAAATAAAGTTTATTATTTTTTATTAAAATTTACAAAGTACTAAAAAAATTAAGAATTTTTTCAAAATTTATTATACGAAAAGTTCAACTAGATACAATATAAAATTTAAAAGAAAAATTACTTTACATTACAATATTTAAATAATTTTATTTCTTTTATTTTGATTGTCAAAACATGTATAATTTTGATAGAAATCATTTTAGGGTGAATTACCCAAGGGGTCTTGGGGACCATCTTAGAGCCATATAAGAACCAAGTGAATTCTCTGTTCTACTTAGAGGCCTCAAAATTGACAAATACCTTTACTACCCTTATAGTGTATATAAGACAAAAAAATAGATTCTTCTCTCTCCTCCATTACCATTACTCTCTCTCCTCCATTACCATTAATCTCTCTCATCCTTTATCAATTTTTCTCTCTCCTCTGTCATTAACTATTAATAATTCCAGCTCCGACCTCCGGCCACCGACCACCGCCGACCACCACCACCCACCGCCAGATATAGTACTGAGCATAAAGTACTGAGCATGGAGAAAGTACTGAGCATAAAGTACTGAACATGAAAAAAGTACTGAGAATGAAAAAAAGTACTGAGCATAGAAAAAATACTGAGCATAGAAAAAGTACTGAGCATAAAAAAAAGTACTGAGTATCGGAAAAATTTACTGATTATTCAAATTTTTTTGTTGAGCCGCTTTACTAAGCATGCTCGTTTGCTCAGTAACTTTGCTGAGCATGCTCGATGAGTTTCGGAAAAAGTGCTGAGTATCGGAAAAAGTTGCTGAGTATTCGAATTTTTTGGTTGAGTCGCTTTACTGAGCATGCTCGTTTGCTCGGTAATTTTACTGAGCATGCTCGTATGCTCAGTAACTTTAGTGAGTATCGGGAAAAAATCATTGAGTTCTTGGAAAATTTAAACAAATATTTACAAAATTAAAAATTACATTTATTCAGACAAATAAAAAATTAATAAAATACACAAAAAAATAACATTACACTAAATTCAAAACAAAGAAAAAAGAGTTGCTGAGCAAAATAAGTTCCAACTCTGGTTGTTCGTTCTGATGAAGACGAAACCTCCGACCTCCGTTCGAGTTCGTCGGAGAAGATGAAACTCGCGAGATCCTCACGTTAGCAGCTCGTCGGCGTTTATTTTTTCTAAAGCTACTAAGTTTTATAAGTCACTAACTTTCGCTATCTTTGCATTTTACTACCTGTAATTTTGTAGAATTGCATTTAATTTCTCAAAAAATATTATTGATTTACCAGTTCCTAATCCTTACTTTGAAGAAACAAAGCTTATGAAGTCTTTCTTATTCCTCGAAGAATCAATAAAAATGAAAGCTACACCAATCACATGGAAATTCATATCCATCAGACCCTACAAGTATGAAAATTCCATTAATTAATTAAAGAATCCCATTAATTAATTAAAGAATCAATAGGTAACTATGAAGAATGTAAAATGGTGTAAAGGAAAACATACCTAATATGTCTAAATCAACAATGTGCATCCGCACCAAGCTTCCTAGATAAACTTTTCACCTCACTTCAGAACCTTCATCACACAGACATTAAAATTCCAAAATCAAATAAATACAATTAAGGAGCTAACAAATTAAAACGGCAGTTTTAATTAAAAAAAATGCATCTTTTAACTTGATAATCGTAAACTAATACTAAATACAGATATAAAAAATCAAGTTTTCAACTAAATAAACTTTAAATTGCATATTTGACTTTAAATACAGAGATGTAAAATATAAAATTGGAGGCCTGAATTGACCAAATCGGCGCCGGAAAATGCTCTTCCAAGATGCTCAGCAAAAGACAGTAATGAAAAATCCGAGGATCTCAGAGGAAAGCTTTGTTCGCAGAGGAAAACTTCGTTCTAAGGTGTGGACCATGGCCGATGGATCGCAGCAGCACATCTGGAAATTAATCTTCTTCAGCAAGCTCTTGGCCGATGGTTTGCAACTCGCCGTTCGAGGAGAAGACTTCGTTTGCTGAGGAGAAGGTCTAAAGCAGAACAAAGAACAATCGATGAACCATCTCCGGTGGTTTGCAAATCGCCGGCGATTTGATTTGCTTCTCCGTTTCTCCGTTTTGCTGCTAAAACCAAATAAAGGAGAGAGAAATACAATTACGGGATAGGAATATGAGAGAGAGGAGAGAGAAATTAGTTTTAGGGTTTATTAATATATCTGATATGAATTATTATATATAGGGGAAAAAAATACAAATAAGGGCAAGAAGGTAATTGGAAAATTTGTCTATAGTGTTAATTTATGGCTGAGACCTTTAGTTAGAAGAGTTAATCCAAGGGGTCTTGTTAGGTCCCGGGGTGGTGTGGTCAAGACCCCTTGGGTAATAATCTCATCATTTTAACTTTATAAAAATAAACTTTTCAAGACAAGATGGAATTCATAGAATAATAAATATATATGTCTATCATATAAAAATTTAAAATTAATAAACACTTAAAGGATAATTAATAATTAAAATTATCTGATAATTGACCATTAACATTCATTATTTATTATATCTCTATGTCGATATAATAAAATACTTTTTTAAATGGGTTGGACCCTCAACAAAAAAGACGAACATGATCGTCTTTGGTCCCTTAATTTATTTCTTCACATTAATTGCATCAATTTTTTTCTAATAAAAACTTAATTGTCCCTTATCCCACTCCATTAGACATCTAAAAGTTCCGTATCTGATCCACGCTGACCGCAAACCTCTAACCTTAACCCAAATTCTTAACCATAACCTAAACCTTAACTTTAACTTTAACCTCAAACTCAACCTCAACCTCAACCTTTGAATTAAACATAACATCAATCTCTAACTTAAATTTAACCTTAACATTAACCTTAAACTTAACCTTCTCCTTAACCCTAGCCCTGGCCTAGCCCTCGACCTAGCCTTAGCCTTAGCGTTAGCCTTAGTCTTAGCCTTATCCTTGGCCTTACCCTTAGCCTTAGCCTAAGCCATAGCATTAGCCTTATCCTTAGCATTATCCTTAGCATTATCCTTATTCTTAACATTAGCCATAGTCTTAGCCTTGACATTAAACTTATCTCTAGCCTTAGTCGTAGCCTTAGTCTTAGTCTTAGTCTTAACCATAACCATAAACTTAACATTAACCTTAAACTTAACCCTTAATACCTTAACCCCTTAACCCCTTAACCCCTTGACCCCTTAACCTTAACCTTATCCTCAACCTCAACTTTTTCACTAATAACCTTAACCATATCCTTAACCCTAACCTAATATTAACGTTAAACTTAACAAACTTAAACTTAAACATAAACTTCAACTTACACTTAAATTTAAACATAAACTTAAACTTAACCTTATTGTTAACGTTAACCTTACCCTCACCCTTAACCTTAACAATAATATTAACCTCAACTTTAACCTTAAACTTAACCATAACCTTAGATATTACACCTTAAACCTACACCTTAAACTTTAAACCATAAACCTTAATATTCACCTTCATCTTAACCTCAACCTTAACTTTAAACTTAAACCTTAAAAATTTACCTTAAAATTAACCTTAACCTTAAACCTTAAACCTTGAACCTTTACCTTAACCTTAAAGCTTAAATTTAACTTTCACCTTCACCTTCATCTTTACTTTGATAACCTTTATCTTAACCTTAAAGTTAAAACTTAACTTTAACCTTAATTATAAAATTAATCTTAAATTGAACCTTAAAGCTTAAAGCTTCAACCTTAAACCTTAAAGCTTAAACCTTAAACCTTAAACCTTAAACCTTAACCTTAACCTTAACTTTAACCATAACCTTAATATTTAACATTAAACCTTATACCTTAAACCTTAAACCTTAAATGTTAAAACTTAAACCTTAACCTTAAATGTTAAACCTTAACCTTAACCTTAACCTTAAACAATAACTATAACCTTCACCTTCACCTTCATCTTAACTTTTATAACCACTATCTTAACTTTAAAGTTAAAACTTAACCTTAACCTAAATGTTAAAACTTAACTTTTACCTTGACCCTTAAACTTAAACCATAACCTTTACCTTAACTTTAACCATAACCTTAACCTTAACATTTAACCTTAAACACTACCTTAAATTTTATCTTTAACCTTAACCTTTATCTTAACCTTAAACCTTATATCTTATTAAACCTTAACCTTGAACCTTAAAATTTACATCTTAAACCTTAACTCTAACCATAACCTTAACCTTAAAATTAACCTTAACCTTGACCTAAACCTTAACATAAACCCTTAACCTTAACCATAACCTTAACCTTAACCATATTCTTAAACTTAACATTAACCTTAACCTTAATCTTAACCTTGACTTTCACCCATCAAATCTGGGTTCGATTCCCGTCAATGGAAAAAAAATCTTGAGTGTCTTCAGACACGGGTTTTACCTAGTCCCATATATATTAAAGTAGGTGAGTATGAAACACGACGTTAATTTTTAATTGAACAAAATAAGTCATGAAAATAAAATGTAATATGATTGGATAGATTCCCCACGAATTCAGGAGTGAAAAAATGTCCAATATTAACAATATCTTTTGAATCTCCAATATTTGCGTACATCATTTCTTATCTCACACATTTGGGTGAGAATGACAATTTTTTTTTAAATGATAGTTCCACGTTGTAGATTTGAGTTAATAAATTATAATTGAACTAAAAATGTTAATATACAAAACAATTAATTAAAAAAAATCTCGTATCATGTGGTTCTTTTTTTTCTAGAAAATAAAAGAGTAATGCTAGGTATCACCTAAACATCACCTATAATGTAGCGGTTAGGTAGACCAATTATGAAGGAAAGAGAAAAAAGTAAATCTAGAAAGAGAAAATTCATGATTGGACCACCTAACCGCCACATTATGGGTGATGTTTAGGTGATGACTTTTTGGGTGATACCCAACATTACTCAAAATAAAATGAGTAATGCTGGATATCACCCCAAATCGCATCACCCTTTTATCACCTCCTAGGTGGATTTTAAATTAACCAATCACATGATTTCTCTTTCCTGATTTATTATTTTCTCTCTCTTTTACGATTGGTCCACCTAGGAGGTGATAAAAGGGTGATGCAATTTGGGGTGATATCTAGCCTTACTAAAAAAAAATTATATTGATATTAAAAGTTATACAATAAACGAACATTACACCAAAGAAAAACTCGCAAACTTATACAAGACCCACGCCATCTATTTACTCCCCATCCACACGATAACAATAGTTGATTTTCCTATTTGTCGGTTTCCGATTATAAGTTCTCGTTGACCACGACCTATAGGAACCGGCTATCTATCGCTTTTAATTGTAGGAATCTCTATAACGAAGCGTAATTTTAGTTGAAATAATTTTATGACTAAAATATCTATCGTCAATGGTTAGAACCATAACCACTGCATGCACGCGCTACTTTGTGCGCCCGACTCAGTCGCCCACCACGATTCCCTTACCTTTTGAATACTGCCCCTCATCCATCTTTTAATTCATATGCCAAGTAATTTTATCCATCGATTATACCCATCGCCACCATCCCAAGCGCATGACGTCTCTATCTAAAAACTCGACCACAGACAAAGGCTCGCATAAAGGCCCAATCAAACCAAAACAGCGATACCCAAACACCATAGTTGAGAGTCCTTTGCACTAACAAGAAGAGAAATCCACATGTTTATATATAATTGAGAGACTTACAACCTCACCAATTATCAAAACTAGTAAAAGAACTGATAAAGACATATAGTTGAGAGATTATTTACTCCTTTAATCCATTATGTGTCGAACTGTTGACACCACATATAATTCTAACATCTACAATTAACTAAAAATTATAAGTACATGCCCTAAAACACTTCCTCTTTGATCGAAAGATCTTCAAGCTCTTTATTTATTTTGTTCTCAAGTTCTTGATTCTCATCTGTAATTTGTTGGTGTTGGATGTTGGTGAGCACTTGTTGGTATTTATTTATAAGCTTCCTATTATTCATTAATGTTTTTCTACTCAAACATGTGAGTGTTAAACATGTTACGTCCTTTTTAAGGCAGAAGTATTGTATATTATTGATACTGTATGCCTTATCCATCTAGACTCAAACATGGAATAGTTCTTTTGTTTACCACTTGTGACATCTTTTTTAAGAATGAACAGTTAGTGATTTGAACCAATAGCAGGGCCCGCCTGTAAAACCAAGTTTAGAAAGATATTTAACCATTTATTTGAAACTAGAGCTCTATCTAATATTTTCTTAACGTTTTCCTCTCATTTTCTTTTATTAGTTCACGTAAAAAGTAGCCTTTCATGGGTATGTCAATGAAATCATTATCGTTAATAGATCCATTAAATCGAATAATTCTCTCCAAGTTAGGGGCCAACTTATCCTGTTTCTCTGAAGTTTTTGCGATATCACTAAAATCTCCAATGAAAAGAACCAGCTAATAGGTAGTTGATTTCCATGAAGTAAGATTATCCCAAATATTTTATCTCTCATTTTTATTTGTTAGAGAATGAACACATATAATATACCACGAACCACAACTAGATTCTTCAATCTTTCCGATTGAAAATGAAGTATTTGAGTTAAAAACTCTAAAGTTGACACAATCTTTCCAGGCTAGTAGGATCCCCCCTGTCCTAAAATATCTTTCTCCGGGATCGAATACATGAAAATTATTGAAAGATTTAAACTAGACACAAGACATGGGGTCCTAATTCCATGTTATAGTAAATGAGCAATATATACATTTTATTTAGACGTGAGTGTGTTAAGCATTTTCCTATTCATTGGTTCCCTTGCTCCTTGATTATTCCAAACTAGTAAGTTATCCATAAACTCGACCACTTTAGAGTACTGATCGACGTCCTTCAGATGAATACGGACAACACTTTCCTTCACAGGGACCTCGTGTTTACTCGCATCATCGTCAATACTGTTGGCGCTACTCTCGTCACTACCTAAGTATCCATCACAATCTATACCACTACAATACTACAGTTTCCTTTCATCTAGTTCGCCCTTCTCAGTTGCATAGGTTTTATTATTAGTCGCACCATCCTTCCCAAACACTTGATATTTAACTTCAAAGGAATTCGTGCAAAGGTCCTCCATGAATATTTGCATCTCGTTAATTCTTTTTCCCAAAATATTAAACTTTTCTTGTTGATATTTTGCACACCTTAGACTTTCCACCCATGTAGTTAGGGGGCGCTTTCCTCTTCAAACTCCTTGGCCACGAAGATTGTTGTGTCTGATATATGACTCTTCTCCTCGGGGTTCTTATACCACCTTTAGTCAAATTACTCGTCTTGTATGTATACTAATATGAACCGAATACGAGTTACTATATTCTTTCTCCGGCTCATGAATCCTCTTTTCCCCCATATTAGATAAAACTTGTTTGTCTTTATCACCACTATCATTTATGCCCTTGTTAGAATCTCCAGACTTGGTGTTTATCTGTAATCTAATTTATTACATTGGATCCACCTTCAAAGCTTGACCCTCTTTCATTGTAAGCTTGTTATACATAACTTCGATATCAACATCTCTAGCTTCCAAAACCTCAACAATCACATCATTGTTAACGATTACACTCTTCCCAATGTCATGAATATCTTTTTAGAAATATTTTAGAAACTTTGGGTAATTATTCTCATTGTTTTCAATAGGATTATTACCTCTCTGCAAATTGTTAACAACGTCTCCAATTATCCATGTATTACCTTGTTTTCTCTATGAAGACTCCCCTTCAGTTTTTTATTCTTCTCTCCCGCTTCATTGTTACCCTTCCGTAGCCATAGGAACGACTAACAAACCCACTAAGAGCCTAACATTAATTTTGTACTTACCTTATTATTAGAATCATTATCATTATCATCGTCATTATATCTATCAGACATCCTGTACAGAAAGAAACACACAACTTTAATAAAAAAACAACGATTTCTTCTTCGAATAGTATATTTCACTTTATTTTCATTCCTCAATGTAGTGTCCCTGTTCCACGTGAAATGTCTTGCAGAGTATCCGTTCCATGTGGTCTCACCATTCCAACTGAACAAGCACTCTTATTGTGTCAAAAAATCCCACAAATGTAGTAAACGAGTCCCAAACTCTCGTACACAAAAGAAAAACACGCAACACCTTCTATATGTTCAATAAAAACGCATTTCTTGATTGGTTCCAACGTGTTAAACTTCACTCAAAACCGTAGGAAGTCCATGTCTTCTTGAGTCACCATTGGATAGTCAATTACAGTGAGCTCTCCAATAAAATTCTCAAATAGTATCAATACTACATTGTATTCCATCTAATTCATGTACTCTAACCCATGCATGTGATATTATAAGATCCAAGTCTTTAATTCCTTATTTCCTTCCCACTCACACATCAGTACATGCATGGATTGCGCTAGACAAGGTCTTAAGAACCACAATATCTCTGTCTCCTCTTCGTTGTCGAGCATGATTTGGAATAATTTCTCCTTAAATTCTTCAAAGTTCACTCTGCACTTAATTCCCCATGTATCAAATAACCACCTTTCGAAAGACTCCAAAAGGTATAACACTATCAGATATGATTTTAGCAACAAAAGAGAATTTTGTTTGTGGTGTCTTGACGGATGGTGCTTTTGTGCTAAGAGAAAGGACTTCAAATTTTTTGATATTATCTTGTTAAGCTTTAGCCATTGGGAGCAAATATTTTTCCATACTTGTAGTAAGAGTATATAAGTTGTTTGCAGTGGATGAAAGTGAAGAACAAGTAACATTGAGACTTATATATATAGTCGTATGAAAGATCTTCCCAGAACTAATATGATATACCCAATCTATTTCCAAAGAATGCATGCATTTATAGGGTGTCATGTGTCAATTTCATGGTGAATATTAAGAGTTAAGCATGAGTAACATACTAACCTTCCATGGGGAGAAAAAAACACAAAGAAAAGACAAAAGGTTGCAAAAAGGCATCTCTTGTTTCTTCAGATTGTGTCAAACTTTACATTTGATCTCCATGCTGGTGTCTCCTAGTGTGTTCTAAATAAACACACCTAAAAAGGCAAGACACGTACCGCAAGTGTACGGGTCGTCCAAGTAATATTCGGTAAACGAGATTTCGATCTCAGGGACGGATTAGGTATGATTCAAAGTGTTATGAAATAAATGGAACTAGTTGCTTGAATGAAAATTAAAAGTAAAGAAAATAGATTTTTATTTGATTTTTGATTAAAGGACTAAAGTGCAATTAAAGTAAATATTAAACTAAAATTAAAACTAATGCAAGAAAATAAATATGAAGAGACTAAAAGATGAGAGAGTAGTACTTAAGTCACGCTAGGTTTCACCAAAATAAACTTAATCAATGCTTCTTCTAAGGGACAAATTAGTAACTAGTAATAGTCGGGATTCTAGATTCTCCTAACCCCCGTCAGGGTGGACTTAGGAGCTATTCTCAGGTGTTACAAACCCCGCCAGGGCGATCATAATCCACCTTCGAATGTCAGGTTCTCTACCCAATTGGCTATAAGATTAACTAAGTCCGTCAGGATCAATAATTTCTATCTTACGTTTATTACCTATGTCAGTAATTAAACCCCCCGTCAAGATGATCACTTCCCCACCAAAGTGAATAGCCTAATTACTCAAACCTATGTCTAATTGATCAGATTAAATATAGTGAAATTAAATTACGATAACAAACAATACTAAATTACTCAATTCGAATTAAATTATAAAAATCCCAAATCAGAAAACATCCATTAAATAAATTAAGGTTCAACCTATATAGCGATTCTCAAGCACTTAAGAAGTTTAGCTCATAATGGAAAATAAAACTAAAACTACGAAATTAAAAGACATAATGTTTTACAGAAAGAAAATAAATAAACCTAATCAAGAGGTTGGGTTTGGCTTTGAATCGGAGATATAGACAGTCTCCAGCTCTCAGCTTTCTTCCTGCTTGCTCTGACTTGAATCCCTAAGCCTCTTTGATAATTATATGAAGTGTGTCTAAAAGAGGAGGCTAAGGGGTGTATTTATAGGTGTTAGGAGCCTCTAGGTCGAATTAACTTGGAGTGGAAGACAAGTCAAGGACTCTTAAATTCGTCACCCTAAATTTTAGGAAAGGTAAGCTGATTTCATTTGGTCATATCGTTTTCAATACTTATCCGTTTGAGAAGTTCCAATATATGAAACCACTTGTCTTGGAAAGCTCTTTCTATTGGTGCAGACCATTCGTTCAGAATCCTTGCCAATCTTTAATTATGAATTAATCTCTAAAACGTGGCTGGATTTTCAGATTTCAAAAGGCAGCTTTATCTTTTCCTCCTTTGAATAAATCTTTCCTAAATCTTCTTATTTCCATGTAAATCTTCTTTCCTTTCATCTTTATCTTGACTTGGACTCTAAGTAATTACCATTTATCTTTTAAAGCTTCACATTAAATAAATAATTAAACCGCATATGCTAAAAAAAGAATAAATCAATAAATCAAGAAAACGAAATAGGAAAGTGTACTCTAAAAATAGAAACTCGACTCAAAATTATTTCCTAACACTCTAAAATACACTAAGACTTTATTCTCACTTTTTCTCCTTGGATTGGTCTTTCATGAGATTCAAGAACCAATTAACTTTGCATTAAAAATAGTCAAATTTAGGCACAAAAGCTCAGATTCTGTAAATAGTTAATTTCCAAGGGGAGAAAGTGTAATATCAATTAAGCCTAAAAGTCTATCAAATAATTCATTTATTCACCTAAAAGGATGTCTCCAAGGGGATAATAATTAGAACAAATAGGGAGACATCACACGCCTTGTGCATGCATCCAAATCCCAATACCCAAAAGCTAAAAAATCTTCCATAGTTATCTTTAGAAGTAGAAGTTCCTTCCACATCGTATAACCATGCCTGAATATATCGAATTGGTCCACTCATACATTCCCAATTAGACCTCTTCTTGATCTTCTTCATGAAACTGACAACGTTGCTATGTTAGTGACAAAAAACATCTTTCAAGAGAAACCATCTTCTCTTCATTTGCATGGTTGACAAGTCATTTTCATGTCCAAGTTTCCATCAAATTTGAAACCCCCCTGTGTCCAATTTATGTTTCCTTTGTCCCAAATGAGCCAAACCTTCAAACTTCAATTGCATACGGTGAATTACAAAGCATTTGGAAGTGTTGTTGACTTAACATTTAGGTTTCTAGATAACAAAACTTGCACTGTCAGCAAAAATATAAGTGATTAGTTTCCACAGTTTTGTAAAACCGTAAAGAGACCCCATGATCTCAAGGAAAAAGCAAAAAACACCTAAGGCCAACACCAAATTAAGCAAACGGTTAATGTAAAAAAAAACAGTGTAACACAAACAAAAACATAGCGTACTTTGAATCAAAAGGAAAGAGTAAGAAAGAGACGAGTCTCAACTGCCAGAGCCTTGCTATTTCTTCAGTGCTTAAAGGGGAGGTACATAGTTTGAATCCCCTCTCTAACGGGTGTAAAGTAAGAGATACAAGGCTCGAACCCCTCCTTGAACATGGGTAACCTAGTTCTGATTATCTAGGAATGTACATGGGGAGGCGTGTATATCCTCATGGGATTAGTCGTGGTGCGCGCAAGCTGGTCCGGATCACACACGTACCAAAAAAAAAAAGATGAGTCCAACCCTTAAAGGGGGTAAAGCAAGAGGTAGGTTTGAATCCCCTCCCTGAACATGGGTAACCTAGTTCTGATTAACTGAAATATGCATGGGGATGCGTGTATATTTCCTACGGGATTAGCCATGGTGTGCGAAAGCTGGCCCAAACACCCATGTATTAAAAAAAGAGATGAGTAAATTAGGAAACTAAAAAGAAACTTCAACCGTCCTTAACAGTACATAAATATTCTATCAAAAGGTGTTCAATAATTAATATATTTAACATGATATATATCATTCCACATTTTAAACAAAACTATATATATATAAAGTAATACTCCCTCTGTCCCAAAAATAATATTCGCTTAATTTTTCACACAAATTAAGAAACACTATTACATTCTTATTACTAAAATATCTTTCATAAAGTGTCTTGATAATTAAGATATTTAATAGAAACATAAATTTAAATATTTTAATAAAGACACTAAGTGGAAAATATTGAGATAAAGTGTCTTAAAATTCTAAGTGGACAATATTTTTGAGACACTATAATTAGTAAGTGGATATTATTTTAAGGACGGATGGAAAATATACGGGTAATACTTTCATCCAATATTGAAGGTCTAATATATTGTTGACAAAAAAAAGGTCTAATATATTGATCATGATCATTGGATATAATAACAAGACACATGTCTATAGTTTAGTTATGTGATTCTAAAAACATGGGCTAGTCATAATATAAATGGCTAATCCTAATATTGGATTGAAGAATTTTTCAAAATTATATAACACTCAAAGTCATACCACCTAATATATTAACCATGATGTGACGTGATTTGAGTAGCAAAAAAATTACTAAGCTATTTATTTATTTGATTTGTTTTACGTATTTTTTTTATTTAAAGGGTGAATGAGACATAAGGTCTTGGATACTGATTTTTTGCTCTATAAGGAACAGAATAAATCTTAATTCTTCTAAGGGACATCAAGAATGACCAAATACTAAACTACCTTACTAACACTAAAAGACAAAAGGAGTGATGTCACTGTTCATCTCGTTCCACTACCCACCTACCTCCGATCTCCGACCACCAACCACCGACCTCCGACCACTGGAAAAAACATAAACTATTAGAAAAATTGATGAGTTTCGAAAAAAATTGATGAGTACTCTATAAAAACTGAGTAGTACTCTATAAAAACTGAGGAATACTCTATAAAAATTGATGAGTTACTCTATAAATAGTATAGAGTATTATTAAAAAACAAAGAGCAGATATCCAAAATAATAATTTATTCTTTTTTCATCCTATTTTCAAACTATTACATCAAATCTAATTAAAAAAATACATAAGAAATCCACCTATTATTACATCAATGTCCAAAAAAAATAAAAGAAAATATCACTAATCTGGTCAAAATCTGGTCAAACTAGTAACAATATAAAAAAATACTCATCAAATGTTGGTTTTCAAACGCTTGACCAGATCTTGATCTGGTTTGACCAGATGTTACAAAAAAATGCACCAGCTTCTCGCGCAGGTAGTGTATCCCCGACACTATTCCCGTGGTGGTGCAGACGTCAGGCCTGAAATGCTCAGAGGTCGAGTTTGCCGGAGGTCGCGTTCATGAGTGTGAAGCTTCTCGATCGGAGCTCAGGCGACACACGCCATCACTTCACCTACCATGGCTGTTGTCGGAGCTTTGCGGTGGAGAAGATGCTCGCGGCTATGGACGGAGCTTAGCGACGCCATTGTTGCGGAAACACAGTTCCACGCCGGATCTTTGGGGTGGAGAAGATGCTCGCGGCTACGAACGGAGCTCAGCGACGCCATTGTTGCAGAAACACAGCTCCACGACGGATCTTTGCGGTGGAGAAGATGCTCGCGGCTACAAACGGAGCTCAGCAACGCCATCACGAACGAGTCTTCAGCGCGAGCGAGTCTTCACCACGAACCACGGGCAGAGCTTAGCGCGACTTCTCCTTCTAAAAACCACAAATGGCGAAGTATTCAGCTCCTCTCGCCACCAAAACGCCGCCGCTGTTGAAGCTCCATGGATTGATCTTCTCCGACGATCTTATCGGATAAGTGGATCAGGTGGGTGAGAGCTTCTCGACTTCCATGGCTGCTTGATGGATGATTCATGAGTTATGGTGAGTAGGATTGTAAATCTGAAAATAAAATGGGAGAAAGAGAGTAGTTGGGTGAGTGGAAAGAGAGAGAAAATATGTTGACGGGAAAATAGAAGGTTTTTAGGTTTAGAAAATAATATAATTAGTATATATAGGAAACAAAAAACAAAAGAGGGTAAAATGTAATTGTTCTTTTAGATTATAGTGTAAAATCTAATTTGAGATCTTTATTAAGAAGAGAAGGAAAGTTGGGTTGGTTTAGGACAAAGGGGGAGGGTGTGTTCAAGACTCGTTGGGTAAAAATCTCTTATTTAAATCACATTACGTCATCAGTGATTTATTGAGGAACATAAATTTAGATGTTATATATCATTATCATACAACATTTGTAGGAGATAAATAGTTGGGTTAGCTCAACTGACCAGAACTTTGCTATTTTTTCAATACGTAAAAAAAATACATAGTTTAAACAAGGTTCTAATTTTCGTAAGATTAGTCGTGGTGCGCGCAAACACGTCCCGACCATCCATACATAAAAAAAGAAAAAAACATTTGCAAGAGATTTATAACATGCACAAAGAACAATTAATGTCGGACAGGTATTGAGATCTTCATGCAGATTGATCTTTTTCCGGCAGGTGCGTTATGTTATTAAATAAAAATATTCCATACTTACAAATGGAATTCATAAAATCCAAGCATTATCGTACTTTATAATAACGCCACGTAGGTCAGTCATTATGCCCATTAAATCCTTTCTTTTCATGGCAAGCAATTATTCAGTTTCCATTTTCCTACAAAATTAACTGATCAATAGATATCTTATTACGATTTACTTCCCATTCCAGACACAATCAATACAATAAAATATTTAAATGACCTTCAAAATATTGCATTTTATGCGAATTCTATGCAACAAAATAGTAGATCTTTATCTTTTTCAATTTGCTTGGGAAGCTAAAAATGGTCTTGAAACCATATTCAGTAAAGCCAAGAAAATTAGCCCTTTCCATAATTTTTGTTTCTGTAATCCTACTTTTCTTGACCATCATATTTCGTTCAAACCCTAAAGCAGAAAATCACAGTCATCAATTGGGATACAAATTTAGTTATGAGTCACGAAATCATAAACCAAAGCCAGGATGGTTAGAAGCTGTTATACAAGAAACCAATCATGAAAACCTTAAGATCGCTCTTGTCAACGTTGACAAAATGTTTGCCAAGGAAAATGGTCTTCTTGGCACATCTGAATTTGTTAATGTACAATTTGAACCTGTCGATTCAAGTGTAAGATGGAAAGATTTATTTCCTGAATGGATTAATGAAACTTCTCCTATAGAATCACAGGAATGTCCCGAAATCCCAATGCCTAACTTCGAGGATTATGAAGATTTGGATGTGGTTGTAGCTAGGGTTCCATGCGTAGCACAATCATCTTCTTATAAGACATCAAAAGGTTCGAAGGATATATTAAGGTTACAAGTAAATTTAGTGATTGCTAATCTTTTGGTTAAAAATGGAATTACAAGCGATGATGGTGGTAATAATCGTGACATGTATCTCGTTCTTTTTAGTTCTTGTGACCCAATGCTTGATCTATTCAAATGTGATGATCTATTATGGCAAAATAAGGATAAAAATGTCCGTGTTTATCGTCCTGAATTAACACGTTTAAAACACAAGCTCACCATGCCTGTTGGAACATGTCAACTTGCTCCTCCATATACCGAACCAGGTACACATTCGCTATTTCGATTTTCATTACCACAAATTTAATTGAGTATATATATATATATTTATGTTTCACCTTTATCATTGGAACATGCATGGTAGTTTTAGATTAATGGTTATTTGGTAGGTTTAATGGTGAGGAAATTAGATACATAAACGTATATATAGACACTGCTAGTATATACATAAAAGATAGGGTTTGATTGATGAGATAATGTATGTGTTGGATCATTATGGGAGGGAAATGGAATATAATATGATACCTCTCGAGTGAAAATATTTGATGAGTAGTTTTATAAATTAATCATAGTTGGGCTCGAATATTTGTAACATCTTTTTATAGTTTGTTTGATTTAATGGAAGTGCAGGTCAAGAAATATGGAGAAGATCTGGTAATGGGCCAAGGGAGGCTTATGTGACTGTTCTTCATTCTTCAGAAACTTACATATGTGGTGCAATAGCTTTAGCACAAAGCATACTTAGATCTGGTACAAACAAAGATCTTGTCTTGTTAGCTGACAAATATATACTTCCAGAATCACGTAAAGGCCTTACTGAAGCAGGTTGGAAAGTTAAGTCAATTAAACGAATAAGAAGCCCTAACGCAAAAGGAAATGCTTATAATAAATGGAATTATAGTAAGTTTCGGATATGGCAACTTACTGAGTATGATAAAGTCATATTCATTGATTCTGATATTCTTCTTCTTAGAAATATCGACCATTTCTTTGTTTATCCGCAATTATCAGCTGCTGGGAATAATAGACATATATTTAATTCCGGGATGATGTTAATTGAACCATCAAATTGTACATTTAATGCTTTAATGAAGGAAAGGTTTACAATTGTGTCGTATAATGGAGGCGATCAAGGGTTTCTTAATGAAATGTTTACGTGGTGGCATAGATGGCCTAAGAAGATTAATTTTCTTAAGACATTTGAAGGAGATGAAGCAGAACGTGAGATTCCTCAACAGGAGGAACTTTATGCAATACATTATTTAGGTATGAAGCCATGGATGTGTTATGAAGACTATGATTGTAATTGGGATTTTGAGAATTATCGACGTTATGCTAGTGATACAGCTCATCAAATATGGTGGAATATTTATCACGAAATGTCTACAAACTTGCAATCATTTTGTGCCCTTACTAAGGAGATGGATTTACGAATTAGTGAAGCTAGAAAAAAATCAAAAGAAGCTAAAACTTATGATGAGCATTGGAAGATTGAAGTGAAGGATCCGAGAAGGAATTTTCGCAAATTTAATCCGACATGGGTGGCGTAGGCTCTATGGAGTATTTATTACTTTGGAGAATCACATGATGCGTGACTCGAGTATGTAGGATTTACTATTTATGTGTGGGTAGTAAGAGGTTTTGTATAATTGTTTTATTTGTGTATTCGTTGGTTATTTACTCTAAATACATAACTAGAGTTAAATGTTCAAGCTTTTGAGAGTATATTAGGAGATTATCATTTTGTTACTGCATAGAAAATGAAGATATTTATGACTGAATGTCAGTATTGCAAATTGCTGGGATTTTGTTGGGGGTTGGACAATATTTAGTAGAGAAATAATAGACTAAGAGTGATAAGAAAATAATTCCGTTTACTATTAACTTGTTCTTGTAAAATGACTTGTACAAATTAGATAAATAACTCTACTATTTATACTAGTGGGTGAACATTCTAGACTCTAAACTCTGACCCTTATAAATGTAAATACATGAATCAGACATTAATGTAGATACATGAACTACCTATCAAGAGTCTAAACATTTCCTTATCTCGAGATGTCTTTTACTATTTCAAGACATTGATTAAAGGCATGTTCATTCACTTGTTTTGGTAATTGAATATTACTTAACATATTCCCACTTAATGTTCAATTCTTAAATTACGAGGAGTCCTCTTAAGTGTTGAAATTTATCTTTTGGAAGAGCCATTGTAAAAATATCATCCTATTGTTCTTCAGATTTATAGAACTTAGTTGTATCTTTCCATTTTCAATAATGTCTCGAATGAAGTGTTACTTGATTGCAATGTGTCGAGTTCGACTATGTAAAACGGGATTTTTGGCCATAGCAATCGCGGATTTGTTGTCACAATATAACTTAGTTCCTTCGTCTTGTTTACCACCCATATCTTTCTTAACCAAATGGGTTGAGATGTTGCTTGACCTGCTAATATATATTTAATTTCAGTTGAGAATTGAGTTACACTTTGTTGTTTCTTGGATGACCAAGAAACTATTCCATTCCCAAAAGAAGACAAATATCCGGAGATACTTCTCATATCGTCAACACAACCTCTCCAATCACTATCACAAAAACCAACAAGGTTGACATGCTTTGTAGATGCATATCTGATTTCTTAGTTTAGAGTCTCTTGTAGATAACGAAGAATTCTTTTCCCGGCTCCGAAATGAATTTGACTTAGATTATTCATGAATCTAGATAGAAAGCTTGTACAAACATGATACATGGTCTTGTTGCTGTAAGATAAAGCAAATTGCCCACCATACTTCGATAAAGAGTGCCTTCAACTTTTTCAGCGTCGTCTTTCACTTTGAACTTATCGTTCACAACAATAGGTATGTCAACAGACTTGCATCCAAACATTCTGAATTTTTTCAATACATTTCGGTGTATTTCTTTTGTGAAATGAAAACTCTATTTTCATCTTGATTGATTTCAATGCCAAGAAAATATCTAAGCAATATCATGTCACTCATTCATATTTTTTCATTATATCTTTCTTGAACTCTTCCACCATGTTATTATCATTGCCGGCTCATCAACATATAAAGCAACAATGAGGATGCTAGAGTTACCTAGTTTTTTCACAAACAACGTTGGCTTATTTTTTTTCTTTTTTCAAACCTATTTGTATTGAAATAGCCATCAATTTGACTATACCAAGCTCTTGGTTCTTGCTTCAACCCATACAACACCTTTTTTAGCTTGTACACTTTTTCTTCATTTCCTAGAACAACATAGCATGATGGTAGTTCAACATTAACTTCTTCTTTTAATTCCCTATTGAGAAATGCTGATTTAACATCCAATTGGTAAAGACTCCAACCTTTGTGTGCTGAAAAAGCAATCAAGGCTCTAATTGTGTCAAGCCTTGCAACTGGTGAACAAGTTTCGTTGTAATTGACTCCAGGTTTTTGTGAATAACCTTTTGGCGACAAGCCTTGCCTTTTTCTTCTGCACAGTGCCATCGGGATTATACTTTACCTTGTAGATCCACTTTACACCAATTATTTCTTTTTTATTTGGTTTCTCGACAAGATCTCAAGTTTTGTTTTCTCATCATTTTTATTTCATTGTCCATGGTTTTTTTCCATGACTCTTCTTTCACCGCTTACTCAAATGAATTTGGTTCAACCATACAAAAGTTGAAACTTGCATAAATGACACTTAACCTTTGCATTTTTCTCGGAGTTGAGTTTGAAAAATATTGTCGCTTGATTTACTAGTTGAGGATGAAAAGAAACTAACCTTGGTGTAGTTGGGGTGATTCATTATCATCACCCTGAGTCTTGATTTTCCTCCAATGAATTAATTTTTTTCTTTCAATCTTCTTTTCCTTCCAATCCCACAAAGCATTCTTGTCAAAGATCACATCTCGAGTAATTATAATGTTGTGAGTATTCAAATTATAGAGTCGATATGCTTTTGACTTCGAACTATATCCCACAAAAATGCATTTTTCACTTGATTCGTCAAGTTTTTGTCTTTTCACCTTGGGTACTTGTGCATAACAAATGCTTCCAAATACTCCCAAATGTTTCACTGATGGTTTTCTTCCATTCCATGCTTAAAGTGGCGTTTGATTTCAAAATGATTTTGTTGAAGATCTAATGAGAAGATACACTGATGTATAAACAACGTCACCCTAAAATGATTTTGGCAAACCTTTTCCATGGATTATTGATTTTTCCATTTCCACTACAATTTGATTTTTCTTTTCACAAACTCCATTTTGTTGTCGGGTGTAAATTGTAGTGAATTTTATATCAATGCCTTCTTCTTCACAGAATTTATCAATGTCCCGCGAAGTGTTATCTTTTCCATTATCGCTTCTCAAATTTTTTATGGAATTGACCACTTTGTTTTTCCACAAATTTTTTGTATTGTTGAAATAATGTGAAAACTTCAGATTTTTCTCTCATAAAATAAACCCTTGTCATTCTTGAAAAATCATCAATGAAAAGAATAAAGTAACGATTGTTACCATGAGATGGAATACTCATTGGACCACAAACGTCGGTATGAACAAGCTTGAGAACTTGAGATGCTTTTTGGGCTACTCCTTTTGGAAATTATTGACGATGGTGTTTTCCAAGAGCACAACTTTTACATGCACCATCTTTATCTTGAATTTCTAGAAGACCTTGAACCATATTCTTTTGATGTAATAATTTTAGGCGATTGAAATTCAAATAGCCTAATGTTTTATGCCAAAGCCACGAATTATCGACAACCCCTGTCTTCTTTGCAGTACCTC